>SJYX01022190.1:197671-241530 GCA_006410675.1 Oreotragus oreotragus
GGCTCAGGGTGGCTCCTCCGCGTCACCACCCCTGGCCTTGGGCGCGAGGTGGCTTCTCCCGGCCGCCCCTGGCCTCGGACGTGGGGTGTCTCTTCCTGGCCGCCCCTGACCTTGGACACGGGGTAGCTCCCCCCGGCTGCCGCCCTGACCTCAGACGCGGGGTGTCTCCTCCCGGCCGCCACTGACCTCGGACGAGGGGAAGCTCCTCCCGGCCGCCACTGACCTCAGACACAGGGTAGCTCCTCTCCACTGTTCCTGCGCCGTCGCAGCCTGGCACTCTCGGTTGAGAGCCGGGCCGGCGCACTGAGCGCGGGCCGCTTGTGAGAGCCGGGCCGGCGCACTAGGCGCGGGCAGGGGGAGCTACCCCACGTCCGAGGTCAGGGGCAGCAACCAAGAGTGCCAGGCTGCGACGGCGCAGGAACGGTGGAGAGGAGCTTGCTTTTGTATACATATGTAATTCTAGACATGTTTGAGAATTTATGGAAGTGCTGCAGCTCTGTTGTTTCCCCTTAAAATGACTCCTGCTCAGAGTAATGAAGGGGACTTTCCTGGTATCTCAGTGGTAAAGAACCCGCCTGCCAATGCAGGAGACTCGAATTCGATCCCCGGGTCGGGAAGATCCGCTAGAGAAGGAAATGGCAACCCACTCCAGTACTCTTGCCTAGAGAATCCCATGAACAGAGGAGACTGGTGGGCTACAGTCCATGGGGTCACAAAGTCAGACATCACTGAGTGAGCACACACTCACGCACTTCATAATACACTGAAAATAAACATATGAATGCATGAAGATCAATGTAATAGGCTACCAGAACCCATTAATAATTCAAATTTTATGTCCAAGCAGCCTTATTCTGAATCTGTGTCCATCAAGCTTATTTAGCTTCAAATGAACTTGCTCACTGAGGCAATGGGCTGGTTGTTCAGGTCAATCTTCACGTCTGGTTTGCTTGACCTTATATTCTACTCTTCAGTGTCACTAGCGTCTTGGTATACTCTCCCTGGCAGCTTGTGTGTTTAGTCAGGCTGAAGTTAATTTCTCTAGAAATTAACCAGTACTAAGACCATCCCCATGGAAAAGAAATGCAAAAAAGCAAAATGGCTGTCTGGGGAAGCCTTACAAATAGCTGTGAAAAGAAGAAAAGCGAAAAGCCAAGGAGAAAAGGAAAGGTATAAGCAAGTGAATGCAGAGTTCCAAAGAATAGCAAGAAGAGATAAGAAAGCCTTCTTCAGCAATCAATGCAAAGAAATAGAGGAAAACAACAGAATGGGAAAGACTACGGATCTCTTCAAGAAAATTAGAGATACCAAGGGAACATTTCATGCAAAGATGGACTCGATAAAGGACAGAAATGGTATGGACCTAACAGAAGCAGAAGATATTAAGAAGAGGTGGCAAGAATACACAGAACTGTACAAAAAGGATCTTCACGACCAGGATAATCACGATGGTATGATCACTCATCTAGAGCCAGACATCCTGGAATGTGAAGTCAAGTGGGCCTTAGAAAGCATCACTACGAACAAAGCTAGTGGAGATGATGGAATTCCAGTAGAGCCGTTTCAAATCCTGAAAGATGATGCTGTGAAAGTGTTGCACTCAATATGCCAGCAAATGTGGAAAACTCAGCAGTTGCCACAGGACTGGAAAAGGTCAGTTTTCATTCCAATCTCAAAGAAAGGCAATGCAAACGAATGCTCAAACTACCACACAATTGCACTCATATCACATGCTAGTAAAGTAATGCTCAAAATTCTCCAAGCCAGGCTTCAGCAATACGTGAACCATTAACTTCCTGATGTTCAAGCTGGTTTTAGAAAAGNCCCCCCGCGCCGCCAGCTAGCCCGCCCGGCCCGGCCAGGGGCGCAGCCTGGACCCCGCCCGCCCCAGTCCCCGCCCCGGGGGTACCTGCCTCCGCCCTGGGGGGCTCCGCTTGCCGCCCTCGGGGGAGGGCGGGGATGCCGGTGTCCGCGGGAGGATGGGGACGCCTGGGCCGTTTGGGGCGGGGAGTGTGCCCGCCAGGGCTGGGACTGAGAGGTGCGGTCCTCGCCAAAGCGCCCCCCCTCCCCCGCCCAGCCGCCGTGGGCCCCAAACTTCGTCCTCCGCTGGGCCTTGTACCCTGGGCGGTCGCGGCAGTTTTGGGGTGGGGGATGCTTCGGGAGCTGTGTCTACCCTGATCAGGAGGAAGAGGGAGCAGTGACATTCAGCGACTGCGGACAGGGCACGGCGGCGGCATCCTTGGGTGGGAGTGGGGATGTCAGACGCCGCTGGAGGGGGAAGCTGCCCCTCAATGCCCTCTCCCGGTCGCGAGGAGCTGGAGAGCTCTGAGCTGCGTTCTCAGTGCTTTCTTGGGCGATGCAGCCGGGTGGCAGAGGGGCTAGGGGCGGGGGAGAGATGGCTGGGGGAGGGGGGCGGCCCTCCCCCCTCTTTTCTAGCCAGCGCTCGAAGGAAGGCTGATGGCGAAGTTCGGTTTTCCAGGCTTCCCCTGGGCCCCCCGAGTTCCTGAGGCCCACAAGAGGGAGGCTGGGGGCTCATCTGGCCGCCCAGGCGAGGCCACTTTGACGCTGCCCACATGNTTTACTTTCTCTGAAGCAAGTCAAACAAACACACTGGTAAGAGGCTGTCTCTTATACACATCTGGGGAGATGGCTGGGGGAGGGGGGCGGCCCTCCCCCCTCTTTTCTAGCCAGCGCTCGAAGGAAGGCTGATGGCGAAGTTCGGTTTTCCAGGCTTCCCCTGGGCCCCCCGAGTTCCTGAGGCCCACAAGAGGGAGGCTGGGGGCTCATCTGGCCGCCCAGGCGAGGCCACTTTGACGCTGCCCACATGCCTCCCAGCGCCGTCCAGACTCTGAAGAGAGACTCCCTCGTTCTTCCCGGAGACCGGTGGGATGCTGACAGGGGATACTTCAGAAAATAGTAAAAGTAGTCTTGAGAAATGGCTCCTACAGAGTTTGAGTACGAAGTTTCCCTTCCGAGGCGCCATTTCTTCGTGAGGGGGAGGAGAACTATGACTTTGTAAAAGAACCAAGTTTCAGGCATGGTGGCCTAGGTGGCAAACCACCTGTTGACTAAAGTCTGCCCCAGGGCGATCTTGGGCCCTGGCAGGGTGACACATGGTACCAGGGAGAGGAATCCCCAGGCTTCCTGCCCTGGTTGACTCTAGCATCCTCATGGCAGTGACTCTGCAGCAGCAGCAGCATCTTCAACTTCGCGTTAGCAACCACTGTGTAAGCTAGGTAGGTGCTTTGTTAGAGCAACTTCTCTCAAACAAACAAAAGCAGCAGCACAGCGCAGTCATCGATTGCAGAGCTAAAACACACTTCACTTTTTAAGATGGTTTGCTTCTCTAGGGTGTGAGCTGCCCCTACTTACATGCTTCTTGGCACCAAGGTGAGAAAAGAGCTAAGACAAAGGGCGCAGAGTTGGATTAAAGGACAGAAGAGGGGAGAGAGGGAGCAGAAGAGTTGTAATACTACACTCAAAACTGTCACCAGTTCCATTATAAATCCCTTTTATAGGTGTTTTATTACTTGGTTGTTAGTTTTTAAAACACAAACCTCTTTAGATTAAATCTTGGCATTCACCGGCTCAGCTTGGGGAAACAAAACACAGGGAAAGCTCTGGCTTGGCTACTTTTGAGTTACATTACTGATAAAACAAACAAACACAGGTTGGGTTTCCTCATAGCCTCTCCTACCTCTTTTATTTAATATCTTCAGTAGCTGGCTCAAGGTGAATTTTTACAAGCCATTAGTTTATAATTCAGTCTAGTTCATCTAGGTATTTCAAAGGGAAGGACATTTATAAGGTATGCTTTTTTTTTATATATATAATGCAGTTGATGGGATTTTTATTCTCCAAGAAATTACTAAGTAAACCTAAGAATCCTGGCACACACTTTGGCCTTTATGTTCTGGTCCCCCACCCCACACCCCCGTGGTCTGCCCAGATGCACTATTTTGTAACTTAGATTTGAGCCTCCCAGCCTGCATTTTATCTCAAGCAATAAAAATAAACCATGTCTTAATTAAAAACAAGTTTCAAAACTCCAAATCTGTACAAACTAAAGTATGCTAAAGAAGCAACCAAAGACAATTAAAGCCAAAGTCCGCATTTAAGATGTCTTCAGCCAATGAATTGCGGGAGATTTATGAGCATCTAACACTTGTTATCACTAATGAGTCAGCCAGATGGATTTCCAGTGCATCAAGACCTGAACAGACACCTTAGATAGAAAAGGGTCTCATTTGCCTAAACTTGTGCTCCTGTAACCCCAGGAGCTGGCAAACACAGAAGATGGAAGTATCTTTATCCAACAAATTGATGTGTTTTTTGTGAGGTTCTTTTCTTAATATAGTTCTCTAACAGGGCATGGCAAAGAAAGGGGCTGTGTTGCTTTCCCAATGATACTCCCCTCTAGGCTTACTTTTCCTTTGAGCAATCCTGGTTCTTCAGATAAGTGGGACTGGAAAGGATAACAGAGTCACAGCCAGAGATACATACTTAATGCTTCCTCTAAACCTCTCTTTATCTATAGTATCGCAAAGCCTCAGCTGAGCTAAACAGCTCAATTAATAACTTAATGTAGAAATAACCTGAAAACCAAGTCCAGCATAAAATTTGCAAGCTGACTAGACTGAAGGATTATGAATCCAGGGGCCCATCTGATGAGTCCTCCCCCTTCCCCAAAAGAGTTGCCAGTGGGCACCACTGACCAGCACTGCTCACGTATCAGCAGCATCAGAATGATCTGGGAATGAGTGCTTAAAACACAGATTCTGCGGCCTAACCCCAGATTCAGATTCAGTAGGTCTACAGTGAGTCTCCCAAATCTACATTTTTAGCCCATGACTTGGCTTGAAGTTTATGATCCCTGATTTGACAACAACTGGCCTAGGCTGAATCCTTGTCTTTCCCAACTCCAAAGTAATGTTTCTTTTTTTTTTCTTTTAATTTTATTTTTATTTTACAATACTGTATTGGTTTTGCCATACATTGACATAAAGTAATGTTTCTTTTGTGAGCCTCTCAGCCAGAAGGTTATAGTCCCTAGTATACTGAGATGATTCCATGGTCTGACCTATCTGTCCTTCAGTCCTGAGTAAGAGTGAAAAAGAATGCAGAATAGCTTCAGGAGCTGAAGGGAACTGAAGGGCTTGATCTTTGGGGTTTGTTTACTTGCTCTGAAGCAAGTCAAACAAACACACTGGTAAGAGGGATCATATCCACAGATGCACCAACAAAACCTTATGAAAGAAACCAAGGAAGGGAGGCAGCAGGCAGAGACCCTGAGCTGATCTGTCCCGGCCAAAGCTCAGGATGAAGTCTATTTACACTCAATTAGTCACTTAAAAAAACAGTGGTCTCCACTGTCCTTCTACCTGCCACTGGGGACTGGAAACTGTATCCCCACAAGGTCACAGTGTCTGGTTATGTCAGTCAAGGGCAAAGGGGGTGAGGGACGATCAGTCAAACCATTAGTCTTAAATAGGCTAGCAAATTCAAGCTATAGGTGTGTATGAAAAGTCTGCATTGTTTTAAATACCAATATTTTGTACTCTTACCCCATTAGTTCCAGCTTAAAAACTTTTAGTGTCATTTGAAAGCATTCTGAGCCAAGTCTACACTCCTTAGTCTACCTCTAAGGCTATGTACATCTGCACCCAACCATTATCTCATCTCCAGCTTCTCCCAGCCCCACACACTCCTCCGTGCCCAGCACACACTGTTCCCTCTGCAGTCATGCCTGCCTTCTCTACCTTATCTGATGAAGACCTTGAAAAAAGATACCTCCACATCCCTGCGTGGCTGCTGCCTCTTGTGTGACGTTTCCCTGGTCTTTGTAGGGAGCCCAAAGGACTTGAAGCAAACCTGGAGCAATCCAGCTCTGCACTTGTTGAATGCTCTGCTATTGTTTGTCAAATTACAGAATACAAGCACTTACACTCTGTTGTGACATTTTGCCAGTCTGTTGTCCTAGTTAGCTTTTCTACTACATGGTCCCGTTTTTTCATCTGTATAACTGCCCTAGCGCCTGACCCATAGAAGCTACTTAACAACCACCACACACACCTGTGGTTCCCATCCCTGGCTGCACGTTGGAATCAGCTGAAGGAACTTGGGAATCAGCTTAGCACCAAGTCCCGCCTGAGGACACCTAAGACTGTTTGGGGTGGACTGTTTATTAGTATTAGTATTTAAGCACCCTGTGCAGTCAACAGTTCAGAACCATTGTTTTATATTTACCAGGAGGATGCCTCAGCATCAAGTGAGAAATTCTGAAGACAAGAGAATGGTTAAAGATTATAAAATTAGCTAAATGTTGCTGAGAGGACAGGGGACTCAGGATCTTTTTGGTTTTGAGACTTAAGAGAGTCTTAATAAAGACTCAGTTTTTAGCACCAGGCTATAAAAAAGAAAAATGAAACAATACCAAGATTTAATTTAATGGTTCCCAGTCCTTTGAATTTTAAAATTGGGGAAAATGACAAAGCTGCCAACTTATAATTTTGATAATAAGGACATTTTTTTAAAAGACCTAATGGCCATCCACTGTCTGCATTATTGGGGCTTCCCAGACAGTACTAGTGGTAACGAACCCATGGGTCAATGCAGGAGACATAAGGAGACTGGGCTTTGATCCCTGGATCGGGAAGATCCCCTGGAGAAGAACATGGCAACCCACTCCAGTATTTTTGCCTAGACAATCCCTTGGATAGAGGAACCTGCTGGGCTACAGTCCATAAGGTCACAAAGAGTCGGACACAACTGAATTGACTTAGCATGCATGCACGCATCTGCATCAAACAAACTGGAAAATTCTGAGAGAGATGGGAATACCAGACCACCTGACCTGCCTCCTGAGAAACCTGTGTGCAGGGCAGGAAGCAACAGTTAGAACTGGACATGGAACAACAGACTGGTTCCAAATAGGAAAAGGAGTATGTCAAGGCTGTGTATTGTCACCCTGCTTATTTAACTTATATGCAGAGTACATCGTGAGAAACGCTGTGCTGGAAGAAGCACAAGCTGGAATCAAGACTGCCAGGAGAAATATCAATAACCTCAGATATGCAGGTGACACCACCATTATGGCAGAAAGTGAAGAAGAACTAAAGAGCCTCTTGATGAAAGTGAAGGAGGAGAGTGAAAAGGCTGGCTTAAAGCTCAACATTCAGAAAACAAAGATCATGGCATCCGGTGCCATCACTTCATGGCAAATAGATGGGGAAATAGTGTCAGACTTTATCTTTTTGGGCTCCAAAATCACTGCAGATGGTGACTGCAGCCATGAAATTAAAAGACGCTTGCTCCTTGGAAGAAAAGCTATGACCAATCTAGACAGCATATTAAAAAGCAGAGACATTACTTTGTCAACAAAGGTCCATCTAGGCAAGGCTATGGTTTTTCCAGTGATCATGTATGGATATGAGAGTTGGACTATAAAGAAAGCTAAGTGCCGAAGAATTGATACTTTTGAACTGTGGTGTTGGAGAAAGACTCTTGAGAGTCTCTTGGACAGCAAGGATATCCAACTAGTTCATCCTAAAGTAAATCAGTCCTGAATATTCATTGGAAGGACTGATGCTGAAGCTGAAACTCCAATACTTTGGCCACCTGATGCGAAGAACTGACTCATTTGAAAAGACCCTGATGCTGGGAGAGATTGAAGGCAAAATAAGGGGACAACAGAGGATGAGATGGTTGGATGCCATCTCCAACTCAGTGGACATGAGTTTGAGTAAACTCCAGGAGTTGGTGATGGACAAGGAGGCCTGGCGTGCTGCAGTCCATGGGGTCACAGAGAGTTGGGCACAACTGAGCGACTGAACTGATGCATCTGCATTATTACAAAAAAGAAAGAACTTTCCGAATAAAGGATAGTCCCACCCATGAAATGAAAGTGGATGACTATATCAACATGTACATTTTCTTTCTTCCTCTTTTTTTTTTTTTCCATTTCAATGCAGACATTGAAACTTTACTTCTGAGTCTGGCTACATGACCAGAGTGTATTCAGGAATCACTGGACTATTTTACACTTTTCCAGGGGCAAAAAGTATAGATCATGTTCGATCGAATCATTAACAATTTTCTCCAACATGCCCAACTCAATGTGCTCAACTAACTGAAGACGGTTTTCTCTTATTCTGTCTTTAATACAGAGAGAAAATATACAGCTCAGAGAGACGGTGGCAAAGGAATATGGAAAAGAGCACCAAAATTAAACTAGGCACCAGATTTTTGTCCATCTCTGCCAGCAACGAATGTGTGTCCTTGGACAAATCCAGAGTGGTGACATCTTGAAACTCATCTCTGCTCTTAGTAATTTATTACTGGCTTACCTGTGATTCCCTAAAGGTCATTGTTCTTGTATATAAAGTTTCTAAAGAACTGATGAAAGAATGAAACTTGTAAATATGTTTTTTCTTACCGCATCTTTTAATTATAACATATTTATACATATTTGTCATAGAAAGTGTGGATAATAAAGAAAAGGGGGAGAAAAGTAAACAGAAATTAGTTGTAAGTCCTGACACCAAAAGATAATGTGTTGGCAAGTATTCTAACTTATTACTTCAATCAATATTTCTATTGTGGCTGAAGTTTGGGATAAATTTTTCAGCTAAGGAAACTGAATAGTAAAAAAAAAAAAAGTAACTTACTAGGACTTACTAGAATATTGCAACTTTTCAGAGAGTTTGCGTATATGGTAATTATTGCATATTGTATGATAATCACTCCAATTTTTTGATAGAATTGCAGACAGAGGGCCTGAATTAGCCTTTCCAACCGTAAGGTTCTCAATGCAGCCCACATCCCATCATTCAACTCAGCAAGTCAAAAACATCTTAAAGGCAGTCGAGAAGATCAGCCTGGTGAGCAGTTTTCCAGTATTAGTAACAAAACTGCTTGTGGGAGACCATGGTTGAGAGCTTGCTTGATCATAACAACCTTGGCCAGAAACTTCAGGGTTGGGATTGGGTTCATTTGTATAGTTCCCAAATTGGCCTGTTCAGTTCATTTCAGTCGCTCAGTCATGTCTGACTCTCTGCAACCCCATGAATCGCAGCACGCCAGGCCTCCCTGTTCATCACCATTTCTCGGAGTTCACTCAGACTCNGGTTGGGAAGATCCCCTGGGGGAGGGCATGGCAACCCACTCCAGTATTCTTGCCTGGAGAATCCCCATGAACAGAGGTGCCTGGCAGGCTCCAGTCCATGGGGTTGCAAAGAGTTGGACACTACTGAAGCGACTCAGCATGCATGCACCAGGGCACTAAACATACTGAAGATGAACGCTGAAGGCCTGGCCCTGAGGCATGGCACATTCACCACCATATGAAATCTCCTGAGGAAAAAATCCAACTAGCTTTTCCAAGTTGAAGCCCCTTTCTCTGGGCCTGCCTTCAGACTTCCATAGTCTTTAAAATGTTATTTAAATATTGAAGTCATGAGTTTCTATTTAACTTTCCAAGAGTTTGTCTCACATCCCTGACCATATTGTAAGTTCTTGAAGACAAACGCCCCACCCCAAAGGGCTCAAAACAGTACCCTGCAGAAGACTGTTGTACTGATGTCCTCCAAGAAAGCACATTTCCTGGTATTCAAGTTCAAGTTCAGTCACTCAGTCGTGTCCGACTCTTTGCGACCCCATGAATCGCAGCACGCCAGGCCTCCCTGTTCATCACCATCTCCCGGAGTTCACTCAGACTCACGTCCATCGAGTCCGTGATGCCATCCAGCCATCTCATCCTCGGTCGTCCCCTTCTCCTCCTGCCCCCAATCCCTCCCAGCATCAGAGTCTTTTCCAATGAGTCAACTCTTCTCATGAGGTGGCCAAAGTACTGGAGTTTCAGCTTTAGCATCATTCCCTCCAAAGAAATCCCAGGGTTGATCTCCTTCAGAATGGACTGGTTGTATCNGTGATGCCATCCAGCCATCTCATCCTCGGTCGTCCCCTTCTCCTCCTGCCCCCAATCCCTCCCAGCATCAGAGTCTTTTCCAATGAGTCAACTCTTCTCATGAGGTGGCCAAAGTACTGGAGTTTCAGCTTTAGCATCATTCCCTCCAAAGAAATCCCAGGGTTGATCTCCTTCAGAATGGACTGGTTGTATCTCCTTGCAGTCCAAGGGACTCTCAAGAGTCTTCTCCAACACAACAGTTCAAAAGCATCAATTCTTCAGCACTCAGCTTTCTTCACAGTCCAACTTTCACATCCATACATGACCACAGGAAAAACCATAGCCTCGACTAGGCAGACCTTAGTCGGCAAAGTAATGTCTCTGCTTTTGAATATACTATCTAGGTTGGTCATAACTTTTCTTCCAAGGAGTAAGCGTCTTTTAATTTCATGGCTGCAATCACCATCTGCAGTGATTTGGGAGCCCCAAAAAATAAAGTCTGACACTGTTTCCACTGTTTCCCCATCTATTTCCCATGAAGTGATGGGACCGGATGCCATGATCTTCGTTTTCTGAATGTTGAGCTTTAAGCCAACTTTTTTGCTCTCCTCCTTCACTTTCATCAAGAGGCTTTTTAGCTCCTCTTCACTTTCTGCCATTAGGGTGGTGTCATCTGCATATCTGAGGTTATTGATATTTGTCCCGGCAATCTTGATTCCAGCTTGTGTTTCTTCTAGTCCAGCATTTCTCATGATGTACTCTGCATATAAGTTAAATAAGTAGGGTGACAATATACAGCCTTGAGGTACTCCTTTTCCTATTTGGAACCAGTCTGTTGTTCCATGTCCAGTTCTGACTGTTGCTTCCTGACCTGCATACAGATTTCTTAAGAGGCAGGTTAGGCCCTGGTGTAATCCCCTCCCACAGTGACTCTGGACTTCTTGTGTGATTTGCTTTGGCCAATGAGACAGTAACAAGCATAAGGCAAGTAGAGGCTTGCTAAGCATTTGCCCTTTTGGAACCCAGTTGCCATGTAAAGCAGCTCAGGCTAGACTACTGAATGATGACAGAAGTCTCACTTTTTCAACCATCCCCACGAAGATACCAGGTATACAGGCAAAGCCATCTTGTACTCTCCAGCCAAACCACAAGCTGAACACAGCTGTATGGGTGAGCTATTTCCTTGCTCCTGAAAGAATACCTTTTTTCTAGATGTTTTCAAGTTAAGATGTGAAGGCAGAACTTCCATAGTCATCTTCTGACCAAAGTGGGGCTTTTAGAGACCTATAACCATATGAGGGAAAGTGAAAAGAAAGAACATGAACCCTTGATGATATTATAGAGTTGCTGAATTAACTAACATAGCAGTTGGTTGACTTCTGCACTTTTTATTATATGAGATAGCATATTTCTTCATTGTTTAGGCTACTTTCACTTGGGTTTTCTGTTATTTGCAGGTGAGGGCATTCTAACTGATATATTCCTCAACCAGCTTTACTGGTACAAGTATAAAACTCCTGAAGTGCTCTGCCTTGTATATAGTAATAGACATTTGAGAAATTTCTCATTGCTGAGAAAGTAAAAGAAGATTTTGTGGTAGAAACTGGTAGTTGCTTACCAGTAGCCATTTTCTTTCCTCCTTAATTATAGAACTACGATTTTCAGCTGGGGATACTGCTGCTTACAACAAAAGACAGTATTTCCCACGTCTTTGTATATTGATAGAGCCATATGACTGAGTTCAGGCCAGTGAGAGGTAAGCAAAAGTGTTGTGTTGGGAGAGGGCTTCATAGGAGCTGACTCAGCTGGAAAGGACCTTTTTTGGCCCTTTCACCTTTCATTTTTATTTCCCCAACTTGATCTCTCTGACCATAGTTCCAGTATCATCTTAGGCTATGAGCTGACGCTGAAAATAGAAGCCAAGAGCAGGATGGAAACAGAAAGCCTGGAGTCCTGATTACAAAGTAGAGCCACTGTAATAGTTCTGGACTTGCCTGGCTTCAGATTCCTGTCTACGAGAGAAAAATAAACCTTGATTTTGTTTAAGATACTATTATTTTGGGTTCAGTCAAGTAAAATTCTGACTAATAGTCTTTTCAACAACTTTCCTTTTAAAATATTGAAGACTGGTATAGAAGAGTATATGAATAATGAGGAATCATCCACTTGAGTGTTAAGTAAGCCCTTCCTGGCTTTCTTTTTTTCCAGTGCCCTGAAGCAGCATTTGGCTGTCACCTTGGTTGGAGTTCTAGACTGCAAGCAAAGATAAATTTATCAGAAGGACATTAGAAGTCACTGAATTGTCAGGAGGCTGGAGAACTACCATAGGAAAGGACAGAAGTCTAAATAACTGTGCAGTTTAGGAGTCAGAAGCCTGCAGTCTAGTAGCAGGAACAGCTTGTTCAGGTCAATGCCACTGCTGCCAGCCCTCCTGCCCTTTCTGTCACTGCATGTATTAGTGACCTCTAATCCATGCTCTCATCCTTGTGACTGTTGCTCAGTATCCAATGTCTCAGGATAGACTACATGAATTGGGAAGAGGTGACTAAAAGAAAACCAGAGTGTTATGATGATAGATAAAGGAAAATTGTGCAACCAAACAGTGATAAACATTCACCATATCCAACAAGCCTGAGTTAGGTGAAGGAGACAACTGGCTGAAACTTGGTGTCTAAGGTTCTGATCTCTCTCCTCTCCATGAAAGATATCCCTTTTCTGAGTCTGGTGTACTGTATTCCCTATTTTTGGCTTGACCACCCTATTCTGATCTAGCTTTCTGTCTTTGTTTTCCTTTGTTCTTTATTTAAAACTCTTCATCTTCTAAATATATACTAGGTTTCCCCAGATCTTGCCTTCCATGTTTCTGACTAGCAGGTATCGAGTTCAGGTTGTATTTAGCACATCCTGGTGTTTGACCATTAACTGTGTCTGATTCTTACTGTACTTCTTTGTGTCCACCTTAAAATTCATATGTTGAAGTCCTAACCCCAATTCATCAGCATGTGACCTTATTTAGAAATAGGGTCACTGTAGATGTAATTAGTTAAGCTGAGGTCTTACTGGAGTAGAGTGGGCCTCTAATCCATTATGACTGGTATACTTATAAAAAGAAGAAATTTGGGCAAAAAGACAGGCACACAGGGAAAAAACCATGTGACAATGAAGACAGAAATCAGTGTGATTCTTCTACAAGCCAAAAAATACTGAAAATTACCAGAAGCTAGGGGAGAGGCATGGAACAGATTCTTCTTACAGCCCTGAGAAGGAACCAGTCTTGACCTTGGCCTTCTAGCCTCTAGAACTGTGAGACAATAATTTCTGTTGTTTAGACTTATGGTTGCTGGGGGGAAGGGACAGTTAGGGAGTTGGGATAGTCATGCACACATTGCTGTATTTCAAACAGATAACTAACAAGGCCCTATTGTATAGCGCATGGAACTCTGCTCAATGTTATGTGGCAGCCTGGATGGCAGAGAGGTTTGGGGGAGAATGGATACGTATATGAATATGTATATGTATGGCTGAGTCCCTTCGCTCTTCACCTGAAACCATCACAGCATTGTTAATCAGCTATACTGCAATACAAAATAAAAAGTTCAAAAACAATAATTTCTGTTGTTTAGGCCATCTAAGTTTGTGGTGCTTTATTATAGCAGCCTTAGCAAACTAATAGAAGCCTACCCTCCCAGGTAAAGTCCCTAGTCTTTATTTGACACTTCTTCATTTGTATTCATGATACAAACATAATCTCCTCTCATAGGTTAAAGAAATTTGTCAAGTCACCTGTGACTCTGCCTTCTCTTCCTATCTTTATATTCAGTCTCACACTAAATCTTAACTACCTTTTTGAACTGTCTACCCATTTCGTTGCTACCACCCCAGGCCCATTCTTTATCACCTAACAATTGATTTGTCATAACTATTTCCTAAATTAGCTCCCTGATGCCAGTATTATTTCCCTTATCTGTTTTCCACATCTCTATCAAATTAATCTTCCAACTCTTCATGCCAACAGCCTCCAATCAGAGCATACCTGAAGCCTTTCCTTCTTTCCTCTATAAAGCCTTCTCATTCTTCTGCCTGCCTTTGCTTCTCTACCAAAAGCAAATTAAGGTCACGGATTCTGGCTGTAGCAACTCTGAATAAATAGCCTTTGTTCTCATTTGGTGATTTTTGCTTGTTTCCACAGAATGAATAATCTATGGAGGAAAAAGTCATGCCTTATCTAGTGGGATGTAAGTCTAGAGCTACAAGCAGCATTTTGGCGAGTAACTATGTGGGGAGAGCCTGAGAAAGAACAACAGCAGCATGCAAATGAGGAGAGCAGGAGACAGAGGCAGAGAGAAATGTCCTGATGATTCTGTCAGACATCTTGGCTCCAGCCATGGATGGCTAAGGTCATCACCTCTACTTCTGGACTTTTCAGTCTCTTGAGCCAATGAATTCATGTCTTGCATTTGCTAGTTTGAGTTTCTGTGGCTTGCAATCAAAATAGTCCTGACCAACAGCATCTCTTTTTTGCCCCTTGGAATAAGAAGCCAAAGTTATTTCTATAGTCAGATGGAGGAGGAAGACTGCAAAGAACTTAATACTTTGGTCAATGGTGACAAATAGAACCTGGCCTAGAAAAGTTCAGTGGGCACTGCACAATCTGCTATGTTTTCCCAAAGTTGGGCCCCAAGGTTATAGGCTTTTTCTTTTTAGTGCACATTCACATGCTTAGCTACTGTTCTCTAAAGCAGGACATAGAAGAGTGGCTGGATCCAGAGAGGTTTCCAGCCTTAGCCATGTGCCACATTGAAACCAGCCTTCCCCACAGAACCATAGTCCTTGTGTTTCCACCTCTATACCAATGGGTAAATTCTTCTTTTCCGGGGGTACTCAGCTTAACCTAGAACATTTTCCTGAATTTCAAATCTTAAGAGCTTTATTTCCTGTCCTACTAAGAAAGTTCTGGGCTCCTAAACAGATTAGTCTATTCCCTCTCCAAGGATTGGCATACCAAGAAATCTGCTGGAAATCCTCAGTTTTTATCAAGTAGTAAAACCTTCCCCTCCTCAGGAAAAAAGTGTGCATTTATATTTGCACACTAAAAAAAGGCCAAAAAGTGACTGCAAAAATATAAAATGACTTTAACTTCTGCTTATTCAGAGGAGCAGCTTCTGAGATTTAAAAATAATAGTAAAATTTAAAAATTCTTATTTCCCATTACTTCACACTATAAACAATTTCTGCTTGCCAACTTGGTCTCTGTTCCTAAATCCTAGCTTTTATACATCTGCATATGCTATCCCACAGCTTAACTGTTCCTCCCCCACTTCTGGAATCACAGAATCCGAAGTATTTTTTAATCATTTGCTCTCTCATTCTTTCATAAACATTAGGAGTTTCTTTCAACTAGTATATACATTCTTTTGAGGGCAGGAACCATGCTTCTTTTGTAGATTGTTTAGACTTAACATTCACTTGGTGAGTGAATGATTTAATGGATAATCAAATACCTTTTGTAAAAAATGGTACTTTCAGCACTTGAATTCTCATACAAGTGGATGCAACATAAGAAATTAAACCTTTTTGAGACCTATAAAGACTGTCAGTGTAAATATTATTACTGTTTTAATTTATAAATATTTTTATTATACATACATTTTGAAAACCAGATTTTATTTTTAACACTTAGAAAAAAATATTTTTACACATTTATAAAATTAGTATACAGAAATTTTACATTTCAATTAACCTTGGTATTTTAAAAAAGATTTTGAATTCTCTACCCAAAACTTAAAATATAAAAGTCACACTATATTGACCACCTAAAATTGTAAAGATCTTAATTACCTTTGCTTTTTATCTTCCCAATCAGAAGTACATTAAAAAAATTTTTTTTCAATTTGTCTAAAAGTCAAATGATTTAAAACTTTAGCTTAATTTAACGTTTCATTTCTGTTGCTGAAATGTGAATGTACAGTTTGATATCATAAATAAAAAAGCTTTTTTGTGCGTGTCCTGTAAACATTTCTCCCTCCTTTGTAAATTTATTCACTTCTGTGTTCATGGGGAAGTTGCAGGAGAAGAGGACATTTCTGAGCTCTTAGACTTTCCATCTGCTTAGTGGCTCACTTTGGAAAGCTAAAGTGAAGTAATCCCTCCCTGACTAATTCTCAAAATGTTTATTTGTTCATATACATATTTATATTCCTGAATTGACATATAATGTATAGTTATTATAAATCAGAGACTTTTAAAATAAATATGAGTTAAATCTCTTTTGCTGACTTTCCATTAGTAACACATGAAAAAAAACCAAACTCTTCAAGATCTGAAATTTAAGACTGCTTTTCCATTTCTTCAGCTCCTAATAAGCACTAAGAAGCAATCTGCATCAATTCGCCACCTACTCCTTGGCATCCCCAATTCCTCCAGCAGTTATTGCGAAGGTGGCTTCATTTTCAGGCATCTCAGGGCTAACAGAATACAAGGGAACAGAAGTTTATAAAAAGCTCTATTGCTATAAATACTGTATTCATGTCACAGGCATTATATTCCTATTAGTCTGAGTCTCCTGAGACATGTGAGTCGGTACAGCTAAATGTGGATTGCAGAATTTATCTACAAGTATTATCAACTGTCACAAACATTTATAGAATAACTTCTATATAATAACTTCTAAGGTTCTGGATGTCAAGAAAAATTACCCTAAACTTGGAAGCAGGCAACAGGGATAACTGGGTATTCTTACAGTGCACTATCAGGCATTGTGCAGAAGACCTTTAGGGGTTTACTGATTCTAAATGGTATGTACCTCATACAGCTCAATAACAAAAAAACAACCCAACTGAAAAATGGGCAGGAGACCTAAACAGACATTTCTCCAAAGAAGACATACAGATGGCCAATAGGCCCATGAAAAGATGCTCATCATCACTAATTATCAAAGAAACACAAATCAAAACTACATTGAGGTACCACCTCACAGTGGTCGAAATGTCCATCATTAAAAAGTTTACAAATAACAAATGCTGGAGGGTATTTGGAGAAAAGGGTACCCTCCTACATTGTTGGTGGGAATGTAAATTGGTACAGCCACTATGGAAAACAGTATGGAGGTTCCTTTGTTTTTTGGAGGTTCATTGAAAAACTAAAAACAAAGTTGCCATATGATCCTGTAATCCCAATCCTGGCCATATATCCAGACAATACCATAATTCAAAAAGAGACATGCACCTCTATGTTCATAGCAGCATTATTTACAATAGTCTAGACATGGAAACAGCCCAATGTCTATTGACAAATGAATGTATATATGTGTGTGTGTATATATATGTTTATGTCATATATATATACACACAATGGAATATTACTCACATAAAAAATAAACTAATGCCATTTGCAGCAACATGGGTGGATTAGAGATTATCATACTAAGCAAAGTAAATCAAAAAGAGAAAGACAAACACCATGATATCACTTATATGTGGAAACTAAAATAAGACACAGATGAACAAACATATGAAACAAAACAGACCCACAGAGAGAACAGACTTGTGGCTGCCAAGGCAGGGTGGGGAAGGGAATGATTGAGAGTTTGGTATTAACAGACGCAAACTATTGTATCTAAAATGGATAAACAACAAAGTTCTTCCTCATAGCACAGGGAACTATATTCAATATCCTGTGATGGAAATGACTATGAAAAAGAATACATATATATGTATATCAGAATTACTTTTACAATAGAAATTAATATAACACTGGAAATCACTTATACTTCAATACAATTTTTTTTAAATAATAAAATAAATAGTGTGCATCTTTCCACGACTAATGGAGGGAAAAACCGTGAAAGACTTTGAAATGAACTAAAAGATTACTGAGTACCTTCAGTGGAAAAATAGGTTGCCTAACACATCCTTCCAGGTTATACAAATCCATGAGGATTCCATGGTTTTCGTTGTCTTTGAGCTATTTTACAACTCCATGAGCTGCAGAAAACTATGAGTAATACAAATTATTCTTGTCCATAGAAATGTAAATTATGTGAAGAAGAATGCAATTGATTATTGTCCTATGGATACTGACCCATTTTTATCAATTTAGAATTCATTTCAGCATTACTTGTATGACTGCATCTGTGTGTTAATTTGATTTTTCCTTTGATCTGGTTATAAAATCTTACTGGTTCCTGCATGACTTACTGAGTTAAATATGATCTTTGACATTTTATATTTGTACGAGTCATGATTACAAGCTCTTTATTTTTTTTACCCCCCACGACATGCTCTTTTAAATTTTACATTTTAATTTATTTTACAACTCTATAGGAGTAGGATTTATTTGTAGAAAACCGATAGCAGTGCAAATTATTCTTATGATGCCAGTCTATAACAATGGAAATGAATTTCACTGTGTAGAGAAACAATAGGTTTCTCTCCAGTAGAAATGACAACTTCAAATGTTATAACTTATTGCCTGGTAGGATATTAACCAGTTTTGAATCTATTAGCAAATTTATTTCTTCATTGAATTGACCAACTACATAAATCTCTGTTCCTCAAATTATCCTTTAAATCAGTGGTTTCTTCATTAATTGAGATGAAGAAAATCTCTAACACATGTCCATCTTATGTTGATTTATAGAAAGTAATGTTTTTAATTTTTTAACTCTTTGAAAATCAGACTTTAGCAAGTACTAGACCCCACAGAATTTATAAAATTGAGATAGCCTTTACTCTGAAGATGGAGAAGGAAATGGTAATCCACTTAGTATTCCTGCCTGGAGAATCCCAAGGACAGAGGAGCCTGGCAGGCTACAGTCCATGGGGTCGCAAAGAGTTGGACATGACTGAAGTGACTTAGAATGGATGCATGCATTACTCTCAAGAAGCCTAAAAGGTGAACTATGATATAACAAATATGCAAAGTAAGCTAAGTTCCTTAAAGTCACTATATGTTATATAACTCTAAGGAAAGAAGAAGTTATGCAGGCTAGGTTACTCAGGAAAGGTTTCATAGATTATAAAGGACTTAATAGAAGCCTGTGAGGCAGAAATGGGGGTATTCCATTTCTAGCATGAATTAAGAATAGGGCCATTCATGTAGTGTTCTGTAAAGCAGTGTGGAGATGGGTTTTTATTCTGACTCAAGATTGGAGGGTTTAAACAGAGGATAGATATGACGTGACTTGGTGTTATAAAGGATCATTCTGGCGTCTATGCTTAAAATAGACTCTAGAGGGGCAATGGTAACCTAACTACCTGGGACGTTGGTTTTCTCAGGTGTTGTTATTGTTGTTTAGTCCCTGTGTCCAACTCTTTTGGGAACCCATGGACCGTAGCTAGCCAGGCTTCTCTGTCCAATGGGATTTCACAGACAAGAATATTGGGAGTGGGTTGCCATTTCCTTCTCCAGGGGACCTTCCCAACCCAGGGATCAAACCTGTGTCTCCTGAATTGCCAGGTGGGTTCTTTACCAGGGAAGCCCTTCCTCATGTGTAAATGGAGATAATAATCTCCATTTGGCACAAGGCTTAGCATATAGAACCCACTCAGTAAGTGTTAGCTAGCATTGCTATTGTTTTTAGCTCCATGATCTCTATCAAAATGTTTTTTCTAAAGTCAAGGAGAATTCTTTGTGAGAAATCTTTAGAAATCATAAAGAAGGAAGTACAAGCTGCACAGAAAACTATTCTGACATCTTAAGTTCTGATCTGGTTTTGCTATTTTTATTCAAATTTATGGATATTTGACATAATTAACTTCTATGATAATTTTAATTATCTTTTGTTGAATCTGCAGAACCCTAGTGTTCTCTTAGGACCGTAAAAACTGCAGGGGTTATTTGTTCCTAAAAGTTTGGAAAACTTGATTAAATATACAAATGATTGAACATTTAGACGGAGTTCATTCACTTGTTAATTCAACTAATAGTTATTGAGCTCTTACTAGATGACAAGTACCATGCTAAGTGCTTGGGACATTAGTAAACCAGACTCAACCATTGTAGTGAAGGAGATGCACATGTAATTGGCTGATTACAATTCAGGGTGAAAGATAGTTGGGAAAGTTCTAAGCACAGCAATCTGTCCAAGATATAAACCAAGAAATTTTAGTAAAAAGATGAAACAATCTTACTCTTTACTTAATTCAACAAAGTTCATTTGTAACAAATTTCTAGAGACTGCTGAAGCTCCACAAAACATAGCACTTGGCATATGTATCATACTCTGTGAGGACCAGTGATGAAACATGAAATGGTCTGAATAAAAACCAGACAGAGGGACTTCTCTGGTGGTGCAGTGGATAAAAATCCACCTGCCAACAGAGGGGACAAGAGTTCACTCCCTGGTCTGGGGATAGTCATGCCACAGAGCAACTAAGCCTGTGCACCACAACTGCTGAGCCCGTGCTCCAGGGCCTATGAGCCACAACTCTCGACACCCGAGCGCCCTGGAGGCTGTGCTCCACTACAGGAGAAGCCACCATATGAGAAGCCAGAGCACCATCATGAAGAGTAGCCCCTGCTCGCTGCGACTAGAGAAAGCCCGTGTGCAGCCATGAAGACACAGCACAGCCAAAAACCCACCCAGATAGACAGCGGATCTGACTGTTTACTATTTAACATTTTTAATTACAATACATAACAAGTATGATTCATAGCTAAAACCAGATTAAGAGCTCATGTGATTTCTTCTGGCTGATTTTTCCCTCCCTAGGGTTAAGAGTTATTACAAATCTTTACCTTGTTGCCCAAGACTGGCTAATCAGTCAGTCCCAAATATTGTGCCTCTGTTATGTCTGAGGCACTAAGAATACAGTGGTAAGCAAGAGAATAGTGTCCCTGTCCTCAGGGTATTTACTGTCTAGTGGGGATGATATACATAAATCATTACCAATGGAATGTAAGCTTCATGAAGGCAGAGTCTTGTCTTTTTGTTTGGTTCACTGCTCTGTCCCCAGAATGGAGAACAGCTGAAGTGTAATACGTTTCTCTGTAAAAACCCACTAAGCTTTTGATTGTACTGTTTGATTTTATTGATTTTTTTACCACGTACATCAACTACCTTGTCAAAGTTTATTCATATATTTGCATGTGTTTATATATTATACACATGAAAGTAAAAGTTACTCAGTCGTGTCCAACTCTTTGGGACCCCATGGACTATACAGTCCATGGAATTCTCCAGGCCAGAATACTGGGGTGGGTAGCCTTTCCCTTCTCCAAGGGATCTTCCCAACCCAGGGATCGAACCCAGGTCTCCCACATTGCAGGTGGATTCTTTACCAGCTGAGCCACCAGGGAAGCCCAAGAATATTGGAGTAGGTAGCCTCTCCCTTCGCCAGGGGATCTACCCGACCCAGGAATCGAACCAGGGTCTCCTGCATTACAGGCGGATTCTTTTCCAATTGAGTTATCAGGGAAGCCCATTATATATATATATATAATACACACATGTACATATGTACATACATGTGAAGAGCTGACTCATTGGAAAAGACCCAGATGCTAAGAAAGACTGAAGACAAAAAGACAAGGCAGCAGCAGAGGATGAGATGGTTAGATAGCAATGGACATGAATATGACTCAATGGACATGAATTTGAGCAAACTCCAGGAGAGAGTGGAAGACAGAGAAGCCTGGGGTGCTATAGTCCATGTGGTCGCAAAGACTGCTACATGACTTAGCAACTGAAGAACAATAAAAATATATGTACATCAACCCATATGTATATACATACATACTCATGTATGACTCCTTTTGAATTTGGACAGAAAACCCCAATGGCTTCAGTCTCCATAGGAGAAGCTGAAGGTGACATGACTGTCCAGAACATTCCAGCACCATCTTTGCAGCAAGAGACAGGAGAGGGGTAAGATGTACTATGCAAACATTACAGGACATGACAGGTTATTGCTTTTTTAACAACAAAAGCACCAGTCTCCTTCCATGCTACAAACTTGCAAATCTTGAAAAATTCCATAAAAATCTTTAGTCCCAGCCCCATGCCAGGCTCTTGTTTTGCAGTTTATCTCTAAGTGGCCGAAATATTAGCTTTCTCACTCTAAAGATTGTTTTCTTATTCTCTCTGTTTATCGGCTTCAGGGGCTCAAGGAGCTCTCTCAGGTCAGAGAGGGGCAAGAGCTGGAGTTGGAGTCCTGAAGCCCAGCAACCCTACCAGCTGAGTGACAGCATCCTAGGTGTTGAAGCCCAGCTCCAACAGCACCCCCATGGCCACCAGCCTCAGGGCTGAAACAAGCACTCAAAACTAAGGGCTGCTCTTTCCACCTCAGCCTTTCCAGACCCAGTCAAAGGTATGTCTACTGAGGAACAGTTGCAGGAAGGGTAAAGGTCCCCTCCCCTGCCAATCCTTCAGAGATAACAAAACAGATAGGCAAAAATGGGGGAGGTCCACAGAGAAGGTTCAGCAGCAATGCTCAGGAAGGGTGAGCAACGCCTCCTCAATTCACATCACCTTAGGTTTACTATTGGTAAAATCTAAGCTTATAACTATTAATTAAATAAGTAAGTACTGTGAAAGAATATAGGGTGTAATATAGAGTATTAGCTTAGACTGTAAGGGTCAGGGAAATGTTCCTTGAGGAAGTGCTGTTTAAATTGAAACCTGAAAAGAAAACTAGCAGAAAGAACATCCCTATAACATGCTGTACATTTCCTGCATTTACCTCACTTAAAGTGGAAATCAATTATTTCATTACCTAGCTTTACTGTGGAGAAGGCAGTGGCACCCTACTCCAGTACTCTTGCCTGGAAAATCCCATGGATGGAGGAGCCTGATAGGCTGCAGTCCATGGGGTCGCTGAGAGTTGGACACGACTCAGTGACTTCACTTTCACTTTTCACTTTCATGCACTGGAGAAGGAAATGGCAACCCACTCCAATGTTCTTGCCTGGAGAATTCCAGGGACAAAGGAGCCTGGTGGGCTGCCGTCTATAGGGTCGCACAGAGTCGGACATGACTGAAGCGACTTAGCAGCAGCAGCTTTACTGTAAGATTTGGAAGGTCAGGGACCAAGCCTATTTGTCAACAAAATCCCCGAATCCCTAGAACCTAGTACATATTAGGGACTCCCCAATGAATTTAATACTTTTTGAGAAGGAAATTCAAGCATGTAGGGTCTGCCCTTGGAATAATTATAGCCTCTCTGGAGAAGTAATTCTATATAACATCATAGGCACAATAATCTAATTAAGAATAAAAAAATATTTACCTGTCATAAATCTTGGCAATTCTCAGCTCTCCTCTTCCTTTTCGCAAGCTTATTCTTGTTGTTGAAGCATGCGCCAGAATGTGTCCCCCAATGGGTTTTTTTGGGTCTGCTTGAAAACTGATTTAACAGAACACTTTTCAGGTTTCATCATATGAACTACATACAAAAATACCTCCGATTACAAGGCAACTTTTCTATGGAGAATGGCAAGGGATAAATAAGAAATAAGAAATACCCAACCCTTCTGCATGATGCTCTGATGTAAATAAAAGCAGATTGAGAACCTCTTTCTTGCTCATTAACTGTACATTGGAAGCCTTTAATGTACCTAAATTTGAGAAGAGTCTCATAAATATATTTATTGCTGATGTCTAAAATTTATTCTAAAATAGGATACAGGAAGATATAAGCTCTTACTATGATCATATGGATTCCAAAATAAATTATGATTACAGGGTTATTACAAATACTGACACTCTTGAGAGATAGATATACTTACTAGGGGACGAACACTCATTTCCAAAGAGAGATGATTTTGAATGAACAAAATGGGAAATAAATGATATGATCTGCAAAAGTGCTAAGAAATCAAAATAGGAAAGATAATTTGGGGAGAAAATGTCCTAAAAATAACTCATAATGTAAGAGGTTATACTTATTTAAAACAAAGTACAACACAGCACAATAAATAGCCTTAGCTCTAGAGAATATCAAACCAATTCAAATTTTACTTGTTCCATCAAAGTGTTCAGGATTCTGTGTAGAATTTCACGGGGAATTTATGGCTCTTGACTTTTCTTGTAAGTTACCAACACTTTAATAATTTAATAAAAGATATAAACTCTTCCCCAGAAAAATGCACAAATGTACACATACAAAAATTTTCATGTAAGTTTAGGAGATTCATAGTTCCTTCCTGCTCTGGTGTGGACAGGTATTAACAATAATAGTAACAATCAAGATTTATTGAGTCCTTACTCTGTGGCAGACACTCTTTTGGCTCATCTAATTATTTCCCTTTGCTGGGATTCCATATTTAGTAAATAATTTTGGATTAAAATTTGGATTCTGCCTACAGAATTCAAGGTCTGTAGGTCTGCCCACAAAGAGAGAATACCCTGGTCATAAGAACCTCAAATGAAGTTACATTTTTCTTTATCAGTAAACTGGCCCTGTGATCTTTCACTGAGTCTCATAAATTTTATTAATGTGAGTCTGTCCCTAAGAAATGGATTTGTTCTCAGTGGATGACCAAATCAATCCTCTGTAAGGGCAAGGGCCCTGAACTCTGGTCAACTCAACAGGGTGATGGACACATCCTTCCAAAACCTATCAAATGACAGCATGCTAACCTTTCCCCTGGCATATACAGCTTTAATGTTCTATGTGACATAAGAGATTTAGAGTTAGACCTGAGTTCAAATTTTGGCTTACCAGCCAGCCATATGACCTCAGGAAACTTGTTATTCATTCTCAATGTCTGTTTCTTGATTTTAAATGGAGAATAACAACTGTACAAAACTGGTACAGTAGTTGTAAGAATAAAATGAAATAATTTAGATAAGGCAGTAACCCAGTAACTGAAAGTATTATCTGCTTTCCTAATCCTGACTCATTATCTATGTTACCTTGGGCTAATTATTTACCTTTATGAATCTGTTTCTTTAACTGTAAAATGGGAACCAAAAAAGCTTCTTACTTTTTAGGGCAGTTGTGAAGATTCAAGTTGTATTTAATACAACTCATGAGGAGCCTACCACATGCCAGGAACAGTGCCAGATCATTTATAAAGCATTAGCTTTACCCTTCCAGTAATCTCGGCACACACATTCAATAAATGGAGACTATTATTATTTAACTAAATGGTTCCATTAAAAGAGTCAATCTTTCAGTGACATGTAAATCAAGAAATTTTTCTTCAAGTTTATTTGAACTTCTTGAGTGTTCTAGCAGTTATAAACATGTCTTGAGGTAAAGTGCAAGAAGGTATAATACCATTCCACATTCATTTAGAGGGCTTTAATTTACTTCTATTTCTGACCAAGTGAAAACAGCTTCAGAAAGCCACCCACATCCTTCCTTTAGCTTATTCTCTTTTTTCTCCTTCTTCTATATTATCTTTTCTTCTTTTCTCCCTTTCGCAGGGGATGGGGGACTATGATGAGAAGAAGGAAGAGACAGGGGTAGATATTAGGAATAGAGAGCCCAAGAAAAATTGTTTCATTTATCCTGCCCTGGTTGAACAGGATACAGCATGTTATATCGTTGACGGCAAGACAAAGAATCTCCTGATCTTTCAACTTCAAATCAGGGTGCAAGGAGGATAAGATTATGGTGATGGTAGGGCAGGTGGTATTTTTCTGGGATGAAATAGGAAAAAGAGCACAGCGAGGCTAAAAGAGCATCAGCGTTGCAGATACCTAGGTTTAAATTCTGGCTCCTGTTTTTTAACTGTGTGATGGATTAAGCAGGCACTCTAAGCCTTGGTTTCCTCTTTATAAATTAGGAATAACAACAGTGTCTACCTCAAATACTGGCTGGAGTGGAGACCTTGAGGGGTCCAGGCAAGGGCAAACATGGGAGAAAATTGGTACTCCTGGTACTTTTGACTTGCTAAGGGGCAAGCTTAAAGATGGAATTTTTTAGAAGGAGTCCATTGAGAGACTGAGTGAACATGTCCAAAAGTAAGGAGGATGTTTTGAGATTAGAGGAAGATAAAGAGAGAAGAGTACTGCCAAAAGAGCGGAATTTTGGCAAAAAAAAAAGGATGGCTTAAAAAAATACAGTATGTGTAAGAAGTTTTGTTAAATAACCCCACCCACTATTTCCTCTCAAACTATGCAGAAAAATCTACACATTAAAAAAAATTCTGAAGACAGAATTCTGGGTTTTGGGTGGTGAGATGGGGAGAAATGTGGCAATATTTTGAGACTGGCTTCATAGAGTGGGGAAGTCTAGGAGGTGAGCTAGGGCTTCCTTGGTAGCTCAGCTGGTAAAGAATCTACCTATAATGCAGGAGACCCCGATTCAATTCTTGGGTCGGGAAGATCCCTTGGAGAAGGGATAGGCTACCCACTCCAGTATTCTTGGGCTTCCCTGGTGGCTCAGACAGTAAAGAATCCGTCTGCAGTGCGGGAGACCTGGGTTTGATCCCTGGGTTGGGAAGATCCCCTGGGTGAGGGCATGGCAACCCACTCCAGTATTCTTGCCTGGAGAACCCCCATGGACAGAGGAGCCTGGTGGGCCACAGTCCATGGGGTCACAGAGTTGGACATGACTGAGGGACTAAGCACAGCACAGTAGGCGAGATTTGAAGGGGTGATATGAGAATTATATGAGATGATAAGTGAAAGCATTTGGCACATGGTAAGCAACCAATAAATATAAGCACTCTTAATTTCAAATAATTTAAATGTTGCACAAGGTCAGCATGCTAGTGATCTTGGCTTAATGTTTTTTCTCTACCATATTGCCTCTTCAGTTCAGTTCAGTCCCTCAGTTGTGTCCGACTCCTTGTGACCCCACGAACCGCAGCACACCAGGCTTCTCTGTCCATCACCAACTCCCAGGGTCCACCCAAACCCATGTCCATTGAGTCGGTGATGCCATCCAACCATCTCATCCTCTGTCATCCCCTTCTCCTCCTGCCCTCAATAATTTATACTAATGATGTAGAATCAGTAAGTGACATCCTTCAAGAACAAACTGCACATTTACAGGACTGCAAACATTCTAAGATGACTTTTTGTTTTAGGGAAACAAATACACAAATGAAGTAGGGGGACATCAAGGTCTTATTTGTTGCTTATCTGATTATTTGCTGTGGTATGGAGCTTCACAGGCTGATACTTTGACTATTTCCAGGCCTTTATCAACTGGATCATTCTAGTCATAAAATCTGTATCTGTGAGCCTTATCTAGGAATTACTGCTCTGCTGTATCATATGGCAGCTCCTCGCCTCTATAATTTTGTTCCTTTTTAATACGATGTGCCATCGAGTATAATGCATGGGATATAAGCCTCAATTATTGTCAGTGTACTTGGCGACTCATACCAATTATAGTGATATTTCTCTGACAGGCTCCAGGAGAGCTGCAGCTTGGAGTTCCTTAATACTGAGAAACAAAGATATTTTCTTTATGGAAAGTATTCTAATAGCATTTGGAATTCTTTAAATTTTCTTTTTTAATTTAGTTGTGGCAATTTATGTGCTTTACAGCACATGCATTTAATTCATATTGTCATAGTAGTAATACATTTTAGAATATACTAATTATAGTGAAACTTGTTTCTGTATAACCCGGCTAGGTGGAGGAGATGCTATTTCAAAGCAGATTCACCAGGCAAAAACACTAGCCTTTGTTCTTTGGCTCTTTACCTAGCTTCCCTCATTACAAATCTCCTTTGCTCTCTGACTCTTCAATTATCTTCTTTCTGTCACCTCTTTATTTTTCTCTTATTGGAGTCAATTCAAAATGATTTGATTCTCTTCGAAACTTTTTACAAATATAAGAAAAAGAATCCTATC
This sequence comes from Oreotragus oreotragus, assembly GCA_006410675.1. Lineage (NCBI taxonomy): Eukaryota > Metazoa > Chordata > Mammalia > Artiodactyla > Bovidae > Oreotragus > Oreotragus oreotragus. Next base: position 225,331 of record SJYX01022190.1, read on the forward strand.
TGACCTAATTTCCAAAGACTTCTTTTGCCTTCTAAGTCTAGATCGACAGTTTTGGCCTCTTCAATGTTCCCTCCCAACACCTGAAGAAAGAACATTGCTCTTTAACTTGTACTGTTTTATTTGAACGCAACCCACTTCCTCCCTCTGAGCCAATGAGTCATTTTCTCTTTTTAAAGTGAGCCTTAAAAATTTTCCATTTCTCTTCAGCTTAAAATTATTCTTTTTGTGAAGTACTTCATGTCCTGTGTATGAAAGACACCACATAAAACAGAGATTGCCCTAACCACTCAAGGACTACAGATTTTGCATGACGTATCAAGACTTTAAAATTTAAATTAAATGGACATCATGTATTTTGTTTTTCCCTAATGGAAGCAAGGCAGATAGTCTCCTTTGTTCACTAGTGAATTCCCAGAATCTTGTTACATAGTATATTTTCAATAAATATATATTGAATGAATAAATAATTTCTCTCTCCCCAGTCATTTTAACATGCTTGGACTTTCCTGGTGGTCCAGTGGTTAGGACTCCACACATCCACTGCAGGGGGCTCAGGTTCAGTCCCTTGTTAGGGAGCCAAGACCCCACATGCCTCAAGGTGAGGCCAAAAAAATGACCAAACCAAAAAAAAACATGTGCTTAAAACCTTTCATGTAGTTAAAACTTTTCACATTGGAATCTCTTGTAATTAAGTAGAAAATAAAAATGGTACTGAAAAGTGAGAGCTATATCAAACTGCTGAAGATGCAGCAATAATCTTAGGATGAGTTAAGAAAATGCCTAAAGAGAGATACATTCATTTCAGAACAATTTTCAGAATTTACAATATTATATCAAATATCTTATATATATCAATGATTGATTTATCTGCTAACAAATGACATACTGACTCAGTTTTAAAGTAACAGAACTTTGTATCGCAGCCATCTCAGTAATAATTGATTTAAACAAGAGTCTCCAATAGGGACTTCTCTGGTGGTCCAGTGACTAGGACTCTGTGCTCTTAACTCAGGAAGCCTGGGTCTGATCTCTGATTAGGGAACTAGATCCCATATGTTGCAACTAAGAGCTCACATGCCCAGTGAAGATGGAAGATCCTGTGTGCCTCAACTAAGACCCAGTGCAGCCAATAAATCAATAAATAATTAAAAACAAAAAAAATCTCCAATAGATGCTAAAATCAATGGGTGCAGAACATGATACTTACATAAGTCTCAAAGTATCACCCCAGAAATTACTTATTAATTATCAAGGGGAAAAGTTTTTTTACAATGGAGAAATCTGGTGAACACCATCTTAATCACATGATCAAACTTAATATCAGTAATAATGGGACAAACTGAAAGAGTGTACCTCTTGATATGATATATGGAAAAGTGATATATAACATCACTTATATAGTTTTCCTGCCAAATGTGTTTAACGTTTTAAATAATGAGAAAAAAATAAACTCCACATTGAGAGACATTCTGAAAAACAACTGGCCTGTGCTCTTCAAAAATGTCACATGCTCCCAATGCAGGCAGCATGGACTTGATGACCCTGTGTGCTGCATGGTGCGACAAAAACATCAATGTCACGAAAAACAAAGGTTGAGGAGCTGTCTTGATTAATGGAAACTAAAGAGACATGACAAGTACATGGAATGCATGTTCCTTCAAACTACAAAGGCTATTATTGAACAACTGGAGACACTTGAATATAACTGTATATTAGACAACTAGTATGCCAGTATTAAATTAGCACCCTGACTGTGCAAATTATGTTGTAGTTATGTACAGGAATGTTCTTCTTAGAAGAGATATGTTGAAGTTTAAGAAGTGAGGTGTCCTGATGTCTGCAAATAATTCTCAATAATTCAGGGGAAAAAACTCTCAAAGGGTTCACAAAACATATACATACATATATAAGCCTGTGTACGTATGTAATATATAGAGAGATTTTACATACACATGTGCACACAAACACATAGAAAAAATATGACAAAATGTTAACAACTGATGAACCTAGGCAAATGATATTACTTGTGTATTTACTGTGCTAGTCTTGCAACTTTTCTCTGGCTAAAAATTATTATAAATAAAAAGTCATTGAAAAGATCTTTAAAAAAGCAATACATAGATTCAGGGTTATTTGGATTGCTTATCCAGATACATACTGCTCAAAATTTTTGAAGGTGGCAACTAACCTTTCTTAGAATTCTCTGTTTCACTAGACTACTTTCACTCTCCTTATCTTTCTATTCACTGCCATCTTTCAAGAAGAGGCATCAATATGTAAGTTATGTGCACAATAAGTCAACAAAAAATGCGTATTTCTAGCATGGACTAGCATGGACTGAAATTGTTTCTTCAAATAGGAGACTTCTCTCATAGGACCTCTTACAAACATACCCCATGTATATCCTGTAGAGAGCCTGCTTTTCTGTTTTCAGGCTAACAGCTTATCGGTGCAACAAAAACCATTCATGTATTTTTGGTGAGAGAAGTCTCCACATCACTTCCTGCACATAATAAATGTCACCTCCCCGCCGTAAGAAACCATTCATGTATCTTGTATATAAGTTTTTAGTTCCAAGACTACTTCTTATTGTTCTCCAATATCTTTTTAATCTTAGACAAAAAAGAACCCCAAATATCTCTGAAAATAGTTAAAATATTGCTTTGTTTAACAAAGAACCAGAGACAAATAGATCTGGATAACAAATAAGTGATATTTGCAATTATGAAGTAATATGCACTGTGCAAAACATGATTTGTGACAGATTTGTGCCCATATCAAGACTGATCATTTTGGAATTATTTCCTATTCTACACTCTAAACCCTTTTTTTTCCACTTTAACCCTTTTGATATTAACTTTTGTGAAATACAAATGCAGAATATTGGGGCTTACGTCATAGTTGCTCCTGGGTCAGCAGTCATTTGATTGGTCACAAACACAGCTACATTATATTCTGCATCAAGAAATAAAATTAAGAAACTAAGAGAATGGCAATATAAATATTAAAAGTTCATTGCTTAGATTTCAGAGTTTAGAAACACTGTGCCATGAATTTCTTTGATAAACAAGATTACATTCCTGTTTTTTCACTGTTAACATAATGTTATTGTTATATTATTTAGGTACCTTATTGTTTTAGAATCAGTATTTCTGGTTTTAAAAAAGTGTTGTATCCCCATGAAAGAAATTTTATCTTTTAAAAAACTGATTGTCTCCTGACATTATTCTGAGCGTCTCTGCAAAGCTTATCCAGCAAACAGTCACAGATGCTATTCTGATATCACCGTTTATTTTAAACATCTACCTTCTGAGATTTTTTGGAGTCGTGACAACATCTGGGCCAGTTTTTGCTGCCGTTCAGCCAACTCCCCACGACCACTGAAATCCACTCGGAAAAGTGCCATTATTGAATCAATGATCTGTGCAAAATTAATGTAAAAATAAATAATGCATTTGGAAATGGAAGTTAACTTGAACTGGAATCAATAGAAGAAAGATAATATGCTAAATAGCTGCAGATTGAACAGTATTTAAAAGCTTGTACCAGTAGCTTAAAGATGCCAGCTTCTTCATGGAACTTTGCTGCTACATAATCAAGTAGCTCCATCTGATGTTCACCTGATGGGAAATTCAGTGGGAAAATGTTATAAAAGCTAGAAGAAGCAGAGACTAAGATCATGTATGTCCTTGGAACTCAGCAAAAGAGAGCCCCTGAAGGATTTCTTAATTATTACTTTATTAAATATGGTAGCATAGATACCAAATGATACCTTATCCAAAAGAATGTTACTCTCCATTTCAAAGACATAGAATAAGAAATAATTTGAGAGCATTTCAATGTCTAAGGACTTAGATAATAAAATCTGTGGACTGACTAAATAAATCTGGAGAAAAGTAAAATAGAAAGAGAAAAGAATAATGTCAAAATAAAGTATCGTTCAAATAATACATCAATGCTGCCAACCTTAAAACAGCCTAAGCATCCAATTGCATGGGGTTCTTACTCTTATATGCACGTGCATAAAGTACATTGTCCAGGACTGCATTATGGTCTACATTGAAGCGATCAGCAATGTCCCGAAGGCGATCTGGACGGCTGGAGTATGCCAGATTAAGGATCCAATAAATCAATTCCAAAAAGTTTAGACAACAACTACAAACAATAATGCTCTAAGTAAGTGAGAGGCAAAACACTCTACCTGCATAGGTATTCTGAGGATGCTAATAATCACCTAAAATCTATATCAGACTTTATTTTTCCTAAGTACCTTAATTAGGTAGTAGTAACAGTGATAGAAATGAGACAGTAATTAATTTAAATATTAAATTATCTAATCTAAACAACAACCTTGGAAGTGAGTTGTTATGGCCTATATTACATTTTATAAATGAGGACACTGACAGAGATTAGGCAAATGACTCAGAGGTAGGCAGCAAATCAGTTATAAGAGAAAAACTAGAAATTAAGATTTGTGAACCTCTTTTGTTCTCAGTTCTATAAAAATAGATCTCTTCTATGAAGATAATATCACTGAATTATAATTCAAGTCACTTCAAAGTGAATTAATTCACTCATGTTCCTCACTTGTTCAACACGCAACAGTTTAATATACCAATAATTACGTGTTGCCAATAAATGATAAATTTGACTACATGAACCAAAGGATCAAAAAAGTCACTTTAAGGGTACAGAAAGGAATGATCATCATATAGTTTTTCATTTATTTTGAGTTTAAAATCCACTTTCTTCTAGAGGAGTTGTAATAGCATTCTGAAATTAGTAAATTCATAGAGGGGACAAATTCGGTGTACATGGAAAGGTATTCTGGAAGATGCTAATAATCACATATCTATCTAGACTATAAAGAGTATTAATAAACATCTTTTTAGGTCTTTGGTGACCCCAATATTTTCTAAAATGACATAAGATAAAATGCATGTCCATGGACTCATTTCACTTTGTTTACAGTATCTGTGTTAATACTGATCATACTAGGCTGTGCTGTGCTTAGTTGCTCAGTCATGTCTGACTCTGTAACTCCATGGACTGCAAGCCTGCCAGGCTCCTCTGTTCATGGGGATTCTCCAGGCACGAATACTGGAGTGGGTTGCCATGCCCTCCTCCAGGGGATCTTCCCAACTCAGGGATCAAACCCAGGTCTCCCGCATTACACGCAGTTTCTTTACCGTCTGAGCCACCAGGGAAGCCCAAAAAGACGGGAGTGGGCAGCTTATCTCTTCCCCGGGGAACCTTCCCTACCCAGAGATTGAACTGTGGCCTCCTGCATTGTAGGTGGATTCTTTACCAGCTGAGATACCAGGGAAGTATAATCCAAGGACCATTTATAACCTTATTTGTTGACACTGGGAACTAGTTCAGTAAATGTTGAACTGTCTTTAGCATTTCCCAGTCATGCTGCTGCTGCTGCTGCTAAGTTGCTTCAGTCGTGTCCGACTCTGTGTGACCCCACAGACGGCAGCCCACCAGGCTCCCCTGTCCCTGAGATTCTCCAGGCAAGAACACTGGAGTGGGTTGTCATTTCCTTCTCCAATGCATGAAAGTGAAAAGTGAAAGTGAAAGTGAAGTCGCTCAGTCGTGTCCGACCCTCAGCGACCCCATGGACTGTAGCCTTCCAGGCTCTCCATCCATGGGATTTTCCAGCCAAGAGTACTGGAGTGGGGTGCCATTGCCTTCTCCATCCCAGTCATCCTATAGCACTATATATGTTTTCTTCAGAGCTACAGTGACAGCCACTAAAATCTTCCACTGCTGCTGAGTATACTCAGATGTTATTGGTAGACAAGTCAAAGACAAGGAATTGAAAGAGATAAAAAAATTTTTTTTCACTATGTCAATTTTTATAAAACCAGGTGACTATATTATATAATCAGGAATGTGGCTTACACTAAAGGGAAGTTCAAGCCAATTTACAAATGTTTTTTAGCAGATCAGCATATGGAATTATCAGCATATTAACCAATTACCAGTGCAAGGCACTACGGAGGATTTAAGGAGTCATAAGGTAATTTATGCCATAAGTAAGTTTAAAATATAATAATGTAGGCAAAATATAAGCACATAAAAAGAAAAATATCAAGATAGAGCAGTATACATGTAAGAGACACTGAAAGAATGAGAACATTTCACTTGGGCCCTTGCACGTCCTTGTTCCCCTGCTTTCCCTCTTACACATGGCTCTTAGCTGTTTCTACCATTCTGGATAAAATACAAATTGCCAAATAGTGGCAGATATTCTTCAAGAACAATTCCTCCCTCTCAAAGAACCATATTTAATCAACTATTTCTGAAACTAGCTGAACTCCAGCTGAGCAACTCTGGCTTCAGTTCTATTGTTAAAAGCAATGTCTTCTGAACCTGATAGCTCCTCAAACTATCGTTATTTCTTCTTCTATTTATTGGTTAATTACACACTACCTCAATTCCTTACTGTTTATTTGCAACAAGCTTCCATCTTCTTTCTTTACTGCAAATGGTCTCTTGGACTCCTAATTGCAAATCTGTGATCTTTCTCAGTTTATACCCTCTCTCTGTATGGAACCCTTTTTCTTCTTTAAAATTTTTTTAGCTTCATGGGGTCTTAGTTGTGGCAGGCAGATTCTTTTGTTGTGGCAAGGGCTTAGTTGCCCAGGACATGTGGGATCTTAGTTCTCTGACCAGGGATGGAACCCACATCCTCTGCCTTGAAAGGCAGATTCTTATCCACTGGACCACTAGGGAAGTCCCATTTCTTTTTTGAAACTTTCCTTATGCTTGGCATCCACAACCAGATTACTTCGTCTATCCCCTCTTCCTAGACATAGGCATGCCCCAAAGTTATGCTCTCAATTCTCCTGTAAACTCTCTTGCTTTTTCCTGGCCATTCCATACATACATTTTCAACTGCCATATGAATGTCTTTCTGTACCTCATATTCAACATATTAAAATGAAACATCATTTTTTCCTCTGAAACATGAGCGTCTGAATTCTGTCATCATTACTCTGAGTATGTAGACAAACCTATGAATGGTTTCCCAAACCTCTCTTCCCTTTGTCAATCAAGTACAGTCATCAAATCTCATTATTTGCCTAGAATACTGCAAAAGTATCCAATTTACACCCATCATCCAGCTTTAAGGCCCTTCATGTCTAAGAGCCACATTTCCAGCCTTGTATTCTGAAATAACTTAATACTTCAATGAAACTGCAATTCTTTTTGTTACCCAAATAGGTTCTTTTCTTTTTCCTTTCTATTTTTGTTCAGTTCAGACTTTTCCTTTATTTGAGACCATGACTTTAAATGAGTCAACAATCTTCTAATTATTAATCTAAATCTTTGGAGAAGTAGGAGGATTAAAAAACCAATAAGATATAATTTCCTCTCATGTATTTGTTTTGTTAATTTTATACCAAACCCATTTGGAGAAGCGAAACCTTTTAAATAAAACATGATTTGGTCATAGAAAAAAAAAAAGCATGGTTACCAAAAAGGAAAAAGCAGTAGGGAGGGATAAATTAGGAGTTTGGAATTAACATATATACGCTATATAAAACAACAAGGACCTACTGCTTACTGTATAGCACAGGGAACTATATTCAGTATTTTATAATAACCTGTAAGGGAAAAGAATCTGAAAAAGAACATATTATATATATATACACACACACACATATGGGCTTCCCTGGTGGCTCAGACAGTAAAGAATCTGCCTGCAAAGCGGGAGACCTAGGTTCGATCCCTGGGTTGGGAAAATCCCCTGCAGAAGGGAATGGCTACCCACTCCAGTATTCTTGCCTGGAGAACTCCATGGACAGAGCAGCCTGGCAGGCTACAGTCCATGGAATCACAAAGAATCGGACACAACTAAGTGATTAACACACACACATGTATACATATGTATGTATATGGGCTTCCCTGGTGGCTCAGAGGTAAAGAATCCACCTGCTAATGCGGGAGATGCAAGTTCGATGCCTGGGCTGGAAAGATCCCCTGGTAAAGGAAATGGCAAGCCACTCTAGGATTCTTACCTGGGAAAGCCCATGGGCACAGGAGCCTGGTGGGCTATAAACCGTGGGGTCACAAGAGCTGGACACAACTTAGTGACTAAACAATCACAACAATATACATGTGTGTATATATACACGTGTGTGTGTGTATACCTATATATATATAACTGGGTCACTTTCCTGTATACCTGAAACTAACATGACATTGTAAATCAACTCTATGTCAATAAAAAAAATACACAATTCTTAAAAAGATTTAAGAGGAAAAAAGTGATTTGAGAACTCAACTAGCAACTGTTTCCCTTTTTTTTTTTTATCTCATGTATTTGTTTTGTTAATTTTATACCAAACCCATTTGGAGAAGCGAAACCTTTTAAATAAAACATGATTTGGTCATAGAAAAAAAAAAAGCATGGTTACCAAAAAGGAAAAAGCAGTAGGGAGGGATAAATTAGGAGTTTGGAATTAACATATATACGCTATATAAAACAACAAGGACCTACTGCTTACTGTATAGCACAGGGAACTATATTCAGTATTTTATAATAACCTGTAAGGGAAAAGAATCTGAAAAAGAACATATTATATATATATACACACACACACATATGGGCTTCCCTGGTGGCTCAGACAGTAAAGAATCTGCCTGCAAAGCGGGAGACCTAGGTTCGATCCCTGGGTTGGGAAAATCCCCTGCAGAAGGGAATGGCTACCCACTCCAGTATTCTTGCCTGGAGAACTCCATGGACAGAGCAGCCTGGCAGGCTACAGTCCATGGAATCACAAAGAATCGGACACAACTAAGTGATTAACACACACACATGTATACATATGTATGTATATGGGCTTCCCTGGTGGCTCAGAGGTAAAGAATCCACCTGCTAATGCGGGAGATGCAAGTTCGATGCCTGGGCTGGAAAGATCCCCTGGTAAAGGAAATGGCAAGCCACTCTAGGATTCTTACCTGGGAAAGCCCATGGGCACAGGAGCCTGGTGGGCTATAAACCGTGGGGTCACAAGAGCTGGACACAACTTAGTGACTAAACAATCACAACAATATACATGTGTGTATATATACACGTGTGTGTGTGTATACCTATATATATATAACTGGGTCACTTTCCTGTATACCTGAAACTAACATGACATTGTAAATCAACTCTATGTCAATAAAAAAAATACACAATTCTTAAAAAGATTTAAGAGGAAAAAAGTGATTTGAGAACTCAACTAGCAACTGTTTCCCTTTTTTTTTTTTTCATTATTATTGGTTTACAGGATAGTTATAAAAATGACACATTTCAAACAAATTCTCTTTTATAGTAATAAGTACTATATCACACTATTATGTTTGCAATTTGCGTAAATAAAAGGGTTACAAAGTATTTTCTGTATCGATGAAAATAATCTTTCCTCCTGAGTAGCCACCTGCTCCTGGAAGTTGAGCTGTCACTAGGAAGCAATCAAACATTAATTAATATTAACAAGAGTGAATAAACTCTGTACAAATGGATATACAATTTTTTTTTTTTTTTTTGGATATACAATTTAACATGAGATTTATTCTGGCTGCGACTCTCTAGCCATCTAGCAAATAATAGTTCTAAATAGCATGTTATATTTTTATATTACTAACCAGTGGTAAAATTATAAGTATTCTTCCAGCGTAACAGTAATTCAGCAAAGAATGTCAGTATCTTTCACAATGGGAGATATTCATGAAATTTAGTTCTCCTAAAGAACAGAAGTAGAATAACAAAGTCCTAATGTATAGCACAGGGAACTATATTTAACATCCTGCAATAAACCATAATAGAAAAGAAGGTATATATGTGCATAAATGAGTCACTTTGCTGTACAGCAGAGATTGGCACAACATAGTAAATCAATCACATTTTAATAAAATTTTTTTAAAAGAACAGAAGTAGAATTTAAATATTACTTTCCTCCTATAAGAAATAATCACAAATATAATTTATGCTATGCAACTCATTTAAGTAACTTTTCAGTTAATGTATGCACTAATTTTAAATGTATTTTCTTTATATGTAGTATTAACACTAAGGAATTATTTTACATTAAGCACACACATTATTTCATTTATTTTTCAAAACAATCCTAAAATGGCCCTATCATTATTCCTATTTTACTGATGGGGAAAATCTGAAAGGTGAAGCAACTTAACCAAGGTCATGCAGCTATTAAGGGTAGAGCTATTTGGATTCCAGAATCCCCTTACTGAACACTTACCCTTGTTCCTTCTACTTAGGTCTAAGAAATGCAGTACAATGACTATGTAAAAGGAGACATTTTTGCTTATTTTAAGTCTTTTTTAGTTCCACCCTTACACTATGGAAAGTAAGGAATTCGAAAGCCTCAATAGATTCTGTGATATTCTTATAAACATGATATACAAAAGACAGAATAAGAAAAATAGAGGCCATGAACAAATACCTCTCTCCACCAATACATTCATATATCCATTTACCTCCTCCTTATTTCCATTCAGATGTGCAGTACATACAACATGACCTCATGTATCACACATTCACAGACCAGCTCTGGTATTTGTATAACCATGGGGATTTAAGTAATCTCTCTGTGTTTTAGCTTCCTTGCAAGTTTGTTCAGATTACATGAGATTATATAAAGTACCAGGCACAAAGTAGATTAGTAAATAATGGCTATGATTATTATTGTTATTGCTATCATTTTTGTTATATATCCTTACCACAGAGGGTATGAGAGAGTTGGGTTTTTCCAGTTCGAAATTCTGTGAAACATAGGGAAAAAAATAGTTAATAGATTATTTTCATAAAGACTAGATATGGTCTCAGAGTATGGCTTCCTTTTCCAACTGTCAAAGCTCATACACGAGATGCCTCTATGTCATGGATTCTGCATATATGAATACCAGTAATAAAAAGAACTTTTTAAAGGTTTTCTTTTTCAGAACTGTCCTTTAGATGATAGTAAAACCCAATTTTTTCTTAGGAATAATCGTATAAATGAAAGTGTAAGGCTCCACCACAGGAAAGAGAGCCTGGAGTTTTCCCACTGATCTGAGATCCTCAAGAGGAATCCCAGAGTGAGTGAGTGAAGTCATGTCTGACTCTTTGTGATCCCATGGACTGTAGCCCACCAAGCTTCTCTGTCCATGGGATTCTCCAGGCAAGAATACTGGAGTGGGTTGCCATTTCCTTCTCCAGGGGATCTGCCCAACCCAGGGATCGAACCCAGGTCTCCCGCATTGCAGGCAGAAGCTTTAACCTCTGAGCCAGACTTGCCTCCAACCTCAAATTGGTGGTATTCCCAGCTACCAACAAAAGCAAATACTCTCCAGAGAAAAACATCCCCACTATACCAATTTAGGCCTATTGAACTTCAACAGATTAAAATCAAGAAATATGTTCACAAATATCAATAAACACACAAGAAGGTAAGTCATTCAAATGGGTTTCCCAGGTGGCTCAGTGCTAAAGAATCTGCCTGCAATGCAGGAAGTGCAGTTCAATCCCTGGGTGGGGAAGATCCCTTGGAGAAGGAAATGGTAATCATTCCAGTATTCTTGCCTGCAAACTCCCAAGGACAGAGGAGCCTGGCGAGTTATAGTCCTTGGGGTTGCAAAGAGTCGGACGTGATTTAGTGACCAAACAACAACAAGCCATTAAGACTGGCAGTCAACAGAAATAAACAAAGATTTATTTCTCCAGGTCAGCAGAGACATCAACACTGAACAAACAAAAAAACAGATCTGGTTCTCTGAGGACTGAAAATAATGGAACTGTCAGGAGCAGTACATAAAATAGCTATGCATGGATTTCTTTTTTCTTTTTGGCTGCACCACGAGGCTTGTAGGATTATAGTTCCCCAAGCAGGGATCAAACTCAGCCCCTAGCAGTGAGAATGCAGTCCTGACCTCTGGACTGCCAGGGAATTTCTAACTTTTTTTTAATAGAGAATACAACAAAGAGAAAAATTTATTCTCTATGTTCCTGAAATATGCATTTCTTAAAAATATTAATAAGATCAGTCTCATTATACAACTACTTTCTGAAGGTATGAGAGGAAAAAATTTTCTTCTATAGGAATCAGAGATAAAAAGATGAAAAATGTCAATAAAACTCATCTGTTAATGTTGGAAAATATTTTAATTGTAGCCCAGAAAGATCTTGCATTATAATAACTGATATTTCATCATAAGTTCCAAAATAGATATAATTTATCATTGATATGGGTGTGTATACATACATGTTTTTCATATAACAAAATATTAAGCTTTTACCTACCTCCAAAAGCTTCTGTGATTGCCATGCTTTCAATTCCACCTCCTAGCAACTTACTAGAAATAGAAAGTAAGCTTCAGTAACAGGAATAGAAACAGAAATATCAAGAAAGGAGAAAGTGTTAATATCATTAGTATTATTTCTATCTATGTACCTGATGTGAAGAACCAACTCATTGGAAAAGACTCTGATGCTGGGAAAGATTAAAGGTGGGAGGAGAAGGGGATGACAGAGGATGAGATGGTTGGATGGCATCACTGACGCAATGGACATGAATTTGAGTAGGCTCTGGGAGTTGGTGATGGACAGGGAAGCCTGGCGTGCTGCAGTCCATGGGGTTCCAAAGAGTCGGATACGACTGAGAGACTGAACTGAACTGATCTATGTATCTTTCTATCTATCCAAGATAAACACACATTCTTGGCGGAACAAATGGCTTCCCACCTGCTTAGATCACAGGTTATACTGTGCATGGGTAGGGGGATCAACAAAACAATCTATAATATAACAATCTGCTGTTCTCACTCCTGTCTACCAACAGGAAATGAGTTAGGCAGGCCTTATATTTCATTATTCTTTAGAATTGAACTGAGGTTTGAATAAATGCTTTTAGTTATTAATTGGGTTTTTCATACTGTGCTTGGACCATGTTTCTAAAAGTCAACCAAATATCCAAATTTTTTAAAGTACTGAGAAACATGAAAAATAGATATTAGGAGAATCCAGTGATTGTCACCATGATTGACATATCTCACACAAGCCAAATTATATGAAGAACATGTCAGAATAGACAGTATTCAAAGATGTGATAGGTATTGCTAGCAGTTAGAAAAATAACTGTCAGGTTTTGACAGCATGTACTTAATTGGTAACTCAATGATTTAGTGCATTTGATATATATTCTTGATATGAAAGACCTAAAGTTAAATAATCTCATTCATTCATTTAATAAAACAAATATTAACTATAGTAATTGCCCTAAGATCTGGTAGGAGCACTTTAAAAATCATTGTAGTTTGTATTAGCATGACTTTTGGGACATGGTCACAGATCAGACAGCTCTGAGAGATGTGGATAACTTAACAAATGTACATTTACATAGTTTGAAAGTAACTTAAATGTAAATTGAAGCAATGTTGGAAGTTGGCCACAAATTTAGTGAGAGCTGTGGACTTCAATGAGAAAAAGAAAAAAATCTAGATAATGACCCGCATAAACTGAATCTAAAGGACATGCTGGAGAGACCACTCCATTTGAAAGGCATATTTAGAGATTCTATATTTAGAATTTATTTAGATTTTTATTTAGAGATCCTATAATTCTACCAATTATTAAAAGAAGTTTTACTTGTCCTGATTTTTCATCTTGAGAAAAACCACCTTAAAACTTTGGCTTAGAGAAATTTTAGAGAAACGGCTATAGCCCTGGAAAATCTAAGACAAAATTTCTGGTGGATATTCTAAAAAAATGAGCCCCCAATTCAACTGAAAGTGTACCCCAAATTGCTTGGGATAGCATAACTGTTCCCTTGGAAAACTGAGGAAAATTTGGTATTAGGAATAGAAATAGTGCTTTTAAATCTTTAAAGATTTTAAAATAGAGACAAAAATCAAACTCACAGATTACTATTTTCATATTAATTTTGGGAATAAACTGTGCATATTTGGTATTTGAAAACTCTCATAGTTTGAGAATTTGACATTTTATAACACAACACATTAGCCTGTAATTGATTAAATGCTATAAAGCTGCAGTGTCTAAGTTGGTAGTTAACTTTATACACAGTATTTGAACATTTAAGAGTGTCTAAGGCTCACTATACTTATAAGTTTAATTTATTAAATTTATAGGGGCTTCCCTGGTGGCTCAGATCATAAAGAATCTGCCTGCAATGCATTAAACTTATAAGACAATCAAGTAATTGAAAAGATTTTAGTAATTATACAAGCAAAGTTCTGAGGAGAAATATAATAAATTTATAAATATAGGTTAAAATATTCAAGGAAATTTGGAAAAGTTCCTTAAAATTTGTCAAATTTATAAATGGGCTTGCAGCTTAAGAAAAAATATATTAAGTAATAACATATACTGCTTCTGCTGCTGCTTAGTAGCTTTAGCTGTGTCCGACTTTGTGCGACCCTATGCTGCAGTCTGCCAGGCTCCTCTGTCCATGGGATTCCCTAGGCAAGAGTCCTAGAGAATGCTCTCCTCCAGGGGATCTTCCTGACCCAGGGATCGAATCCAGGTATCCTGCATTGCAGCAGGCAGAGTCTTTACCACTGAGCCACAAAGGAAGCCCTGATAATATATAAATAATAACATATATTACTTAATAATAGATAAGCAATATATAAAGTAATAATTTCTCTAAGCCAGATTTTAAATTATTCACTTGTTTGTTTGTTCTGGCTGTGCTGGGTCTTTGTTGCTGCACGTGGGCTTTCTCTAGTTGCAGTGAGTGGGACTACTCTCTAGTATTTTTGGTGCTCTGGCTTCTCACTGCAGTGGCTTTCTTGTTGCAAAGCTTTGGCTCTAGAGCATGCAGACTCAGCAGTTGTGGCGCATGGACTTAGCTGACCCATGTCATACAGGATCTTCCTGGTCCAGGGATCAAACCTGTGTCCCCTGCACTGGTAGGCAGGTTTCTTAACCACTGGGCCACCAAGGAAGTCCAGCCAGATGATTCTTAAACCATGATGTGGTAGAACAACTGGATAATATCAAGTCATCATTTGAATCAAATTATTTTGATCAACCTGACTTTGACCAATTTGTCTTTTTTAAAAAATATTTATTCATTTTGGTTGTGTTGGGTCTTAGCTGTGGCACATGGGCTCTTCTCGCAGCGTGCAGGCAGCATGTGGGATCTTGGTTCCCCAACCAGGGATCAAACCCATGCTTTGGAAGCTGTATTCTTAACCCTGGACCACCAGGAAAGTACCTGACCAATTAGTCTTGGAGCAAGATTTCCCAAAGACTCTTCCTTAGCTGTTATTCCAACAAAAGGTTCTGTGATCTTAAAAATTTGAGGCAATGCTAGGTTAAACAGGTGTTTTATCACTGTAGGAATTCAGACCCTTTAATAAAATGTATAAATCTCTGAGAAATACAGTTTATTGCACTTCTCCAACATATTTTACTATTTGCTTATTCACTCAATTAGTTATTCCACAAATATTTACTGAACATCTAGTTTGTGCCAGAGATTGCTTTATGCACTTGGAGTAATGTGTGTATGTGCTCAGTGCTCAGCTGTGTCTAACTGGAGTAAAGCAGTGAACAAAAGAGACAGATCCAACACTTTGTGGAGCTTACATTCTAATGAGAAAACAGACAATAAACGTAAGTAAGTAGAAAAGGAAAGATATAAGCATCTGAATGCAGAGTTCCAAAGAATAGCAAGAAGAGATAAGAAAGCCTTCTTCAGCGATCAGTGCAAAGAAATAGAGGAAAACAACCAAATGGGAAAGACTAGAGATCTTGTCAAGAAAATTAGAGATACCAAGGGAACATTTCATGCAAAGATGCACTTGATAAAGGACAGAAATGGTATGGACCTAACAGAAGCAGAAGATATTAAGAAGAGGTGGCAAGAATACATGGAAGAACTGTACAAAAAAGATCTTCACGACCCAGATAATCATGAGGATGTGATCACTCATCTAGAGCCAGACATCTTGGAATGTGAAGTCAAGTGGGCCTTAGAAAGCATCACTAAGAACAAAGCTAGTGGAGGTGATGGAATTCCCGTTGAGCTGTTTCAAATCCTGGAAGATGATGCTGTGAAAGTGCTGCACTCAATATGCCAGCAAATTTGGAAAACTCAGCAGTGGCCACAGGACTGGAAAAGGTCAGTTTTCATTCCAATTCCAAAGAAAGGCAATGCCAAAGAATGCTCAAACTAC
>SJYX01022191.1:0-12824 GCA_006410675.1 Oreotragus oreotragus
CTTATCTGTCCTTGAGCTCTATCTATCTCCCTTATCATGAGGATGATAAATTCATATTTACCCTTGATTACTTTGAGTGAATCTGTTTTAATGCCACTGATGAATATGAAAAAAAGAGGTAAAAATATTTGAGTTTGATTGTTATACCTGCAAGTTACAGTCTTTTCTATTGATGTGTTATTATTGAAGTTTTATTGCTGTGTTATTATTGAAGTTTTATTATTGATGAATTTTGTTGTATAACATTTATGTATTATGTTACATATGATAAATTATGTTGCATAAATAGAAAAAACTATTTCAGTGAGTGGAGAAAATAAAGGATAATTTCATTTAAAATCCTAGGAAAATAGAATTTATAATAGAATTGAATTCTATTGTTAAATTCTATAATAGAATTTATAATAGAATTGAATTCTATTGTTAAATTCTATTATAGAATTTAAATATTAAATCATGTGCAATCTCTATTCTATCTAATGAACTGAGTATTTATTTACTTAGTGGCCCAGTGGTAAAGAATCCACCTGCTAATACAGGAGATGTAGGACATGTGGATTTGATCCCTGGGTTGGGAAGATCCCCTGGAGGAGGGCATGGCAACTGATGCCAGTATTGACTGGAGAATCACATGGACGAGGAACCTGGTGGGCTATAGTCCACAGGGTGGTAAAAAGTTGGACATGACTGAGCACACACACACTTATGTATACAAATTTGACCCTATATACTAGGTGAGAAATGACGTAGCTATATATACTATTTTCAGTGAGCTTGTTATTAAATTTAAGAGAAATATATGACAAAAATAAAACGGTGACTAATACAAGTTAGTAGGTAAGTAGCGGTAAATTATGACTGGTGTGATAGGTCTAAGAAATAATCAATGTGTATAATAAATCAATGTGTATTTATAGAGGGACGTATTGTGAAGAAGCTGCTACTAGATTTAAGCTTTGACTAAAAATAGACAGAGGGAAGAAGGTAGGACATGCCAAACTGAACCATAACATGGGGATGTGTGTGTGTGTACTTACTTGCTCAGTCGTGTCTGACTCTTTGCGACCCCATGGACTGTAGCCCACCAGGCTCCTCTGTCCATGGGATTCTCCAGGCAAGAATAACAGAGTGTGTTGCCATGTCCTCCTCCAGGGGAATCTTCCTGACCCAGCAATCAAACGCAGGTCTCCCACATTGCAGGCGGATTCTTTACCTACTGAGCCAGCAGAGAAGCCCAAGAATATTGGTGTGAGTAGCCTATCCCTTCAACATTCAGAAAACAGATCATGGCATCTGGTTCCATCACTTCATGGCAAATAGATGGGGAAACAATGGAAATAGTGACAGACTTTATTTTGGGGCTCCAAAATCACTGCAGATGGTGACTGCAGCCATGGAATTAAAAGACGCTTGCTCCTTGGAAGAAAAGTTTTGACCAACCTAGATAGCATATTAGAAAGCAGAGACGTTACTTTGCCAACAAAGGTCATATATAGATCAGAGAGTTGGACTATAAAGAAGGCTGAGCACCGAAGAATTGATGCTTTTGAACTGTGGTGTTGAAGACTCTTGAGAGTCCCTTGGACTGCAAGGAGATCCAACCAGTCCATCCTAAAGGAAATCAGTCCTCAATATTCATTGGAAGGACTGATATTGAAGCTGAAACTCCAAAACTTTGGCCACCTGATGTGAAGAACTGACTCATTTGAAAAGACCCTGATGCTGGGAAAGATTGAGGGCAGAAGGAGAAGGGGATGACCGAAGATGAGATGGTTGGATGGCATCACCGACTCAACAGACATGAGTTTGGGTAAACTCCGGGAGCTGGGGATGGGCAGGAAGGCCTGGCGTGCTGCAGTTCATGGAATCGCAAAGAGACATGACTGAGTGACTGAACTGAACTGAACTGAGCCTATCCTATCCCTTCTCCAGGGGAACTTCCTGATCCAGAAATTGAACCAGAGTTTCCTGCATTGCAGGCAGTTTCTTTACCAGCTGAGCTACCCAGGAAGCTCAAATGGGGATGAGAGTAAGGATAAAGGTAAGGACTATGATGCCCCCTTTTAGAGCAATTAATCCATCAACCTGATTGGAGTGACAGAGAATGAAAGAATGACATGAAAAACAGAGCTGAATAAATGGATTAGTGTTAAGTTAGAGAGCTATGAAAGCCAGGAGGAGAAGTCTGGAACTGACCCAACTCGACAATCGGAGACATTTTTTTATCTCCAAGGAGGAAAAAGATAATGTTAAAATAGCAGTTTAAGGAGAAGCATCTGGCAGCAGTATGTAATGTCATCTGGGGGAAGGAAGATTCTCAGTCAAAGAAGGCGACCAGGCTGCGTTTACTTTAGGTGCGTAGACAGGAGGATATTTCAAAGGAAAAAATGCCCATGATGTAATTAAAAAAAAGATGTTTGCTTGACTCAGCTTATTTCCTGACCTCTGTAGCCCTCCACTTCCCCAAAGACGTGGCCATTTAAATCCCACCTGACCGTAGTTTCCAGAACCTACCCTATACTGGGAAATCAAACCCTTCTTAGTCTCCAGACCAACACTCCAGTTTGATTACTGGGCTTCTTACTTCTTATAACTGAGCTTTTGACTTGATCTCTTCTTAGACTCTTTTAACTACAGTTAAAACTACAGTTGCGTTTTCCTGAAGTTAAAAAACAAAACCAAAATCTGAAAAGACATAAGCCAAAATGGTAAATGTGATTTTCTAAATAGTAATATTACCCCTTTCTTTTTCTTTCTCATTTTCTTTTTCCAAATATTAAGCTTTCTTGATGAACCATGTAGTACTTTTAAAATGCAAAACTAAATGATAGAAAAAAAATTCAAACCCATGTATTAAAGGGAAACATAATTGGCTAATATGAGTTGCTGACAGTACCAAAATCAATGTTGTTGTCCTGATAAGAAACACACCTCCAGCATAGGAAAGAAAAAAGAAAGTCATTTCCTGCTCATGGGTGTAAAGGGTGTGGACATTGCTTCATTCATTCAAATTCAGAGAATCCATCTGCATTCTCAGTTCTCATTTTAAAGCAGAAATAGTGTTTTCTATATAAGTTCAGCCACAAAAAGCTAAAGAACAAGGCTGGGTGTCCTGAGGAGACAGGTCAGTGACTTGCTGGCAAATAAGACTCATTTCTTCACAAGCAGCACAGATACTCTGACCTGATCTGATAACCAATTCCTGATGGCTACATCCAGCCCAGACACAGAATAGAAATTTGTCCTGAGAAGTCTTCTGTTCAGCTCAGGCCTAAAAATATTTATCTTGTCTGATTTCAGAGGATGTCCTGGTCCCTAATGATGAAAACTCTGATGGCATTTAGGGATCTTCACAGTTGAACTTTGCCACCCAGTTGGGCTTCCTTGGTGGATCAGCAGAAAAGAATCCCTGCAATGCAGGAGACCTGGGTTCAATCCCTGAATCAGGGAGATCCCCTGGAAAAGGGACTGGTGACCCACTCCAGTATTCTTGCCTGGAGAATTCCATAGACAGAAAAGCCTGGCAAGCTACAGTCCATAGGGTCAAAAAGAGTCGGACACAACTGAAAAAATAAATTCAACGAGAGAACATAGATAGCACGTTATTAGCCCCGATCCTAACTGGCCCTACACCCTCCCAAGAATGTGACACCCCCATTAGGCAGTGATGTGGAGGACTTCTGTGTATAAGGAGGCAACCCCTCATTCCCCAAAAGAGCTCCAGTCAGTAAGGGCTCCTCGTTACCAAGTCAGTAATTCTCAATCCAGGCACAGCTCAAAATCCCTCGTGCTGTGCTGTGCTTAGTCGCTCAGTCGTGTCCTACTCTTTGCGACTCCATGGATTGTAGCCCGCCAGGCTCCTCTCTCTATGGGGATTCTCCAGGCAAGAATACTGGAGTGGGTTGCCATGCCCTCCTCCAGGGGATCTTCCCAACCGAACCCAGGTCTCCCAGTTTGCAGGCAGATTCTTTACTCTCTGAGCCACCAGGGAAGCCCTTTGAGGAGCATATAAATATATACTTGTGCCCAGACTTCAATCACTTCAATTCAATCAAGAATCTCTGGGGGTTTGGCCCAAGCATCAGTGTTTTTGTTTCTAATACCCCATGGTCAAGAGTCATCAATGTAAGCAATCAAAATCTTTCAAGGAACAGGTAGAACCAACAAGGTAATTGCTCTGATAGTGCATCTAAAAAACCCCGTGTTCAGAAAGATGCTGGCAGAGTGCCAACTCTCAGGAAGTTCTTCTTGGAACCCTGTCCCTCCTACTTGCTCTGGTACCATAACTCTTGCTGAATATTACATCCATGAATGACGCTAGCCTATGTGACCCAAGACGATAGTTCTACAGCTATAACTTAAGCTAATCTGCTTGCCCCTGTCTGTGGCTGGATACAAATGCACACGTGCATCCTTTCACCAGGGTTCCAGAGGAAACTACTGAATGAAATGCTGTTGGCTTTGTTTTTTTCCCCAAATATGAACTTTTCCTTTCTACAGTGTTTTAGCTCTGATGTGCTCTGTATATAATCACATTTCGTCATGTTTGTTCAGTCGGGATCATTGCTCCATGAAGATCTTTGTTCTACTTTACTGACTCCAAAATTAATCTAACCTGTCTGGATACTTAGCCATTGTCATCACTATCCTACCTTTAAAATCACCAATATTAGAGTTGCTGAGACACAACACTGAGAAAGTATAAACTAAAATCTGTGTAGAACTCATTTAAATTCTCATCTGTTTCCAAGGGAATCCTTAATTATGTCACCCATTGAAATCTTTTGCCTCATCTTGGTAAAATGTCAACTAATTCTCTTTATAAAGTTCCAGACAGTGAAAACAAGCTTTAAAAATTATATATATAGAAGTATATTATAAATATATACAATATATTTATATATACTATGCTGCTGCTGCTAAGTCGCTTCAGTCGTGTCCAACTCTGTGCGACGCCATAGACGGCAGCCCACAAGGCTCCTCCGTCCCTGGGATTCTCCAGGCAAGAACACTGGAGTGGGTTGCCATTTCCTTCTCTGGTGCAGGAAAGTGAAAAGTGAAAGTGAAGTCGCTCAGTCATGTCTGACTCGTAGCGACCCCATGGACTACAGCCTACCAGGCTCCTCTGCCCATGGGGTTTTCCAGGCAAGAGTGCTGGAGTGGGTTGCCATTGCCTTCTCTACATAAATATGTTATATAAATATATATATTACAAATATATATTTATCTCTAGGCCTTATTTTCTTCATCTTTAAAATGAGGGAGGGGACTTCCCTGGTGGTCCAGTGGTTAAAAATGAGCCTTGCAATGCAGAGGACCCAGGTTCCATCAGCCCCTGAGTGGAGAACTAAGACCTCACATACCACAGAGCACCTAAGCCCACATGCCACAATCACCGAAGCCCAGCTGCTCCAAAGTCCTCCAGAGCCACAGCACAAGCCACAGCTAGAGAGTCCACGAGCCACAGCAGAAGGTCCTGCATGCTGAAACCAAGACTCCAGGCAGCCAATAAATAAATAAATAAATAAATAAATAAATATTTTTAAATGAGGGAGCCGGACAAGATAATCAAGTCCCATCTAGTTCTCTGACTTTATGACTCTTTTCTACACTTGTTTATCCCCTGACTGATGAGAACCAATCCCAAATAGCAACTATTTGGTATTGCTTTTAACAAAACACATTTACTTATGAGACGTGATACATTTTTTTAATGAACTTTTAAAAAGGGTGGGGGAATTACTTCTTTCTAATAAAACTGAAGAGTTCAAAAGTTTCAAGTCCTAGTGCTAAAAATAAGTCATGTGACTTTCAGCTAGATGCCAGGGTGACTGTGTTTCCATATTTAGCACCATTAAAACCGCTACCATTTATCCCAAAAGTGTCTTAATATTGAAGTACTTAAGAATGAAATGATTTTTTTTTTAAGTCTTGGATTCACTAAAGAGGATGTGAATAATTTGAGTCTAGAAAAAATTGGGACAGTCTAAATGCTGAAAAATTCTTAGGTTTGGAGTTTATTTCCTACCAAGTGATTAAAAGATAAAATGGCTCAAATCTCTGAAAAGTTAAAAAACAAAAAACAAAAAACTTAAAACCTTTACCAATGCAAGCAAGGTATTTTTTAAAAATCTTGATTCACATTTGTGAGCTAATATAGGCATTTTCACCTTCCATGCCCTCCTGAAATTTGGAAATTGGCTAAAAAAGGTAGGTTTCTTTCAATGCAATGAATTCTAAATTGAAAACCAGACTGCAACTGGACTATCCAGTGTTTCACCTCTGAAGAGTAACATAGAGTTTTTAACTGAACTCACCTACATTTTCTGATTTAATCTTCCTGAACAGATCTTTGACAGGAAAGGCAGGCCTTTGCCATCCCATCTTTCAGATGAGAAAATTGATGCAGCTTTTTGTTGTTATCTGTTCTAATCTAGAAGCACAGAAAATCCAATGGACGGAGGAGCCTGGTGGGCTGCAGTCCATGGGGTCGCTAACAGTAGGGCAGACTGGGCGACTTCCCTTTCACTTTTCTCTTTCATGCATTGGAGAAGGAAATGGCAACCCGCTCCGGTGTTCTTGCCTGGAGAATCCCAGGGATGGGGGAGCCTGGTGGGCTGCTGTCTATGGGGTCACACAGAGTCGGACACGACTGAGGTGACTTAGCAGCAGCCGAAGCACAGAATCAGCCACCTGATTTTAAGCTGGATTCCATCGCGACACATTTTCTCCACACCTGTTGTGATTGTAAACTGCATTGTACTTGTGTTCAAGAAACAGGCCATAAAACCCCACAGGCTTTCCTGCTGCTGGAGAAATAGGTCTCCATCCACACCAAGCCAAACTGGTTATAACCAATACCAACTTGCCTGAAATCTAACTTGAGAAAAGATTCATTGTAAATCTCTCCAAAGGGATTTGATTCCGAAAGAATGTGAAAAAATGGACATGAGCAGCAGGCCGTGCTTCGCTGGGACGCCGACTATCTGTATGGAGAGATCAGGCAGAGTCCTAAGGCCCCAGGGAGTTTCCAGGGGTGGTGACAGGCCATCTCCTCCTCCTCTTCCCACAAAATAGAAGTGGGGATTTCTTCCATTGCTGAACAGTCCTTAGGACTTCCCCAGGCTCCTTAAGAGAAGATACCAAAGTGGGGATCCCCACTCTTGGGGACTCCTGAAGCTTCCTTTACACTGAGGTTCTTGACCCCAGCTGCATTTGGAAGGCACTGGGAGAGGGAATGACACACTGGTCTCTGGCCCCATCCCAGGCCAATCAAATCAGCCTCACTGGAGGGTGAGGGGTGGATCCCAGATGTAGGTAGTGTTAAGGACTTTCTGGGTGATGTTAATGTCGTGAACAGTGGAGAACCACTGCCTTAGGCTGTATGCCTGGTCACTGCAAAGGCCTCTTCCATTATTCAGACCAGTTGGAAAGTATGAAGATTTGCAATTTGGCATTCTTTTTTTTCCCTATCCTTCAGTGGCCCTACATCCCTCTTCATGCAACCAGTGATCTTGTGTTCTGTTTGGTTTTGCCTCCCTCCTATATCGCCTCTCCATCACATCAGTTCACCAAAAAATGATCAGGAACCCATTCACATTAGAAAGACATAGAAAGTGGATCATCTAAAATGATTGCTCTCTTAGGGGCACTGACAGAACAAGTAATGAGACTTGTTTATGTGTAGAATAAAGCCCAAGGAATCAAGCTGTGATTCACCAAAGGCAACAGGCTTTGGTGGGGTCCCAATGTCACTCTTCTCATGCTTAAGAAAAGTAGCATCTGTTTGGCCAGAAGAAACCTGCTCCTTTTGTCCTGCTGGTCGTAATTCCCTGGGCTTCACTTGACACAGCTGTGTCTTGGTTGGTCCCCCACAGGGGCAGCCTCCTGTGACACCCAAAAGAAGTGGAGAAATAGAAAAAAGCACACACTGACGCCCAGAGACTTCTATGTGACGTGAAAGCGGATCAGAAAGCAGAATAATTCTGTTCTGACAAGAACCAACTTTGCTAACCCCCCAAAAGGAATATTATGTCCTGAGCAAACATGGGGGAAATAGAATATAATTCAAGAATAAGGAAGCAAGAGGGTAGGAGAAGGGGATGATGGAGGATGAGATGGTTGGATGGCCTCACCGACTCAATGGACATGAGTTTGAGCAAGCTTCGGGAGTTGGTGACGAACAGGGAGGCCTGGCGTGCTGCAGTCCATGGGGTCACAAAGAGTCGGACATGACTGAGCAGTTGAACTGAACTGAGCTGAAGGAAGCAAACAAACATTTAGCTAAATCCTACTTAACTATACTACAACAGTCAAAACCAAGCTGTGTGTAGCTCGTGTGCTTTGAATTGAAGCGGATGGATCAGTGAGAGTGTGAGTCATTTTGTGCTTTCAGGATGTTTCACTGGAGAGTAAGCACTGCTTCCCAAGCAATGCAGGTTTAAAGCAATCCAAACGGCAAAAGCCCCTGGGTCATCACAGCCTGTTTACATCAAAATCAGTTTTTACTGTGTTGGGAAAGTCACAGTGGAACAAATAAGAGACTTCTGTGCATATGGTTCAGCAGTTATCAGAAGAAGCCCAAAAGTTATCCTTCGTGAATGGCTGGTTTAAAATATTTGTTTATTAAATGCAACCAATGTTTGAGCACCGATTGCTTATTAAATATTCAGTTCTAGATTCTAAATGTGACAAGTCAATTTAATTATAAATGATGTACAAATAATGAGGAGGACCTAACTATTTTGCTAACTTGCCTACAAGCTCTCCGAATCATTTCTATTAATGTGTTATCAGAGAAGGTGAATGAGAAAGAAATATAGCAAATAAGTAATATTCTGTCCCAAGATCTAGCATGTGACTGATGAATGGTTGCAGTGGTCAAGGATGAAAAGAGAACAAACAAGCAATTGCTACAAATACATTAAATTTGCAAGAACTTTTCCAAACCTGACTTTATGAAACAGAAGCAGTACCAGCCAAGACATTTTTAGATGGTCCTTTTGTGGTAAAAAATAATTTGAGGTTATTCTATTCTTAGTTTGGGAGGAATCTGTTGACATATGGCTCTAACAGATTACAAACACCCCCAAATTTTTGTTAGGAAAACATACTGCCTACTGTGAAATGTGTGGCTTATTACTATTTGGAAAATGCTTGGATAATAATTTAATAATAATCATAGCAATACTTTAAACTTCTATTTTATAAATACTACTTACTGTAGCCTGATGGCTAAGTTCACCCTGGAGGCTTCAAATTTACTTTAATAATAATAATGATGATGATGATGGCATCTAAAATTCATGCAACCCCATCTATGTACCCAGGATTATGTGTATTATATCATTAAATCATCATTCTCTCCATTTTGCCTATGAGGAAAGAGGCTCTGAAAAGTTAAGTGACTTACCCAGTCAAGGCCACTGTGCATGAACAGCAGATTTCAGTTTCAGATCTGTCTAATTTGCATTGCATGTCTTTACTCTTAACCACCATACTGTCGTGCCTGCTTATAGAAACTCATCATTGAAGTAAGATAGCAAAGTCTGGTATGCTATAAATTGGAAAATAAAGACATGCACAGTTATGTCAAATATTAAAATAACTCTCTATCACTCTGGACCATTTGGTAGCATTTTTTATCTTGTGGGAGGTAAAAAATAAGCAAAACATACTTTATAAGAGAAATTCTCCGTAACTTTGATGAAAGCAAGGATTTCTTAGGATACAAGCAACTCAAATACTAAAAGAAAAAACATAAGCTGGACTTCATCAAAAATTTAAAAATATTGTATCTTCTTTTCAAAATATACCATTAAGAAAAAGAAAAGCACTCTATGTCCTAGGAGGAAATAAATGTAGTGCAAATAGTTGACAAAGGACTCAGGTCCAGAGTCTACAGAGAACAGCTTACAACTCAATCGAGAAACAGTAACCCAGTGAAAAATACCAGCAAGTGATTTGAACTGATACTTTACCAGAAGATGTTTGGATGGCTGGTCAGCAAATGAAAAGACACTTAATATTATCAGTCAGAGAGAAATGCAAATTAAAACCACAAGGAGATACCAGGACACACCCACCAGAATAGCTGAGTGTAAAAAGACTGAAAATATCAAGTGTCACCAAGAATGTAGAGCAACAAGAATGCATACACTGCTGGTGGGAAGGTAAAATGGTACAATAACTCTGGAAAACAATTTGACAGTTTCTTTTTTTTTTTTTTTTAGCTGACAGTTTCTTATAAAGTTAAATATATACTTATGATATGACCTAGAAATTCTAAGTATTTACCAAAAAAGATGTGTATAAGAGACAGGTTTTAGCTCTGATGTGCTCTGTATATAATCACATTTCGTCATGTTTGTTCAGTCGGGATCATTGCTCCATGAAGATCTTTGTTCTACTTTACTGACTCCAAAATTAATCTAACCTGTCTGGATACTTAGCCATTGTCATCACTATCCTACCTTTAAAATCACCAATATTAGAGTTGCTGAGACACAACACTGAGAAAGTATAAACTAAAATCTGTGTAGAACTCATTTAAATTCTCATCTGTTTCCAAGGGAATCCTTAATTATGTCACCCATTGAAATCTTTTGCCTCATCTTGGTAAAATGTCAACTAATTCTCTTTATAAAGTTCCAGACAGTGAAAACAAGCTTTAAAAATTATATATATAGAAGTATATTATAAATATATACAATATATTTATATATACTATGCTGCTGCTGCTAAGTCGCTTCAGTCGTGTCCAACTCTGTGCGACGCCATAGACGGCAGCCCACAAGGCTCCTCCGTCCCTGGGATTCTCCAGGCAAGAACACTGGAGTGGGTTGCCATTTCCTTCTCCAGTGCAGGAAAGTGAAAAGTGAAAGTGAAGTCGCTCAGTCATGTCTGACTCGTAGCGACCCCATGGACTACAGCCTACCAGGCTCCTCTGCCCATGGGGTTTTCCAGGCAAGAGTGCTGGAGTGGGTTGCCATTGCCTTCTCTACATAAATATGTTATATAAATATATATATTACAAATATATATTTATCTCTAGGCCTTATTTTCTTCATCTTTAAAATGAGGGAGGGGACTTCCCTGGTGGTCCAGTGGTTAAAAATGAGCCTTGCAATGCAGAGGACCCAGGTTCCATCAGCCCCTGAGTGGAGAACTAAGACCTCACATACCACAGAGCACCTAAGCCCACATGCCACAATCACCGAAGCCCAGCTGCTCCAAAGTCCTCCAGAGCCACAGCACAAGCCACAGCTAGAGAGTCCACGAGCCACAGCAGAAGGTCCTGCATGCTGAAACCAAGACTCCAGGCAGCCAATAAATAAATAAATAAATAAATAAATAAATATTTTTAAATGAGGGAGCCGGACAAGATAATCAAGTCCCATCTAGTTCTCTGACTTTATGACTCTTTTCTACACTTGTTTATCCCCTGACTGATGAGAACCAATCCCAAATAGCAACTATTTGGTATTGCTTTTAACAAAACACATTTACTTATGAGACGTGATACATTTTTTTAATGAACTTTTAAAAAGGGTGGGGGAATTACTTCTTTCTAATAAAACTGAAGAGTTCAAAAGTTTCAAGTCCTAGTGCTAAAAATAAGTCATGTGACTTTCAGCTAGATGCCAGGGTGACTGTGTTTCCATATTTAGCACCATTAAAACCGCTACCATTTATCCCAAAAGTGTCTTAATATTGAAGTACTTAAGAATGAAATGTTTTTTTTTTTAAGTCTTGGATTCACTAAAGAGGATGTGAATAATTTGAGTCTAGAAAAAATTGGGACAGTCTAAATGCTGAAAAATTCTTAGGTTTGGAGTTTATTTCCTACCAAGTGATTAAAAGATAAAATGGCTCAAATCTCTGAAAAGTTAAAAAACAAAAAACAAAAAACTTAAAACCTTTACCAATGCAAGCAAGGTATTTTTTAAAAATCTTGATTCACATTTGTGAGCTAATATAGGCATTTTCACCTTCCATGCCCTCCTGAAATTTGGAAATTGGCTAAAAAAGGTAGGTTTCTTTCAATGCAATGAATTCTAAATTGAAAACCAGACTGCAACTGGACTATCCAGTGTTTCACCTCTGAAGAGTAACATAGAGTTTTTAACTAAACTCACCTACATTTTCTGATTTAATCTTCCTGAACAGATCTTTGACAGGAAAGGCAGGCCTTTGCCATCCCATCTTTCAGATGAGAAAATTGATGCAGCTTTTTGTTGTTATCTGTTCTAATCTAGAAGCACAGAAAATCCAATGGACGGAGGAGCCTGGTGGGCTGCAGTCCATGGGGTTGCTAACAGTAGGGCAGACTGGGCGACTTCCCTTTCACTTTTCTCTTTCATGCATTGGAGAAGGAAATGGCAACCCGCTCCGGTGTTCTTGCCTGGAGAATCCCAGGGATGGGGGAGCCTGGTGGGCTGCTGTCTATGGGGTCACACAGAGTCGGACACGACTGAGGTGACTTAGCAGCAGCCGAAGCACAGAATCAGCCACCTGATTTTAAGCTGGATTCCATCGCGACACATTTTCTCCACACCTGTTGTGATTGTAAACTGCATTGTACTTGTGTTCAAGAAACAGGCCATAAAACCCCACAGGCTTTCCTGCTGCTGGAGAAATAGGTCTCCATCCACACCAAGCCAAACTGGTTATAACCAATACCAACTTGCCTGAAATCTAACTTGAGAAAAGATTCATTGTAAATCTCTCCAAAGGGATTTGATTCCGAAAGAATGTGAAAAAATGGACATGAGCAGCAGGCCGTGCTTCGCTGGGACGCCGACTATCTGTATGGAGAGATCAGG
>SJYX01022193.1:6727-17674 GCA_006410675.1 Oreotragus oreotragus
CAGTGATTTTGGAGTCCAAGAAAATAAAGTCTCTCACTGTTTCCCCACCTATTTGCCATGAAATGATGGGACAGAATACCTTGCTCTTCATTTTTTGAATGTTGAGTTTTAAGCCAGCTTTTTCACTCTCCTCTTTCACTTTCATTTAGAGGCTCTTCCGTTCCTCTTCTCTTTCTGCCATAAGGGTGGTGTCATCTTCACATCTGAAGTTATTGATATTTCTCCTGGCAATCTTATTTTTATTTTATTTCCTACATTCCAGCTGTGCTTCATCCAATCTGGGCATATCTCTCTACATATACATTAAATAAGCAGGATAACAATATACAGCCTTGATGTATTCCTTTCCCAATTTTGAACCAGTCCATTGTTTCATGTCTGGTTCTGTTTTGTCCAGACCTGCATAAAGGTTTCTCAGGAGGCAGGTAAGGTGGTCTGGTATTCTCATCTTTGAAGAATTTTCCAAAATTTGTTGTGATCCATACAAAGCCTTTAGTGTAGTCAGTGAACCAGAAGTGTATATTTTTCTGGAATTCTCTTGCTTTTTTGATGATCCAGCAGATGTTGGAAATTTGATCTTTGTTCTTCTGCCTTTTCTAAATCCAGCTTGAACATCTGGAAGTTCTCTGTTTATGTCCTGTGGAAGCCTAGCTTGGATAATTTTGAGCCTTACTTTTCCAGAATGTGAAATGAGTGCAACTGTGCAGTAGTTTGAACATTCTTTGGCACTGGCTTTCTTTGGGATTGGAATGAAAACACTTCTTCCTGTCTTATGGCCACTGCTGAGTTTTCCAAATTTGCTGGCATACTGAGTGCAGCATTTTAATGGCATCATCTCTTAGGATTTGAAATAGTTCAATTGGAATTCCATCACCTCCACTAGCTTTGTTCATAGTGATGCTTCCTAAGGCCCACTTGACTTCAGAGTCCTGAATGTCTGGCATTAGGTGATTAGAAACTTATGTCCACAGAAAAAATTGCACACAGAAGTTGAGAGCAACTTTTTCATAACCACCAAAAATTGGAAGCAGCCAAAATGTTCTTCATTAGGTGAATAGATAAATAAATCATGATGCATTTGAACAAGAAAATATTATTCAGCTCTGAAAAGAAATGATGTAACAAGCAATGAACATTAAATGCCTATTACTGGACAGAATTTAAATCCTCATTATTTAGAGAAAGAAGCCAATTTTAAAAGCCTACATACTGTATAATTTCAACCATATGATATTCTGGGAAAGACAAAACTATGGAGATGGAAAAAAACATCAGTGCTGACCAGTGGTTTGGGGATTTGGGACAGGAGATTAATGGGCAGAGCACAGAGGATTTTTAAGGCAGTGAAAATATCTTGTATGATATTGTAGCAATGAACATATCATTATATGTTTGTCCTAAACCACAAAATGTACAACATGAAGAGTGAACCCTAAGATAAAATGTGGACTTCGAGTGATTATCTCGTGTCAATGTAAGTTCATCAGTTATAACAAATATGGAACTGATTGGGGATGATGATAATGGCAGAGAATATCCATACGTGGGGCAAGGGGTATATGGGAAATCTTGCTACTCTCAGTTTTGCTGTGAACCTAAAGCTGCTGTTATTAAAAAAAGAAGTAAAATGGCATTATTCATCTTATGTTTTCCTTTAAAAGATTGTTGGGATTAAATTTAAGAATAAACAGGATCAGAAAAAAAAAAATAGAGATAAAGGGGACTTCGTTTAATAGAAGAGAGTCTGAATCTAGAGTCTGGTTTTTAATTGATTCACTGCATTGCTTTCAGAACCTGTCATGTAACCAAGATACGTATTATTGATGCTGATGATGATGACAGTGATAGATGGTTAGGGATTAGCTTGATCAAGGAGATGAAGTAGGGATGGTATTAGTGATATGCTTTCCTTACAGATGGGAAACAAGTAGCAGAGATGTTTACATAAGAGTGAGATGTGTCAAATTCCTGGGATGTGGAATGGTGGTTGGGAGGGGCGGTGGTGTGATATATCCTACAAGTGCATGCAATCTCTTATGTAAATATCAAGGAGTTGGGATTTACTGTGAGTGACCAGATGTTTTATAGGGAAGATGTAATGTAGTCATAGTCAGCTCTCTTTAAATAGTTAAGTTAGGAAACTGGTAGATGATACATTTGAGAAAAAAAATACTGGAAGCAAGGCTTCCTTTTAGTGAACTGTTGCAGTACTCTAGGAAAGAAAAGAGAAATGAATAAAGTAGAACTTAATAGGTGAAGAAATGTCTTAAATTTTTGGAGAGAAAATCTACCTGGCATATGGTGGAGTAATGACAACTGATGGCTTTTTAGGCTGGACCTCATACCTTTTTGTATTGAAATCTGCTTCTGTCTGAAATCCACTATAAGTAGACACTGTTACATTGCCAGGACAAAGATGATTTTGATGTTGATTTACCCATGCCGGATTTTTTCTAGTTTTGTGGATGTTAACTTGTAATAATTATCAAAATATTAGTAATTTAGTGGCTAAAAATATTTTGAAAACATTAGCAAGAGTTGATATTTGTCTTGCAAAATTTGTTGGGTTCTTTAATATCTTAAAGTACATACAATTTGCTATATCGTCCAAGCTTCTTTGGTAGTATAGTTGTTGCGATGGTGGTGGTGGTTGTGGAGGTGTGTGTATAATCTTAAGAGAATTTCATAGAATATTCTTGGGGAAATAGTGATAAATACTCATTGGAATATAATTCATTGTTATAATTTATCATCTGTTCTTTATTTGGTTAGGATACTTTTTTCTCAAGTTCCTTTTATTAATAGTATTGCTTTTCCTTCTCTTCCCCAATTAAATGTCACCTTCTTAGAGAAAAAAGAAAAGTTATCATGATTATCCTGTTAGTCCTAACCACCTTTACTCCCAGATATTTTATATAATTTTACTCTATGCTTTTCCCTCCTAATATTTCATTAGTTTTTCTGTTCATTGCTTGCTTATTGTCTCTTAGGGACTGTGCCTTTCAGTTTTATTGTGATATTTCTAACACGTCAAACAAGGACAAGGATAACATAGGAGGAATCTAATGAATATTTGTTGAATGTTCTAAATAGTTAAAAATACTTTTATTTGTAAAGCACAAAGTAACTTTCAAATTGCAAAAATATATCTCAGACTCCTATCTCCTATGAAGATTTTGAGGCATCAACTAATCATCCACAAATGCTTAATTTAGTTACTCTTGCCAAATAATCAAGACACTAGGAAACAGTTTGTTCAATGTAGTATTTCCTGAAATGTTCAGTTTAATGAATGGTGTTCCATTGTGTTGTTAATTAATGTATCAAAAATGTCAAATTTTTATGATACATTATTTTAACATAATCACTTTTTTCAAATAATGAATAATAAAATGAAATTTTTGAACAGAAAATTTTTTTCTGAGTGCTCTTTGACCTGAAAATACTGATTTTAAAAAATCTTCTGAAGATTGCTAAGGGGTGATAAATATTTTTCTTAACTGAGCAGTGGGAACACATTGTTATACTATGAATTTTAGTACCCAAGAGTCTTAGAAATTATTTGCAGTGTGGAAAATACAAATTGATTTGATTTTTATGGCATCTGAAGTGCCCACGTTTCGCTCTCCAAAGTTTTGAAAGATATTTGTGATTTGAAAAAGTTGACAAGCAACATATTACAATGTAAAACAGCTCTGAGTCTCCCATTTCTCATGCTCTCAAACCCTTTGAGTATTGTAGTGTCACTGAAAGTCTACATCAACTTTTTAGTAAGATATGCACTAATATATGTGCTAACAGGTAAAGCCACATCTGAGATGTTTCAGGATGGCATTTCTTGGAGCTATTACATTAGAGTCTCTCTTGTCTCCAAGTTCTGTATAAGATGTTCAATTTAAGGGAAAAAAAAGCATTAGCAAAAAGGTTATAAGTAACTTTAGGTCATTCAAAAATCCTCTCTCATATTCTGGCCACAATGGCTTTATATTGTCTGTTTATGTTTAAGTTGTGTCTGATTCTGACACCCTGTGGTCTGAAGCAGCCAAGGTCCTCTGTCCTCCACTATCTCCCAGAGTTTGCTCAAATTCATGTTCATTAAGTCAGTGATGTTATCTAAACATTTCTTCCTCTGCTTCACCCCTCTACTTTTGCCTTCAATCTTACCCAGCATCAGGGACTTTTCTAGTGAGTCAGCTCTAAGCATTAGGTGGCCAAAGGATTGGACGTTCAGGAGCAGTCCTTCCAATGAATGTTCAGGGTTGATTTTCTTTAGGATTGACTGATTTGATATCCTTTCAGTCCAAGGGACTCCAAGAGTCTTCTCTAGCACCATAATTCGAAGGTATCAATTCTATGGTACTCAGCCTTCTTTATATTGTCTACTTTTAGTGAAAAAACAGGGTGTTGTCATTGAAAAACTAATTAATCCACAAAGACTTGAATTATGGTCCTAGCACTACTCTTATTTAGGTGAGTTGGAAAAGTCATGGAGATACTGACGGTTGTCTCGATGCGATCATCCACAATTTAGAAGAATAGATGATTCCTTGTCCGTACACTACAGTCCATGAGTCTAAGGGCTGAAAGATAATGACTGATGTTCATTCACTCAGTTTTGAGTTCCACATATTTGTTCATTTGTTTGTTGTTTGTTTTTTTAGGTCACATCATGCAGCATGTGGGATCTTAGTTCCCATGACCAGGGATCGAACCCATGCCCCTTGCATTGGGAGTGCAGAGTCTTAACCATTGGACCGCAGGGAAGTCTTATGAGTTCTATATTGTAGAAAGGTCACTTTAGTGGTACGAGGGAGAAATGTTCTTCAAACTGTGATGTGTCTTAGAACCATCTTGGAATCTTATTAAAATGAAGATTTTTCATTCAGTAGATCTGGGGTAGATTCTAAAAAATCTACATTTTTAGCAGGCAACCAGGAGATAACTGAGTTCTGGTAAAGGGAGTTCACCTTGAGTGACAAGAATATAAGCACAGTGTTGTGGACGAATGATGCTAGGAGAAGGATGCAATATACACAGTGCTTAGAACTGTCCAAGGTAGAGTGCCTAGTGTGAATGAAGGCAATGGGCAGTGGATACAGAGAAAAGAACAGAATCCAGGTCCTACAAACCCTTCAGCAGATGGTGACTCTTCAGCAAATCTCAGCCCTGTAAATAAGAATAAAATATTTGACCATTTATTGGAATCTCCACATACTGCCTCAGGCAGAGACACTTGTAATACCTCAGATTGCTGCTCAATTTTTCTAAAGTGAGTTCTCTGCAGTGTTTCCCAACAGAGGGTAAAAATCACAGTTTAGATACTAATATGTCTTTAATTTACCACTTTTAACACTCTCTAATGTTTTAACGAGGGTTTCCTCAGTTTTGGACTGTCTGATGGCAGTAGAAACCATAGTTAGAAATACTTGTGATGTATGAATATTTGATACTGAGAATTGTGTAAACAGAATCTATAATGGTCCCTATGCACTCATCAGATGGATTTGTGCTAAACTGCTGGAGATACTTTCCAGGTGGCTCAGTGGTAAAGAATCCACCCACCAAGCAGGAGGGGGTGGGTTCAGTCCTTGGGTCGGGAAGATCCCCTAGAGAAGGAAATGGCAACCCACTCCAGTATTCTTATCTGGGAAATCCCATGGACAGAGGAGCCTGGTGAGCTACAATTCATGGGTTGCAGAGTCAGGCATGACTTAGCAACTAACCAACACCACCAGCAGATGCTCTTTTTGTTGGTCTTATGTTCATGAATGTGACCAGAGTGGGCTTAAGAAAGTAGAAGGTGGTTAGGGAAGCTGCTGGCAGGATTCTGAAGATCTAGTCTCAGATATGAATAATCTGTCTTCTCTACTGAGGCTTTGTTCTGATGATGTGTTTTATTCTATCCTTTGGTGCCTCTCTGGATATCTTATGGCTATCTAGGTGTGAAACAATATTTTTAAGGTTCATGTAGATATAAGAAGTCCTCGAGGCTTGATATCACAAGACTAAAATTTATGAATAGCCTTGTCAACCATTTTTCAACAAAACAAATTAAAC
The DNA here is from genome assembly GCA_006410675.1 of Oreotragus oreotragus. Lineage (NCBI taxonomy): Eukaryota > Metazoa > Chordata > Mammalia > Artiodactyla > Bovidae > Oreotragus > Oreotragus oreotragus. Next base: position 12,785 of record SJYX01022193.1, read on the forward strand.
CTGATTACCCAACCTGTAGAGGTACAAGAAAGGCACGTTTCCTTATATTAATTTAAGAAACATCTGTTTTTAGTCATTTAATGATTTTGATTTACAAGGTAGCCTAACTTTCAGACTAGAACAGTCAGCCACACTAATCATAATTTTTACTTTAAACTCATATGATGAAACATGGAGATATTTAATACTCACTGAGTTTTTCTTCCATTAAAAAAAAAATCCAAAGTGGCATAATGTCTATCTTCATTTCACACCATTTGCATTTGGATTACATGGAATTTGGGTGAGGTATTAAGGTTCGATTCATTACCATTTCCTGCAGGTGCTGTGCATCTTTTTAAAACACATGTTTGAATCTTTTGGTTCATCTATTTTCAAGCAGCCTTAACATTAGAAGACAAGTGAGTCAGAAAAAATAAGCTTGAGGGTGATTTTAAATGCCCTAAACGCAGAGGTAATTAAAAATTCTTTCCAATGTCTGTCTTTTTCTTTCTTCCTTCCTTCCTTTATTTCCTTGTCTCTCTCTCTCTCACACACACACATACAAAATCTCTATAGCTCTTCCTTTTTTCTCTTGTCTGGTTCCTAAAGAAGGAGTAAGGGGAGATGATTTCTAATCCTGGTACCCTTGGGGCAGAGTAGGACACAGATGAGAAAAGCAAGCTAGCATATAAGGGTCAAATTGGTTAAAAAAAAAAAAAAAAAACTCTGTGATTTCTTCCTATCTGCTTCTCCAATAGCAAAATGAAACTCGAAAATGGGTGATTAATACAATTACAAATATCTATTCACACACATATACATGCATACAAATTAGGAAATAATTGCTTTTGCTTGCAAAATTGACAGGCTTTATTTAGCTTGAATACTTTGGTGTTCAAAATAATTTAAACTTGGCATTTAAATTTCAAACTCAAACTTTTTCTCATGCCCTTCATCCCCTTTGCATACTAAGTCCTGGGATATATCAAATACTGCATGCCACCTCTAAGTAGAATATAAGATGGCTATTAGAAGCTCAGGTCTTAGTCCATTTAAGGACTTAATGATGTGTCAGAAGCTGAAATTGACTTAAATTTGTGACAAGGACTGTATCAGAAGAAATCTGTGAATAGATCAGATTCAGAAGCAGCGAGAACTTTTCTCTTTCCTCATTCCTTCCATGGACACTTGCCTCATCTGTGTCCTGCCCTGCCGCAGGGGTGCCTGTTAAAGCACCTCCTTGGCTGGTTGGCTTTCCTTGTTGGAAGCATTAGATCTCTTGTCATCTCCTGAGGAATGCCATGTAGTGCCCTTGATTGACGCATAATGAACTGATTGCTAGTGTCCCTGTCAGCTATTACAGGTGCGATATGAGGGAAGGGGTTTGAATTCTTGATGTTTCAGTTTGTTTTTTGTTGTTTTTTGCTTGTAAAAAGGTGAAACATACCCAACCCACACTTCTATACATGCTTAACCAGTAGTACTCTATCTGAAACTGCTGGTGAAGTTCAATTTTTTATTTGCTGTACATTCTTCAACACATACTTTATCTTTTATTTATATATTTTCCCTTGTGCTTGCCCCTTGCCTACAATAGTTCATTTTCTATCACTAAATTTTATATACTCTTCTAAGATCTGGAGTACTTCTCCCTCCCTCTGACATAAGGCTTATTCTCACAATCTTAGAGAAGGAATGTATTGCCTTCCGAATGACACATTTAGCATAAATTTGACAGTCAACATACGATGCATTATTCTGGAAGATGGATATTCTTTAAAATGGTAAAATGAATGTTTTACAGAAATTATACATACTCATTAAAATAAATTAGAATACATAAAATAATTCGTAAGTCCTTAAAATAGCTAAAACCCAGTCATTAAATATAATTATCAAGTTAACATCAAGATAACATAATGGTAGATATGTCAGATAACTCCCTGTGCAGAGGGAAAAAATAGGAGGTAGATGGATGATAAATAGACCTCTTATCTATTCATATATGCCTATGAGTTATATGCATAGATGAGTTTCCTAAAATTGAAAACTATTCAAAATTATGTTGATGGGGGGACAGAATAAAAATGTAGCAAACTAAATTGCTAAAATTATGATAAATATTTCTTCACAAAATAAAGACATTAATTCCTTTAACTTTTACTGATTAAAAAAAAAAAAAAGTTTACTAAACATAGGAAAAGCAAGAGAATTCCAGAAAAGCATTTACTTCTGCTTTGTTGACTATATTAGAGCCTTTGACTATGTGGATCAAAACAAACTATGGAAAATTCTTAAAAAGATGGGAATACCAGACCACCTCAGCTGCCCCCTGAGAAACCTTCAGGCAGGTCAATGTGGGAGACCTGGGTTCAATCCCTGGGTTGGGAAGGTCACCTGGAGAAGGAAATGGATACCCACTCCAGTACTCTTTCCTGGAGCATTTCATGGACAGAGGACCCTGATGGGCTACAGTCCATGGGGTTGCCCAATAATTGGACATGATTGAGTGACTAACAAAAAAAAAGAAAAATTACCTCAGGGATACTAGTTTAATACTGGCTAGAACAATAGTTCATTATCTGATTGTTTTTATAATAAAGGATTATATTTTTCATGATATATAGAGACTATCATGAATGATTTTCTCAAAAAATTCTTAACATGTTGGGAAGACTCTTTACAATAAAACCATTTGAGTCTTTTTGTTTCACTGAAACTAATTTGATGACAGAAAAGGAAGGAAAAAAATGATAAAATTTTTGCTATTGTTTGAAAAATAAGAATAAGGATTAAATACTAAAATGAGATTATAATAGGAAGTGCAGCTATCTGAAAAATTATTAAACCTAGCCAGTTTTCAGTAGGTGTCATTCACCAGGAAGGGAAAAGGGAATTTCTGTATAAATAATACATTAAAGTAGTGACAGAATTTTTTCCCGTGTATTGCAATGATGTGCTATGCCTCTCTATGCCAGTTCCACTCCTATTCCCTGAATCTCTTGTACAAAAGTTACCTCAAACTGCCCCTTCCCATGTCCCACCTCACCCCACCCCCAGCTCACAGATCGCCCCCCTTCAGGGTCAGAGTCCACTGCATATGAGAACTCACAGCTCCCTGGTGATCTGTCAGTCAGAACCCATCCTGTGCTCTTTTCTAAACCTTGCGCTTCCTTCTTTCCATTAAATTATGAGTTCTCTAGCAGCAAACATCCAAGGCAATGCTTTCCAGAATGCAGAAATTACATAAATAATTATTACATATTTAAGGGATCACATAAATATGTGATGTAATGAAGCAATATTGCTTCATTTCTAATGATTAAGTAAAAATATATTTTGCGAAGTATTTAATGATATCTTTGAAAAATTATTTAATTCAAGGCTCCTCACACACACAAAAATTGGTTAGACCTTTAAGGTATGTTTTAGTGTTTTAGAGATGGCTAATTAATATAATTAAGTATATACAATAGTGCTTATAATAATCTGCTGCTGCTGCTTAGTCACTTCAGTCGTGTCCGACTCAGTGTGACCCCATAGACGGCAGCCCACCAGGCTCCTCCGTCCATGGGATTTTCCAGGCAAGAGTACTGGAGTCTGGTGCCATTGCCTTCTATGAAAACATAAATATCAGTGGTGGTCTGTTAATAACCTGCTTCAGTAGTTTCCAAATATCCATCTCTTTCTTAAGGCACAATGNGTGACCCCATAGACGGCAGCCCACCAGGCTCCTCCGTCCATGGGATTTTCCAGGCAAGAGTACTGGAGTCTGGTGCCATTGCCTTCTATGAAAACATAAATATCAGTGGTGGTCTGTTAATAACCTGCTTCAGTAGTTTCCAAATATCCATCTCTTTCTTAAGGCACAATGATACTTCCAGATCTGCAGTCACTTTGGACCAACTGCATTCCTCTAAATATTTAATTTACAAAGCTATCATAAAAGACTTAAGGTGTTACTCATTTTTATGTAAAGCATGATTATGACGAGAAAACGAAGAGCTTCCAGTGTATTTTTGGCAGATTGGAAGCAACAAGCTTCATCTGCAGCTAATGAAGAGATAGATGGAAAACCACGCCAAGAAAGGATGCAAGCAGCTGATGCAGAGAGAGCAGAGGTGGAGCAGACAGGTGGTGTGGACACAGCAGGAGCTGATGATGGATGGACTACTGAGGGTGGGACTGATGGTGGAGAAATAGGACCAGATGCAATAAGAGTCAGATGTATTTCAGTACCAACGCCTACATTTTAGAGGACAGAATCAAAAACCTAAATGTGGCATGTATGGTTGATACAGGAAAGTTGTCAGCACTTGAAAACAATGCTGTACCTTTGTCTTGGTGAGCAAAATATTCAGTATTAGCCTCCAAGACTGATAAATTACTTCTACATTTGTATGGTAAAACATATAGAAAATCTAGTTATTTGTAGGCATGTAAGAGGGTAATTTTATACAGATAAAGAAATGAATATGCATTTTCTATGGAGCACAATAATATAAAGAGTAAGATAAAGAAAGTGAAAGTCATTCAGTCATGTTTGACTCTTTGCCACCCCATGAGCTATACAGTCCATGGAATTCTCCAGGCCAGAGTACTGAAGTGGGTAGCCTTTCCCTTCTAATCAGGGGATCTTCCCAACTCAGGAATCGAACCCAGGTCTCCTGCATTGGACAGACATATAAGAGAGAATGACAGTCTTTAACTAGTCACCCTTGATATGTCACCAAAATCTTGACTTAGTCTTTTATACAATGAAATACATCAATATAAAAAACTTCAAAGTCACAGTGTGGTAAAAATACTAAGATCCTTCATATCTATGCCATTTTATTCCTCAAGAGAAAATTGAATGTAACTGTCTCTTTTTTCTTATTTCCTTCTACAAAAGACTTTAAATAAAAT
>SJYX01022194.1:0-11782 GCA_006410675.1 Oreotragus oreotragus
CCTCCCAGAATACTGGAAATAAAAGCAAATATAAACAAATGGGATCTAATTAAAATTAAAAGCTTCTGCACAACAAAGGAAACTATAAGCAAGGTGAAAAGACAACCCTCTGAATGGGAGAAAATAATAGCAAATGAAGCAACTGACAAACAACTAATCTCAAAAATATACAAGCAACTTATACAGCTCAATTCCAGAAAAATAAACGACCCAATCAAAAAATGGGCCAAAGAACTAAATAGACATTTCTCCAAAGAAGACATACGGATGGCTAACAAACACATGAAAAGATGCTCAACGTCACTCATTATCAGAGAAATGCAAATCAAGACCACAATGAGATACCACTTCACACCAGTCAGAATGGCTGCGATCCAAAAGTCTGCAAGCAATAAATGCTGGAGAGGGTGTGGAGAAAAGGGAACCCTCTTACACTGTTGGTGGGAATGCAAACTAGTACAGCCACTATGGAGAACAGTGTGGAGATTCCTCAAGAAATTGCAAACAGAACTGCCTTATGACCCAGCAATCCCACTGCTGGGCATACACACCGAGGAAACCAGAATAGAAAGAGACACATGTACCCCAATGTTCATCGCAGCACTGTTTATAATAGCCAGGACATGGAAACAACCTAGATGTCCATCAGCAGATGAATGGATAAGAAAGCTGTGTTACATATACACAATGGAGTATTACTCAGCCATTAAAAAGAATACATTTGAATCAGTTCTAATAAAATGGATGAAACTGGAACCGATTATACAGAGTGAAGTAAGCCAGAAAGAAAAACACCAATACAGTATACTAACACATATATATGGAATTTATAAAGATGGTAATGAGGACCCTGTATGCAAGATAGCAAAAGAGACACAGATGTGATGAGTGGACTTTGGGACTCTGAGGGAGAGGGAGGAGAGGGTGGGATGATTTGGGAGAATAGTATTGTAATATGTATACTATCATGTAAGGAACGAATTGCCAGTCTATGTTCGATGCAGGATGCAGGATGTTTGGGAATGGTGTATGGGGATAATCCAGAGGGATGATGTGGGGTGGGAGGTGCGGGGGGGTTCATGTTTGGGAGTTCATGTACACCCATGATGGATTCATGTCAATGTATGCCAAAACCAATACACTAGTGTAAAGTAAAATAAAGTAAAAATAAAAATTAAAACAAACAAACAAACAAACAAAACCATAGCCTTGACTAGATGGACCTTTGTTGGCAAAAAGTTAAATATTATTAGATCAATAAACTAAAATCCTGCTATTAATACATATAATTTACAAGTAACCCATCTGTATCATTTGGAGATAGGTTGAAAATCAAAGAATATCAAATTGTATCCTGGAACAATACTAATAAATGCTAATCCTAATAAAGCTGAGATTGCTCCATTTAATCTTCAGTCAAAATAGAATTTAAAGTAAGAAGTATTACACGGAATGGAAAGTCAATTTCACTTTGATAAAAACTCAAATGACCTAGAAGATATGATAATCTAGACTTTTATATACCTAATACCAGCCTGCAAACTATACAAAGTCAAAACTGACCAAGTACAAAGAAAATTAGCTAATCAATACCATGGTGAGAGATCTTTAGCACACACAATTTAATGATTGAAATAATGTGTGCAAATGTATTAATGATAATATAGAATATTTATTTGAATAACCCAATTGATAAATTTGCAACAGGGACTGCAAGCTACATACTCTTGTTTTAATACACAAGGAATATTTCTGAATATAATACATAATGGGCCATAGGACACATTTTGAAAGATGGGTTTCAGGGACTTCCCTGATGATCCAGTGGCTGAGTCTTCCTTGCAATGCAGGGAACGCATGTTTGATTCCTTGTCAAACATATGCTGATCCCATATGCTGCAGAGCAACTAAGCCACAACTACTGAAGCAGGCCCCCCACCCCCTTCTGAATCCCGTACACCAGTGCACCAACCAAATCTACTGCATCTGTGCATCAAAACTAGAGAATCTGTGTACTGCAACAAAAGATCTCACATGATGCAACGAAGATTCTGTATGCTACAACTAAGACCTGACACAGACAAATAAATAAATAAAACTAAAAAAAAAAAGATGGATTCCATATCCATTTTATTCTCTGACTCCAATGAAATTAACAGAATAAGTATATATATATATATGTACAAGACAGAAGAATTCCATATGTTTGCAAATTTAGAAATACATTCTTAATATAATAGTCAAAGAATCATAAGTATAAAGTAGAAAATATTTTGAACTGAATTATAATAATTTGCTGCATATTAAAATTGGGAGATCTAGATAAAGTGAAATTTAATGATCAATCAAATAAATTTATATTTTATTATCAATAAAATATTATTTTATTATCCAAATAATATTTATATTATAAAAGAACGAAGTTTCAAAATTAATGAGCTAGGTAGCTAACTGGATATACAAAAGAATAGTAAACACAAAGACTATTGAAAGAAGGAAATGATACAGATAACAGAGTAATACATGTAATAGAAAACAAATATTTAATAGAATATATCTACAAAACTGAAAGGTTCACTTGGAAAGACTGCAGTTGACAATTTCTCTCAAGATTAATCAGGAAAATTGTGTGAATGCACAAGTAAGCAATCTTAGGAATAAATAAGAAGGCAACTTCAGAGATTTGAAAAACAAAATAATATGAGTAATTTTATGCCAATAAATTTGAAAGTTTTGATGAGAGAAGAACAAATTAAAAAAAAAATAGAGTAATACATGTAATAGAAAACAAATATTTAATAGAATATATCTACAAAACTGAAAGGTTCACTTGGAAAGACTGCAGTTGACAATTTCTCTCAAGATTAATCAGGAAAATTGTGTGAATGCACAAGTAAGCAATCTTAGGAATAAATAAGAAGGCAACTTCAGAGATTTGAAAAACAAAATAATATGAGTAATTTTATGCCAATAAATTTGAAAGTTTTGATGAGAGAAGAACAAATTAAAAAAAAAAAGTAACAAAAATGACTCAAAGAAAGCCAGAAAGACTTAACAATTATATATCCACAAAAGAAGTTAAAAGAACAAATAAAAAGTTTACCTCATTGGAGTTACCAGGACCAAAGAATTCTTACATATGAGTTTCATCGACATGCAACAAACAAATTATTACAGTATTGAAAAACTGTGCAGAATACAGACAATGAAAGAATGTACTCAACTCATTATTTATGAGGCTAGAATTATCTTGTTGTGAAACCCAATCTAGGACAGTACAAAGAAAGAAAATTATAGGCCAATATCATTTATGAACATGAATGCAAAAATCCTAAAAATATTAAGAAACTGATTATTGCATAAAAAATTGACACATTATTACTAATTGGGGATTATTCTAATATTGCAGAGTTGGTCTGACATTATAAATAATTTAATTCACAACATTAGCACATTAAAGGAAAAGAATCTTATTATCTCAATAAAGGCAAGAAAATAATTGATTAAAATTCAATATACATTTATGGGAAAACCTCTTAAGACATTAGCAATAAAGTCAATATATTCAGTGTAATAGAAGATGACTACAGAAAAGCTATGGGGAATATTGCACTTACTAGTAAAATATTAATAGCATTCCATTTGAGATCAGGTTAATGAGTTGTCAACCATCCCCACTCCCATTCATTATTGTGCTGGAAGTTCAAATTAGTTTAGTAAAGCAAGCAAGAAACCAACCAGCCAACAACAACCAAAGGGGGAAAAAAAAAAAACCCCACAACAAAAAAACAGCCCAAGAAAGAAAAACACCAAAACCACAAATGAAGGAATTAACATTGGAAAAGGGATAAATAAAATTATCATTACATATCTATGAATAAGTTTAAAGAGGGGAAAGACTTGTATACTGAAAACTATAAGACACTGATGGAAGAAATTAAAGAAGACATAAATAAATGGAAAGATATCCAATGTTTATGAACTGGAAAAGTTAATATCTTTAAAATATTAATTTTTTTAATCAGCCAAAAAAAGTAGTCCAATTAAAAAATAGATAGAGGATCTGAACAGACATTTTTCCAAAGAAGACCTATGAATGACTAACAGGCACGTGAGAACATTCTCGACATCATTAATCACCTAGGAAATGAAAATCATAACAGTGAGATATTATCTTATACTTGTTAGAATGACTATTATTAAAATGACAAGAGATAACAAGTATTGATGAGCATATGGAGAAAAGGAAACTCTTGTACACTGCTGATGGGAATGTAAATTGGTGCAGCCTTGATGGAAAACAGTATAGAGGCTGTCAGAAAATTAAAAATTGGGCTACCATCCAATCCTGCAGTTCCATTTCTGAGTATTAGTCCAAAGAAAACTAAAATGCTAACTCAAAAAAATGCATACACCCCTATGTTCTTTGCAGCATTATTTAAAATAGCCAAGATATGGAAAATAAATTAAATATATATCAATGGATGAATGGATAATAAGGTCACTCCCTATATCTACAATTTTTATACACAATTTTCAATTAGCATTATATACAATGAAATATCATTCAGTTATAAATGAAATCTAAATAAAGATATCATTATTCACAGGTGATATGATTGTGTAAGTAAACAAAACAATCCATATGTAAGTTATTAAGATGATAAGAGAGTTTAACAAAGTGCCTAGATATAAAAACATCAATTGTATTTTTATACACTTGGCAGAAAATTTTATTAAAAAGTAATTTTTAAAGATACTATTTAAAATAACATTATAATGTAAAACACTTTGGAATAAATCTGACAAAATATAAGCAAGAGTTTCATGGAAAAAGTCATAAAACTATTACTATTACCTCAAATATAAATAAATGAGATACAAAATACAAATTTTGAACAAAGCCAATTGATTTATAGACTAGTCTTTAGTGATGAATAAACTGATCTACAGAGAATGCAATTCCAAAAATCTCAACAGGTGCTTAGGTGGAATCTGATGAGCTGATCCATATATAGAATTGAAGAAGTCCCCAAAGGATCAAAACATTCTTAAAGAAGTACAGCTTGGAAATACTTATCTTACCAGATGAAATAAAACTTATACCAAATTAGATAATGTGGTACTGGTGCAGTGATAGGTGAAAAGACCAATGTAATGTTGTACAGTTGCTCAGTTGTGTCCAGCTCCTTGCACATGGATTGCAGCATGCCAGGCTTATCTGTCCTTCTCTGTCTCCTGGAGTTTGCTCAAACTCACATCCATTGAGTCCGTGATGCCATCCAACTGTCTCATTCTCTGTCATCCCCTTCTCTTCCTGCCTTCAATCTTTCCCAGCATCAGGATCTTTTCCAATGAGTCAGTTCTTCGCATCAGGTAGACAAAGTACTGGAGTTTCAGCTTCAGCATCAGTTCTTCCAATGAATATTCAGGGTTGATTTCCTTTAGGTTTGATTGGTTTGATCGACTTAATAAATTATAATCTCATACATATGGAATTCCCACATATATATGGAAACTTAATTTTGTTAAAAGCTAGCTTTTTTAAGAAATAAAAGACTTTTTAAAATGGTGTTGAAGCAATTGGAAAATATACACAAAATTAAGGACATATGTGAAAGGAAAAACTAAAAATGTTTTTCAAGACCACATGAGAGTGTATATTTATAACCCCCAGAGTAGTGAAAAATCTCTTAAATAGGGCACAGCAAGCACAAATCATAAACAAAGTTATAAATTTCACTAAGTTAGGATTAAGAACCTCTGTTCATCAGTTGATGCTTTAAAACAAAGAGAAATATAATCTCAAAAGGGAAAATACATTTGGAGCAAACAAAACCATCAGGGGATTATAATTTGACTCAACAGATTCAATACCAATATGACAACTTAACAGAAATATGTGTCAGAGACATGAATAAACATTTCACAAAAGAAAAGAAAAACCATGAATGGCACATAAACACATGAACACATGCTTAGATTCATTAGTAATCATGGAGATGCAAGTTAAATCACAATGAGATATTTTTCATGGGTTTGCAGTTTTAAGGCAAGGATGTAGAGTGATGTGGGTTCTGAAGCACCCTTTATGTGAGAAAGTTTGGGAGTGATTTGGGTGACTCTTGCATGCATTTCAGGAGACAAGGCCAAAAATGTAAAGTGAGGAAAACTGGAGGCAGCTCAGAAATCCAATGGACTTTCCTGGTGGCTCAGATGATAAAGAATCTGCCTGCACTGTGAGAGACCTGGGTTCGATCCCTGGGTTGGGAGGATCCCCTGGAGGAGGACATGGCAACCCACTCCAATATTGTTGCCTGGACAATCCCCATGGACAGAGGATCCTGGCTGGCTACAGTCCATGGGGTTGCACAGAATCAGACACCACTGAGCAACTAAGCATAGCACACAGTACAGAGACCCAACACTAGTAAAATGAATAAATAATAGGGGTACATTCACATACGGGAATAATAGAGAATCATGAACATTAATGAAGGATAAGTATCACATAATATGACAAATGACTCAGTAGTAACAAACTCAAGGGAAGTACTAAAAATATCTCTGGAAAAACTTCAGAAGATGCCAGTTTTGTTGCTCTCATCATCTTGAAGTTCAGGTTGCTGAATAATCACACAACTGTAGTGAATTTTTGTAAAGACAACTATAATTCATTATTTAACATTCATTTACTGGAAGTGAGACACTAAAGAAAGTTAAGGCATGAGGATTACTGTAACAATAAAGCTTTCTTGCACCTCAAAGTATGTTTTCTTTTCTTTTTTTTTTTTCCCTTAGAGCATTATATGCCCTTCTTAAATACAGTGGCTATTCTTAGTATTAGAACGTTGGACTATTTTCAGTATTCTTTTAAACAGTAAAGTGTGTGGATGAAATGATAGTGATAAATCAAGTTGTAGAAAAACATATGTAACATGACTATTTATACAATGTTCAACACCATGTATACTAAACAATAATCTCTCACGGATATAAAACATATGTGTTATAACTCCAGCAAAGGAGTTATACACTCAGAAGACTGTGTTACTTCTAAGCAGAGAGAATCAGAATGGGGTTGGGGAGGGACTTGAAAGAACCCTCTCATGTAAGGTTACCACTCTTTCAGTTAAGCTTAGTTTTGGGCACATAAGGATTTGCATCACTGTTCTTCAGAATTCCCACGCCTTTTATATTCTTTTCTATCTAGTCAATATTTGATAAGATAATGAAAACAAAACTAAAGCAGAAGCACAGTTTTGAAATGGCTGAACGAATCTCGACTGTCATTTAGGATGGATGTCCGCAGGTGTAATTCACCAGAGCCTTGGCTCATGCTGCCTGGGGTTAGATTCTGAGTGATCTCAGATCATCAGCAAGGAATGGGACTTCAGGCTCCTAGCTGTGTCTCTGAGAGTTCTTAATCCTATTTCAATTATGTGATGCTCTTCGGCACTCATTAGCAAGAGCTTGACTCTATGCTGTCATTTCTATGTGGTCCTGGAGGAAGAGGTGCTTTGATAGAATCTACATCCACATGTGTTGCTGTGGGTCTTTCAGTTAAGCTTAGTTTTGGGCACATAAGGATTTGCATCACTGTTCTTCAGAATTCCCACGCCTTTTATATTCTTTTCTATCTAGTCAATATTTGATAAGATAATGAAAACAAAACTAAAGCAGAAGCACAGTTTTGAAATGGCTGAACGAATCTCAACTGTCATTTAGGATGGATGTGCGCAGGTGTAATTCACCAGAGCCTTGGCTCATACTGCCTGGGGTTAGATTCTGAGTGACCTCAGATCATCAGCAAGGAATGGGACTTCAGGCTCCTAGCTGTGTCTCTGAGAGCTCTTAATCCTATTTCAATTATGCGATGCCCTTCGGCACTCATTAGCAAGAGCTTGACTCTACGCTGTCATTTCTATGTGGTCCTGCAGGAAGAGGAGCTTTGTGTAGAATCTATATCCACATGTGTTGGTGTGGGATCCAGCTGTCCTCCAGACATGTGGGGATTGATTGTATCTTGGAACTTCCCACCTGCCAGTCCTGACCTTGTGTCTTTCTATCTTTGGGGTAGCCAAGGGCTCTCATCTTTCCAGTCAAGCCTTGAAAGTAACTTGAAGGGGGAGTGGATCTCTTTCACATCTCATTTTGTCTTTTAACCTAGAAATTGTAAAACAACAGCAAGTAAAAATCAGGAAAGAGCTCCCAGAAACAGAGATTAAATGAGATGAAATAATCCTAAACATCACTAATGAGGGCAGACAGAGCTTACTTCTAAAATTTTCATGTGAAGTGGTGTTAAGAGCATTTGTCTGGGTGGCAGTCCTGGCTCCTATTTTCTGTTCTGCTGCAAATCACAGCTGTTTAATCACAGAAAGGCCACAAACTCTCGGGATCAAAATTTCTTCACCTTGTGAACATTTATTGTCAACCTGTCATTTTACTTATTTTTTAAAGAGTGTTTTTGATGTGGACTATTTTTTAAAGTCTTCATTAAATTTAGGACAATATTGCTTCTGTTTTATGTTTCCGCTTTTTTGGCCTGTAGGCACGTGGGATCTTAGCTCTCTGGCTGAGGATTGAACATGCACCTCTGAATTGGAAGGGGAAATTTGAACCACTGGACTACCAGGGAGGTCTCCAATGCATCATTTAGAAGAACACAGCTCTTATCCTTAAAATAACTCTGAAGATATAGGAATTATTGTTCCTGTCTGAGGCAACTGAGGCTCAGGTCAGTTAAGTGTTTCAAGGTCAAGCAGCTTTAAACAATAAAGACAGAACTTAAGCCCTTTCCCTCTGGCACCCCAGTCAGACTGATTCTTTCCATGTTGTTTTCTTTCCTAAGAGCCACGAAAGAGAGGGCTTTGGGATAAATCATTGCCCTCCACTGTTCCTCACAGATCTAAGAATTTATCATGCTTGTTCTTCTCCTCATTTGACACTAATTAGCACCAATGTTGTAAATCTTTTATACCACACTGTATTAGTAGCTGGAGGGAAGAACAGAACCATGCTCCCTGGAACTTTCCCCCTGCACAGGTCTGTTTCCACACTCAGTTATAAACAATCAACTCAGTTGCTTTCAGCTACCTCTTAAAGGAGATTAAAACAGTTTGTCAATTATTCTGGTCTTGAAGAAGAAAGTCTATTGTTGTGTTGTGCAGTCACTAAGTCCTGTCCGACTCTTTGCAACCCCATGGACTGCAGCACGCCAGTCTTCCCTGTCCTTCACTATCTCCTGGAATTTACTCAGACTCATGTCTATTGAGTTGGTGATGTCATCCAACCATCTCTTCCTCTGTCGCCCCCTTCTCCTCCAGCCATCAATCTTTTCCAGCATCAGGGTCTTTTCCAATGAATCACAAACAGAGTTGGACACAACTTAGCTACTAAACAACAATGAAGAAAGTCTAGTATTTCTAAATTGAAAAAGATTTTTATTTCACAGTTTTGGGGTAAAGAAACAATCTGGGAGATAAAGTTTGATCACTAAAGAGCTGATATCTTGAAGAAATGTCAATATCTAATTAAGAAAGGTGAAAACATCATTTGAAATTAAAATTTTTCCTTTGTGNATTTTTATTTCACAGTTTTGGGGTAAAGAAACAATCTGGGAGATAAAGTTTGATCACTAAAGAGCTGATATCTTGAAGAAATGTCAATATCTAATTAAGAAAGGTGAAAACATCATTTGAAATTAAGAGTTTTCCTTTGAGTCAAATTTTATTTGCACACCCTTTGTTTTGGAAAGTTAGGGTTTGTGAGAGAGTAGGGAGTATTCTTACTGCTAATAAACGGTAAGGGAGCCCACCTCAAAATTTTTTGTTTCTCTTCGACTGGCAACTTGGTCATGTAGAGTGCACTACAGAAAAACTTTTTTGTCTTGATTTTTAAAAAGATTTATTTTTCTGGAATCCTTATATTCACACACACATGCACACACACACACAACACTCAGTCCTAGTCTTGGTTGGACTTCTCAGCTCACCCACATCTTCATTTGATTTGTTTAAATTTTGTTTAAATTTTAAGGAGGTATCACATGTTCAGAAGTGCTCTTACTTTTTTGCTGGATGGAAAATAGCAACTCTTCATCTGTCTCAGAGGGACAAAGAAAGAAGAATCAATTTTTTAAAAATATCGCTCTTGGGAAAAAATGTAACCCCTTTCCACTGAAATATAGATGTCTGCTTGTACTTCGAATGGAGCAACTAACAACTTAAATGAATAGTATGTTTTGGAAACAAAGAATCCAAACTCATATTCTAGTTCTGTGACCACAACTGTGTCACCTCAACTCTCTGATCCTCCCTTTGCATTTGTAACGTGGATAAGCTCATGTCTACCTTTCAGGACTTTTTCCAAGGCTGGATTTAGAAAATGTTTAGACAATGTTTGCAAAGTGCTTGCCATGTGAGAAGCACCCTTTAAAGGGTTGCTGTTATTATCATTATTGTTGTTGCATTGCTATTATTATTGAAATGCACCCTTCTCTAAGGGATGGTGTTGTATATCTTAACATCACCTCTAGGAGAACACTGAGGATATGGGTTGTAAAACTCCTCTGGTCTAGACATTTTTAAGGAAGGAGTAGGTACGACTCTACATTATACGATGTCAGGAATGTCAGAGACCTGTGATTCAGCCACCCCTCCACTTTCTTACTCTGTGCTTTAATACTGGCTTTTGCATCAATTCAGACAGAAGCATTGACAGGGTTTTCTTTTCTGCTAATTTCATTGCAATACCTGGATGAAGCCCTTTGTTGAGTCTGTGTGATCTAAGTCATTATTTCTTTTGAATTGAGCTAGAGGAGTTAAGGGTCATAATTAAGAACTCAAGTTATGGCTGTAATCTACTCTGTCTTTGTATTTTCTCCAAATAAACTATTTTTTTCCATTAATGAAATGGACTGATTTATAATATACTCCCTAAGAAAGTGGGAGATGGACATATTTGAAAGAGAAGAGGCAAAGAAGATTTGAATGATAAATAAATATATTTTTATATATACACACACATTGTATGTATGTAAAGTATTTTTTAATACCTTAATTATCATAGAAAGCAATAATCCTAAAAATAATACTTTAAATTATTTAATGGCATATACTAGTTAAATTATGTAATTAATATTCATTAAATTTTATTATTGTCAGATTAATTACTTTCACTTATTTTAATTGCTATTATTTATTAATACTTAATTATTAAATTACTTAATGAACTTTTAGGTAAAACTAAAGAAGGAAAGTATTTACTAGTGACTGCATTTCAGAAGCAAGCTAAGCACAGTGGGAAAAATGGTTACAGCAGTAAAGAGAAAAGCTAAATGAAATGCTATCCCATTCAATTTTATTTAATTCAACAAGCATTTTCTAAGTGGCTACAGAGAACATGTAAATGTAATACTTGGTTTTCAGATGGTTCTAGTCCAGAAGAGGAAGCAAAAATATAAAACAGTAAGTTAAAATATTAGTGGCAAAGTCAGTCATAGAGAGACTTTTACTGTTGCATTTACAAGATAAGAAGCTACTGGGATTAACATATATACACTACTGCTGCTGCTAAGTCACTTCAGTCGTGTCCGACTCTGTGCAACCCCATAGACGGCAGCCCACCAGGCTCCCCTGTCCCTGGGATTCTCCAGGCAAGAACACTGGAGTGGGTTTCCATTTCCTTCTCCAATGAATGAAAGTGAAAAGGGAAAGTGAACTCACTCAGTCGTGCCTGACTCTTAGCGACCCCATGGACTGCAGCCTACCAAGCTCCT
>SJYX01022194.1:56020-74025 GCA_006410675.1 Oreotragus oreotragus
GTTCTGGAAGTTTTGGCCACAGCAATCAGAGCAGAAAAAGAAATAAAAGGAATCCAAATTGGAAAAGAAGAAGTAAAACTCTCACTGTTTGCAGATGACATGATCCTCTACATAGAAAACCCTAAAGACTCCACCAGAAAATTACTAGAGCTAATCAATGAATATAGTAAAGTTGCAGGATATAAAATCAACACACAGAAATCCCTTGCATTCTTATACACTAATAATGAGAAAGTAGAAAACGAAATTAAGGAAACAATTCCATTCACCATTGCAACGAAAAGAATAAAATACTTAGGAATATATCTACCTAAAGAAACTAAAGACTTATATATAGAAAACTATAAAACACTGATGAAAGAAATCAAAGAGGACACTAATAGATGGAGAAATAGACCATGTTCATGGATTGGAAGAATCAATATAGTGAAAATGAATATATTACCCAAAGCAATCTACAGATTCAATGCAATCCCTATCAAGCTACCAGCGGTATTTTTCACAGAACTAGAACAAATAATTTCAAGATTTGTATGGAAATACAGAAAACCTCGAATAGCCAAAGCAATTTTGAGAAAGAAGAATGGAACTGGAGGAATCAACTTACCTGACTTCAGGCTCTACTACAAAGCCACAGTCATCACGACAGAGATCCATTTTTAATGGAAGTTTTGTTTTCAAATTACTTATTACCTATCCAGACAATATGCCTTGCTAGAAACCAAATTTATTTGCTCATCTGTTTTGTCTCCTAGAAGGATCAGAGTGTTGATGACTACCTGGAGAGGAGGTTAAAGTCAGTATTTTATAAAACTGCAACCAAAAGAATATCTTCTGTTCTATGTAACAAGAGCTACATATAGTACTGGACTATAAACTGATATACTTTTTTTCTCTACTTAGGGATTCTCAACAGTGGGTGCTATCAGACATTTCCATTGTTTTCTTTCATAGTGGAACTGGTGAAAATGGTCAGAGAGTGTGGACAAAGGCGTGGTTTATTCACATGTAATTTTCATGTTTCTTTTTCCAGGTTCCACTGACCATCTCCTGTGACCCATTCTGTCCTTCTGCAGTGGTTTAGTCCATGTCAGTCTGCCTCAGGATAGGATGCTGAGAGTATAATTTGTATACCATTTCTAGTCTTTGCCTGTGTCTTTGTTCAGCATTCATTTGAGTTTGAGTTTTTATCACTGCTTTACATAGGAGTTTTTATTTCTTTGTGCAAAAGGTTGTTCTCCATTACTCATACCCTGGGAGCAGCTTTGCTCTCTGTGAGGCACCAGTTCTGACTGTTCCTCTCATCTCATTACTCTGTGCCTTTGTTGCCTTTGGCCTTTGTGTTTGGAACCTCCTGTGGCCAATGGCTGCCATGAGAAGGTCAAAGCTGCCGTGTGACTGTAACCAAGCAGGACCCTATGAGGCCTTCCAAGAATAGACCTCTGCCCATGTCTTCTGCCTGCCTTTTGTCTGTAGAACTCTAGTCAAAGGATGCATTTAATCAGGCAATTGAGGAAAGGCAGAAAGAAAGGAAAACAATCAAGCAAGACAAAATAATAATACTTGAGCCATTAAACAAAGCCAAGGACTTTTAGTGCTTTCTCAAGGACTATAGATAATATTCTGAGCGATGTCCTTTGAGCTGTTTCACAGAAACGGAAACCCCCACCAGGTGGAAGAAGTTAACTGTCTGCTGCCCAGAAGCGCTTCGACCCCAGGTTGGTAGGAACCAGAAGGTTGATGATGCTGACTCCTGAGTAACTCCACTCAGTCAGAAGAATGTCCATGAGTTGATCGTGCCCTGTTCCTCGCTAGTGGCTCCAGCTTGGGTCAGATAGTCTTGAGGGTATCAGCCCCCCTTTGCCTGGCAAAGCAATAAAAGCTACTCTTCTGTACTTCACCCCAAACTGTCTCCATGTTTCTATTTAGCACTGGTGAACAGAGGCTGAATTTTGGCAACATGACTAAAATGATTCATGGAGGGCCACCCTTTGAGGTGAATTTATTGGTCCTTCCACCAGATCGATTCTCTGGTGACAGTAAAGAATCTGCCTGTAGTGCAGGAGACTTGGGTTCAGTCCCCGGGTCCAGAAGATCCCCTGGAGAAGGGAATGGCTACCCACCCCAGTATTCTTGCCTGGAGAATTCCATGGACAGAGGACCCTAGCAGGCTATAGTCCATGGGATCATGAAGAGTTAAACACCACTGAATGACTAACAAAGCAACAACTTTATCAACAGCTGCAAGATGGCACTCACAGTGTTTCTCTTTTTGAGTGTTTATCTTGACAAAGATGTAAAATTTTAGCATTGTCAAATTGAACTTAATGAATAGTATAGTTTATTTAAAGTGACTTCATGTTGTTTCTCACCGCATTGTGATATTAAAATTTCCTCCTCTGGAATACCACTGGGACCCGAGAGAAGACATGTGATAATCTGAGGGAGGAGGTGCACCAGTTAATTTCATGGGCTGATGACTCATTTCCTTTGCCGCAAAATGCCTTCCATAGTTAACAGTTCTAGGTGCCTTGGGCTCTGTCCTCCGGTGCAGATACCTTTCAGCACCATTCTGAATGGAGCATTGAGTAGAGTCCCCACAGATGGGCTCTCTATATAGGCTGTAAGAATCAAGGCTGATTGTTCCAGCATCCTTTGCAACTGTGTCTAAAAGAAATCTTGGTGCTGAGTTTACTATCTTGCCTTGAATCATTTGTGTCCTAGTGATCAGAGAATTTTTGGTTTATTTTTTCTTTTCTCTTTTTTCTCTTATTTTATGAAGTTAAATAACATTCTTGTAGACTTCAGTGAAATCCTTGTGGCTATTGTTTGGTTTGGAGGAGCTCTGCTTGCAGTAAACCAAGTCAGAAAACTTGTTACAACATAGTGCTCTATGAGCTTGGCTGAACTCTTGGGGCCAGGTTTATGATTCTTATCAACATCTCTTCCTGGGATTCTGTAACTCTCTATTTATCTGCTTAATGACCTTAAGGGCTCTCTATATAGGCTGTAAGAATCAAGGCTGATTGTTCCAGCATCCTTTGCAACTGTGTCTAAAAGAAATCTTGGTGCTGAGTTTACTATCTTGCCTTGAATCATTTGTGTCCTAGTGATCAGAGAATTTTTGGTTTATTTTTTCTTTTCTCTTTTTTCTCTTATTTTATGAAGTTAAATAACATTCTTGTAGACTTCAGTGAAATCCTTGTGGCTATTGTTTGGTTTGGAGGAGCTCTGCTTGCAGTAAACCAAGTCAGAAAACTTGTTACAACATAGTGCTCTATGAGCTTGGCTGAACTCTTGGGGCCAGGTTTATGATTCTTATCAACATCTCTTCCTGGGATTCTGTAACTCTCTATTTATCTGCTTAATGACCTTAGTCTTAAGGTCTAGTAGAAAAATAATGGCCAACAGTTTCTTTAAACTATTCAAGTATTTGTATCTTTCCCAAGTCATGGAATCCAGTTTAGCTTTTGAATTATTTGTATATTTGTTATGTGGAAGCTTGAGGATGGCACATAGTGAGGGAATTCTTTGAAAGGGCCTACGGAGAACGATTCCTTTCTAACTTTCTAGCTAATAGCAAGTGTTATCATTCTAAATATTATGATACTTTTTCCCCAATCAGAACATCAGAACACCTAAATTATAATATGTGATTATTCAAATAATTTGGATGCTGCATTTTGGCAAGGCATGTCATTTCTTAATCTGGAACACAGCAATCTTACAGGTCCTGCTTTCCTTTCTACCTCTAGACAGGGAATTTCCCCCTCAATTCTGCCTCTGTAGCTGTTTGTTTCACAAATTGTAATCTGTATACTCTGATACCTTTAAATTGGCTATGACACCGGTTAAAGCCTCACTTTTTGGGAACTAAATTGTCAGGGATAGCAGATGTTAGCTGAACTCTTTGTTATTGCCAAACAGAAATTGCTGATTTCCTACTCCTTGATAGAGAAATCATTATTACCCTTCAACATGTACTCCATTTAAATTCATCCAGTTTTGCCTTTTTTTCCCTCATGTGGATTTATTCACAACTTCACTTCTTGTACTAATTTCTGTTGTTTTTAAGTTTGGCTGCAGATGAGTGAATCCTATTTAAAGAAGCTCAAGTAAAAGAGCTCACCTTATTATCAACATTCACAGATATCTCATGAAGCCAAAGGCAGGATGTATATTAGACTTTAGAAAAGAAAAACCATGAACCTAAAAGCCATCTTCTTCATTTCAATTAAGTTGATCTCCCATCTCTGTGTATCTTTTCCATTTGTTTCTCTCTACTGACTAGAATTCTGTTGGGCTGGAGTGGTAATTTTGGCATTTGGTACTCTCAGCTACAATATCTGTGTCTTAATTCCAGTCCACAGGTGTGAGGATCTGATTGGTCGAGTGGGGATCATTATGCCTTCATGTCCAATCAGCTCTGACTGTGAGATTGAGCTGAGTAGGACCCAGATAGCTGTATAGTCGTAAGGACTTGGGGGCCAGAATTTGGCATAGGGACCTATGATTTGGTAGACATACAGACAGTAATTCATTTTGTTCTCCATTGGGTAGAAGCATGGATGACATGGAACAGCATTAAATAGTGTCTCAGCTGAAGAGGCTCAGACAATTTGTTAATTTTATCCATAAGGCTTTGTAGGTTATTCTTAGTTTCAAGGATACATTCACTCATTAAACTCAAAGTAGCATTATTACTTCAGTTTTATTCTCTGCGGTCTAAATAATATCCACATGTATGTAGCCTAGTTCAGTACTACAATTGATTTACACTTAATTTTAAGCTCACCTCCATTTGCTTTTTTAAAAAATTCTTTATTTCATTCTTTCTTTGCTGGATTTCATTGGTCAGTCATTTCATGAACAAACTCAAGGATACTGTAACCCTTAAAGCCTATTTGAAAATATGTGGTTTCTTTACAGTTGAACACCTTTTGTTCAGAATTTTGGTTATGGTGCTATAATCTGTCTGCCTAGAGTGTTGCTGTGGAGGAGTCTGTGCACGTGTCTCTGTGCCCAGTTGCTAACTCATGTCTGACTGCTTGCAACCCCGTGTACTGTAGCCCACCAGGCTCCTCTGTTCATAGTATTTTTCAGGCAAGAATACTGGAGTGAGTTGCCGTTTCCTCCTTCAGGGCATCTTTCCCACCCAGGGATCCAACCCTAACCTGCACTGGCAGGCAGATTTTTTTACCAGTGAGCCATTAAATTCTGAGAACTTGTTTATTTCCTTCTGGTTTAAGAGTGTTGCTTTATTTACTTGAAGATCTATATGATTCTTTTCTTACAATGAAAGTTCAATAAATTCACCGGGATATATCTTGGGATTGGTTATTTTCTGTCATTTTTTCTCCCCTAGGATACACTATGTTTATGTTTCAGGGAGATTCTCTTATAAAATACCTGTGACAATTTTCATTTGATGAGTTTTATTTTCAAGAGTAATAAATACATGTGTTTTGGGTCTCTTTTGAAGTCATTTTCAACAAAAACCTTGTTATTTTCATTTTATTTAATTTTACTTTCTCTAGCCAACCTATGTTGTCTCTCCCTGGATTTCAGTCATATGATCCTATTTTTCACTGATTAAAAACTGGTTTTTGTTTCTTGGTGATGTTTCTGTATTGTCCTTTCCTTTCTTTACTGAATTCTGCCAGTTTACTCTTCACTTACTTCTGTCTTCATATAATTTCATCCTTCAAACTTTCTATCTCTCCTTGTCTCTTTGTGGAGGTTTGTCATAATTAGTGGAGACTAATTATGAAAAAAAAACCATGGAGAAACTCTGCGATTTCCTTTATTCATATATCTTTTTTTCATCATCTATTTTTAGAGATTTTATGGTTGCTTTTTGAATATTAAAGTGAAAGTGAAGTTGTTCAGTCATGTCCGACTCTTTGCAACCCCATGGACTGTAGCCCACCAGGCTTCTCCCTCCATGGGATTCTCCAGGCAAGAGTACTGGAGTGGGTTGCCATTTCTTTCTCCAGGGGGATGTTCCCGACCCAGGGATCGAACACGGTTCTCTCGCATTGTAGGCAGACGCTTTACCATCTGAGCCACCAAAACCTCACTGTTTGGGAGTTTGTGTAAAAAAATAAATAAATACATAAATGTAAAAAAAAAAGTTATGACTCTCCTTGAATGGAATGATCAACACTTAAATCACTATGCTAAATGGTAAAGGTGAACACTCTTCTCTGAAATGAATATCTTTTACAAAGCAATACCAAAAGTATAAAATAACATCTGCTGCTGCTGCTGCTAAGTCGCTTCAGTCGTCTCCGACTCTGTGCAACCCCAGAGACGGCAGCCCACCAGGCTCCTCCGCCCATGGGATTTGCCAGGCAAGAGTACAGGAGTGAGATGCCATCGCCTTCTCCCAAAATAACGTCTAGTTACTACCAAAGACTGAAAGAATAACTCACCACCTGATTAAAGTGCACATCATGTTTAAATGGGACTGGACTTATTTCTTTTTTACATAGATAATATAAGGCAAATGTGGTGACTGAGCTGATGAAAACCAAAGCTTTGATTGAAGCTTTGTTGTCTCAAATATCCTTTAACAAAATCTGCTGTATTTGCCCTGGATACATATATTCTTCCATTTTTTTTTCATGTGTGTGTGTAGAAAAGTTAGCAATACTCATTAAATCTCTGCCTCTCTGACTTGAAATCTGGTTGTTTCTCCTTACTTGTATCTCCGTGCTGCTCTTCACCTGAATTGAACATCAATACTGAACTTCACCTGGAACTGCTTATAGTTGTCCCCCTTGTGTACCTTGGTGCTGTCATATTGATCAATAATTGGATAGGCCCTGGAAGCCTAGGACACTGATTTTTCTTCCTTTTTGAATTTTTAAATTAGCTCTATTGAGGCATAATTTGCATATAATGAAATGCACATATATTAAGCGTGTAAGAGTCAGGGGGGAGCAAAAGTCTTCAAAAATGAAAGAGTTTTCAAAACTCCAGAAACTGAAGTTTTGAGAAGGGGGAGTGGAGAAATGATTTAAAAACAGCAATGGGAATCAGCGAGAGCAGCTCACCCACTTCCGGGCCTGGAGGAATGTGGAGGACAGACATGAAACAACCTTTGCTCCTGAGGGAGCTGGAAAGTGGGGTTCTCAGGGGACAGTTGCATGTCACTGAAAGTAAAATTACCAACAGTGACACGGGTCCTCACTGCTTATAGAACAGGCCTGTGTTCCCATATACACTGAGGTTTTAGCTTTTACATTTCATTTTTAGCCAAGTAGAACTTGAACATTTTTAAAAAGTAAAAGAGAACTGTGATTGCTGTTTAGTTGCTAAGTCATGTCCAACTCTTTTGCAACCCTGTGAACTATGGCCCACCAGGGTCCTCTGTCCATAAGATCTCCCAGGCAAGAATACTGGAGTGGGTTGCAATTTCCTTCTCCAGGGCATCTTAAAAAAAGCATTCTTAATAAGAATTATAAGGCTTCCCTGATGACTCAGTTGTAAAGAATCTGCCTGCCAATGCAGAGGATGCAGGTTTAATCCCTGGTCCGGGAAGGATCCATATGCTAAAGAGCAGCTCAGCCTGTGTGCCAGCACTACTGGGACTGTGCTCTAGAGCCAGGAAACTGCAATTACTGAGCCCACGTGCTGTAGCTACTGAAGACTGTGCTCCCTAGAGCTTGTGCTCTGGAGAGAAGCCCCTGCAAAGAATAGTAGCTGCCACTCTCTGCAACTAGAGAAAATCCCATGCAGAACCAAAGACCCAGAACAGCCAAAAATAACTAAATACTTTAAAAATAGAATCCCAGCAGAAATAGTCATCCACTTTCCCATCCTTGCTGTCCTGAGATCCTGCTTTCAAGAAACTACAGTTTTTTTCTGCAATTTACCTCCATATTTTGGAATGACCTGCCTCTACTACAGTTTCATATTATTTTTCACTTTTGGGTATTTTTTTTCCTGATTTTTTTGTAACAAGTTTCTTTCACACACACTTTTCCTCCATCTTCCTGGTAAAGTCATACCCAATTTTTTGGTAAATGTTCAGTGTATACATTATTATAATGGCTATATAAGCACTGCTGCTGCTGCTGCTAAGTCACTTCAGTCATGTCCGACTCTATGTGACCCCATAGACAGCAGCCCACCAGGCTCCCTCGTCCCTGGGATTCATTCTCCAGGCAAGAACATTGGAGTGGGTTGCCATTTCCTTCTCCAATGCATGAAAGTGAAAAGTGAAAGTGAAATCGCTCAGTCGTGTCCGACCCTTAGCGACCCAATGGACTGCAGCCCACCAGGCTCCTCTGTCCATGGGATTTCCCAGGCAAGAGTACTGGAGTGGGGTGCCATTGCCTTCTCCGATATAAACACTATGCAACCTTTTTATAGTATATAAAATTTGTTTTGCTCTCTTGTACAATTCTCTGAAGTTAAATTCAGCTTCATTTTAAATTTTAATTTTTAATGTACCTGTTAATAAGCTGTTAATATACCTGTTTAATAATACCCACCTACAAGCTTTCCACCCATAAACTCTCCAAAACAGCCATGAGTCTTCCAACACATTCAAATCCATAAATCATGAATCAATTCTATTCTTTTTCTGAAGGTGTTTATCTTGGAACTCTGTGATTTCCTTGATGGACCTTGTACTCTAAGTAGAACAGCATGTAGCATAGCTATCCTTACAAAATTTTTCCTTTTGCCTCCATCCTCTGTTGGATTCTCTTCACGATATACTTTCCATGTTTTGCCCTCTTGGTTTATTCCCTACTTTTGGTGGTACTCACATTCAATTCAGTTCAATTCAGTCGCTCAGTCGTGTCTGACTCTTTGCGACCCCATGAATCGCAGCACGCCAGGCCTCCCTGTCCATCACCATCTGCNATCGCTTATAAAAGCTTTTAACTATTTATGGATTTTTGAGAATTTTGATGCTGTGACTTAGTGAGGTCGCTATTCATCGAATTTTCTTGGTTTGCAGTAGTTTCTTTTAACTTGGATGTTCATGTACTTCAGGTCTGGTAAAACTATTGGTGTTATTTTTTGATTATTTTTACCCTGCAAATTCATTTTTCTTAGACTGGCATGGCTTTATTTTGATGTTAAATATTGTAAACTGCTGGTGTAGGAAATGGCACTCCACTCTAGAATTCTTGCCTGGAAAATTCCACAGGCAGAGGAGTCTAGTGGGCTACAGTCCGTGGGGCTGCAAAGAGTTGGACACACCAGAGCGACTGAGCATGCATGGTAAACTGCCCCCAATATTCTTCTCTCTTCTCTTTAATCTCCCATCTTATGTCTTAAAACCCTTTCTGAGGGATTTCTAACAACTTGACTGACAAAATCGGCTCTGTAATCATATTTTTTAAATGCAAGAATTCTTATTTTTGGATAGCTTCATTTTAAATAACATCTCTTTTAAATATCAATGCATGAAGTAAATAATACAGTACTTACAGAGCATTTGAAACATACTGGCAAGTAGATGCAAATTTATTTACATGATTTTCTCAATAATTATAAATGATTCATATTAAATATAAGTTATAGAATATTATAAGTTTTCTTTTGATCTCAGCATAGTCTCTGTTGTCTCTGATTACTTGTTTGTTTTGGTATCTGCATTGACTAAAATAATCTTTTCTTCATTGACAGGTTATTCTTAGCTGTCTTTCCATATTTCAGAGTGAAACTCTAAAATTATGACTACAAATTGTGGCAAAGGCAATACTTGTTGACTGCTGTATTTCACTGATTAATTAGGGATTGGTCCTTTCACAAGGGATCCATAATAATCCACATTGATTGACTTTTTCTTTGTCCTAATCAGCTTTTCCTTAGAGAATATCTTCCCTTTCAACCCCAAAGATATAAATCAAAGAATCCTCAATAGCTCTTACTCCTCATATCTAATCTTTTGTTTAGTTTTCCAGCTTTGGTTTCCAGCACCTCTGCTGTAGCTCTGCCTGGTGTCTTGAGTTAAGAGGTATTCAGTTTAGCCTCNTTGTCCTAATCAGCTTTTCCTTAGAGAATATCTTCCCTTTCAACCCCAAAGATATAAATCAAAGAATCCTCAATAGCTCTTACTCCTCATATCTAATCTTTTGTTTAGTTTTCCAGCTTTGGTTTCCAGCACCTCTGCTGTAGCTCTGCCTGGTGTCTTGAGTTAAGAGGTATTCAGTTTAGCCTCACTAGAGAGTGAATGGCCAAGCTTCCCCAGTGGAGAAGAATTGCTTGGCTGTCCCTCAGTGATCCAGGGGTCAAGTGGCCGCTGTAAAGATCTTCAGCCTATTCTTCTGTTCTGAAATGACACGGTATTTTGGCTTTCATTGACTGCTGCAGTACTTGCAGTTTTTATACTTCCAAATCTTGAGACTTTCCAGGTTGCTGAGATGTGCAGTTTCTAATTTCTTGGTTTCTATAACCCTTGAGCTCCTGAGTAACTTTTTTTCCCTCCTCTGTGTAATTACCAATGAGCTATTAGCTTTCTGACTTCTAAAATTTTGTTAAATCTTGTTTTCTGAGGTTTACTCTCCCATTCTCACTGGCTTTATATATTAGTATCATATTAATTAGTTCTTTTGTTATAACTCTCATAGGATTTTAAGAGAGGTTGGTGATTAATATAGATATTTAATATTTGATGTTTCATTAGAAACTCTCATATCTACATAAAAGATTTCAATCTTTTTTAATTAAAAGAGAGGACTTTTCAGGGTCTTTGAGAAATGGATTAGACAGAGGATTTATGCAGTTAATGTTGTGAGAATGATAGGTATGGGTGATCCTGCTGAGAATCAAGTACATTTCTATTAAATCTTATAGTTTTAAGGATAAACCTTAGAAGCAAAGTCTTTCTTTGGTAATGGAGAACTATATATTATTGTTAACTGAAATACCAAGATGTTTCCCAGAATGTTTAAGTAAATTAAGCATTAAGTAAATTCTTCTTAAGTAAATTAAGGTTAAATAATTTTTTTCAGTTCTCTTGGCTGAAATGCTGCAGGAGGAAAAAGCAAAATGGTGCAACAAGAATAGTATTAAATTCAGATGTGCTTTTATAGTGAAAGGATTATTTATTTCTTTCTTATCTTAAATTTTCAGACTACATTTAAGCTCTGTATTATTTTTTGTTTTCTCCATTTTGGGATTTGATTATTTTTTAAAAATGTATGCCCACTATCATTGAAGACATTGAAGTAAACTATTGTAGAATTGTGTAAATAACTAACTGTGTCTTTGTGTGTGTGTGTGTGTGTGTGTGTGTGTTTTGTTTGTTTTGTTTGGTTTTTGGTATTAGTTACTTCAAGGATTTCCAGGATTCTGGTAGACTCTGGGGTAGCTTTTCGGAAAAATGCAAATTTATTTACTTTTATTTGATGGTTATCTGTTAAGACTTTGGGCTTACTTGGTGGCTCAGATGGTAAAGTGTCTGCCTGCAATGTGGAAGAACTGAGCTCAATCCCTTGGTTGGGAAGATCCCCTGGAGAAGGAAATGGCAACCCATTCCAGTATTCCTGCCTGGAAAATCCCATGGACAGAGAAGCCTGGAAGGCTACAGTCCATGTGGTTGCAAAGAGTCGGACATGACTGAGCGACTTCATTTTCTTTCTTTCTTATTAAGATCTTGCATTGTTAGTTTAACCTCTTAAAGAATTTTTTTGGATAAGTATATGGTTTGATGATTTTAATGTTGGAGTTCCTTGGTACTAAAATGTAGTTTAAAATATGTGTCACAGAAGATCCCCTGGAGAAGGAAATGGCAACCCATTCCAGTATTCCTGCCTGGAAAATCCCATGGACAGAGAAGCCTGGAAGGCTACAGTCCATGTGGTTGCAAAGAGTCGGACATGACTGAGCGACTTCATTTTCTTTCTTTCTTATTAAGATCTTGCATTGTTAGTTTAACCTCTTAAAGAATTTTTTTGGATAAGTATATGGTTTGATGATTTTAATGTTGGAGTTCCTTGGTACTAAAATGTAGTTTAAAATATGTGTCACCTCAATTTTTTTAAATGATTATTTAACAAAAGATGAGAAACACTCCATTAAATATTTATGTTAGTGGGGTAAGGTATTTCAACATTTCATGAATATTTAACTGCAAAATTATCTTAGAGTCAATGAGATATGGTAATTTGTGTATATATTAACTACCTGTGTATGTATAATTAGTTAGGGAATATTATAATTTTATGCTCTCTAATAAGCAAATTATTGGGTTGATTTTTATGAAATTCATGAATGCATTCTAAATACTTTAACAGTTTATTATGAACATATTACTTTATATTAAGNGCAAATTATTGGGTTGATTTTTATGAAATTCATGAATGCATTCTAAATACTTTAACAGTTTATTATGAATATATTACTTTATATTAAGACAGGATTGCTTATTGTTTTATTCTCTATGTTATTGGTAAGATTGATTTAGGACAAGTGGATGTATGTATTTACATTTTTTGTAAGATTTATAAAGCTTAGAATGGATATTAGAAAAATACTATTTTCTTAAACCATTTGTTTTTCCCTGGAAAGAGTAATGAATATATTACTTTATATTAAGACAGGATTGCTTATTGTTTTATTCTCTATGTTATTGGTAAGATTGATTTAGGACAAGTGGATGTATGTATTTACATTTTTTGTAAGATTTATAAAGCTTAGAATGGATATTAGAAAAATACTATTTTCTTAAACCATTTGTTTTTCCCTGGAAAGAGTATTATTTCTTTGTTTGCATATAACCTTTTCCTAACAAGAATTACAGAAACTTTCCTTGTATTTCAATTCTAAAAAGAACTCATTTACTGTTTACATGTACTATACTTCTATGTTGCTTTACATTTTAAAAGACATTTTACATAAATTGCATCAGTGACATTTTGACAACATATATATTTACATCTATGCATTGAACATTTATTTACATTTATTTCTATAATTGGCTCTCCATTTTTTTCAGTTAAGTCTTAAAGTCTATGATTCTTTCTCATTACCCTTCAAAGTGTGCTCAGTAAAAGGATTATATTTCCTAAATACTTATTTCCTTTCACATGTTTTGGCAGAGTAGGTAAGGAGATAGGGTGTATATTAACTCATGTGATGTTTCTTCTTTTGAAATTGTGTCAATTCTATATATTCTAAAATAGGATTTGCCTATTAAGCATTCCTTATAGAGAAGACAAATATGCCCATACCTCATTAGATCTTTACTGTGATTAAGGAAGAGCTCAATTTTGTCCTTTCAAGGGCAATGTTTTTCTGTAATATGTAGATACATTTCCAGCACTAAAAGAAATTTTAAAAAGCATATGCAAAGCAATCTGAGTGCATAATCCTGGTAGAGCTTTGTAAATTTTCCACCAATTTTTGTAGTTTTCTTCTGTATTTAATTTCATACCACTTTCGTTTTGGTGATGCATCTTCATTAAGGTCAAAAGTTTAATTTCATTTTCATATAAACAGTTATATTTAGTACTCATTTTTCTTTAATTTGTGTTATAATTAGAATAACATGTAAAACTGACATAAACTTATTTGGGTGAAAACACAACTGACATTTGGAAACTGATTGAAACAGAAGAGACCCAGTAGAAAGCAGTTTGGCAGCTTTGAGTATTTAGTGAGCTGCAGTCATCATCAGCTATACTTCACTGAGGAAATAGAGCATTGGCTAATCCGGTAAGCAGGCAAAGTAGAGGTCAGTTAAGGTAGCTGCTGATACAGTGGAACTCTGAGTATCCCCTAAGAACAGGGACAGGGTGATGCAGCTAGAGGAACCCTGTGCCATGTTTCTGCAGAAGGAAAAATTTCTTTTGTTAATATGCAAACCCTGAATAGGTTTAAATTCTTTTAGTTCTGCTTAAGTAAATTATGGTACATACAGAGTATGGACTACTGTTATAAAATATGACAGGGAGGCCTGGTGTGCTGCAGTCCATGGAGTCACAAAGAGTCGGACATGACTGAGTGACTGAACTGAACTGAACCCTGCATCGTGAAGCCAATCTAAGTGCAGGAGCTGTAGTTCAGTATGAATGTTTATGTGCATCAGTCTAACTGCTTCTAAGTGGGACTCAGTGGCTCTGGCAAGAAATGCACTCTTTAATCACTTCAAGCAGTTTGTGTTTATGTTACAATCAGTATTGCTTTTACAATGATTAAAAAAAAACCAAAAACCCAAACACTCAGAGATGGCTCTCAGAGTCTTATCTTCTCTTTCTGATCTGTTTCACCTCCATCATTTCTACAACAGATAAAGACTCTCATTGGTATCTTTAATATCATTTAGTTCAGATCATTCAATGGGGCAAGGTAAAGAAGAAGCCTAGGGAGGAGAATTCCATCCTAGAAAATGTCTGCTTATGTCAAATGGGAAAATATTACTGTCCATACACAGATGTTCGAGTTAAATAAGGTGCTCAGAATGTCAGGTGTCAGGTGCTCAGAATTCTGTCTTGCACATAGGAAGTATATATGCCACATTATCAGTAGTATATTTGTTGTTGTGACCAAGTCTAGCCAACTGACCAGGTGCGAATAGAAATTATGCTTTTAGTGCCAATCTTGAGAGTGAAAAGAGGGTGGGCTCATGTCAGACAGATCTGGTTGGGTCCTCCGGCTTCATCTCTTACAGATTTGTCTTCTCAAACAAGTGATTTTATTCTCTTTGCTTCAATTTTTTATTCTGTAAAATGGTTATTGTAATAATGATAGCCCAGAGCCTGTGATGGTTAAGCAGTGTTGAAGGATATTAAACACTGAATACATGGCAAAGTGCCCATGGGCCCTCCTTCTAGCTGCCCCCCGCCTCCCTCTTTCCATCACTTCTTGCTTTTCTCTTCATGACTGAACTAGCTTTCCTTTCTCCCTTCTTTCTTTGTATTCCAGTAAGATCTGTATGCATTCTCTTTGCATTTTTTTTGGATGATAATCCCTTCCTAGAGACTTGCCAAAGGTTGTTATGTTTTAGTATTATAGTCCTGAGGATTATATCTGTTATTAAATTTTAGAGTATAATTTGAGCTTCTACCTGGAGAGAATCAACATTACTAGCTATTTCAGCTTGCTGCTTTCCTGATCTTCATAGATGCAGAATTGGAGTGCAACTTTAATTATTCATTTCTACTTTGATGGTCCCATTCATTTTTTATGATTTGGGAAATCATTTAGGACAGCTCCCTCACTTGTTTCCAAATGGGACTTTTGCTTTAATACCACTGACAACCTTCATGCCTTAGTTTTTTTTTTTTTTTTCTTCACAAAGTAATTTTTACCTTGCAAAAGTGTATGGAATTTTAAAGAACACCCAAACAGATTTTTTTTTTTTTCTGTGCATCTTTTCTTTAATTAAAAAAAGAGAAAGAACAGTGTCTTGGAATTGGAGGAGGAAGTTA
Source organism: Oreotragus oreotragus (assembly GCA_006410675.1). Lineage (NCBI taxonomy): Eukaryota > Metazoa > Chordata > Mammalia > Artiodactyla > Bovidae > Oreotragus > Oreotragus oreotragus. Next base: position 71,416 of record SJYX01022194.1, read on the forward strand.
GAAAAAATTAGATGCTAGTGATTGAAACTTGTCAATATATGTAAACTATTTCTACATGTTTTTATTCCCTTCTCTGTGTACATGACATATAAAGGCTGGTAATAACTTATACACTGAGTTATTTCCTTTATCTTTTGATTATATTTTAAGAGAATACTTTAAGATTGATATTACATGAAGGGTTGGATCTCAATCTTGCTTTGCTTGAAGATTATACAATTTGGGAGGGCCCTCTTTCATAAAAGGAATAAAAATTTAAACCACAAAGTTGTAAAAAAATGTAAACATTTGTATGGGATAAAGAAAAAAACCTAAAAATTTGCATAATCTACAAATGTCTAGAAATTACTCTAGTATTTTTATTAATGAACTGCCTCACAAAGCACAGTAATACTGTTTTCTGTGTATTCAGTTGAATGCTCTTTCATTACCTCATTAAATGACAAATAATTGTTCAGTATTCACTATAGCAACTAATAAGAATTACCCTGTTTTTCTATCATAGCTGATTAAAGTTTTTCTTCAATAGTAAGAGCTGGGATGCATTAATATGAAATATTATACTAAGCTATACCTACTATTCAGGCTTTCCTGGTGGCTCAGATGGTGTAGAAATCGCCTGCCATGCAGGAGACTGGGATTCAATTCCTGGGTCAGGAAGATCCCCAGGAGGAGGGCATGGCAACGTACTCCAGTATTCTTGTCTGGAAAATTCCATGGAAAGAGGAGCCTGCCAGGCTATTATTGTAAAGTGCTGGACATGACTGAGCGACTGAGCACACATTTCTACTATTTATAGTGCTGATCTCAGTATGTGCACGACAAACAGTAATTCTAATACATTTCATTTTGAGAGATTCCTGTAAAACATTATACTGTGCTGATGATACACGCTGCTTTATTGAGAACATTCCTGAAAAAAATAGAGTTTCCATTTTGATTGGGGGTCACTGAGAGCTAAATCCTTTCCTTTGCAATTAATTACTTGTCTGATAATTAGAAGAATTTTCCCCATACTCTTCTTGCTTCATACATTTCAAACCTTATTTCTTCTTTCCTAGTTACAAATGTCCTCTGCTGGGAAATACAGGCTTGTTTATATCACAATATGGTCTCTGGATGTATACATTCCTTAACATTTCTTTCAATGATGCCTGGTTAGTGAGCAACAATTGAACTATACATGGGAAAAATTGTAAAACGTAAACACATCCAAACCAGGTAAATATATCTCCTATTCAACTTCCCATTAGCCTGCTTCTAAAATACACATGGCTCCTCCATTGACACCTCACTCCAGGGGATTTGTGATGGAGAGGGAGTTGAGAGAAAAAAGACTGTAGTCTAGCTGTTGTGTTAAAATCTCTCACTTTTGAAAGTTTTAGAAAAAAAAAAACATTGCTTCTGTAAGCTCATTGGAAAGGGAGATCCTAGGGCCTGGTAAGGGCCTCCTCTAAGAAAATTGTCCAGAAGTTAAGCTTCATTAGCTTCACAGCAAATCTGCTTCTGATTACAGGACTTTCTGAGAAAAGGGTTCACCCTGTAGGGTCCCACTCTTCCCAGTCTCAGATCTGCCACACTAGATTTTGTGTCTGGTTATGTTTTCCTATTCAGTTTTTTTTCCTGAAAAGTTAAGAGCAAATCCGAAGGACTGAGATTGTGACCCAAGAACTGTTGCCTGCTTCTTAGAGCTCTAGTTCTGTGTGAGCTATTAAAAAATGAATGGCTTCCAGCAACACAACAAGTTGGGTGGAACCAAAAATGTGTATTGATCTAACAAAAGGGAGGCCTGGTCAAGTCATTGAAGGTAGAAAGACAGGTACTGAAAACCTCTATTGCTTCCCAGGTGGCGCTAGTGGTGAAGAACCCACCTGTCATTGCAGGAGACACAAGAGACAAGGGTTCGATCTCAGGGTCAGGAAGATCTCGTGCAGGAGGAAATGACAACCTACTCCAGTTTTCTTGCCTGAAAAATTCCATGGGCAGAGGAGCCTGGGGGTGGGCGACGGTCCATGGGGTCAAAAAGAATCGAACACAACTGAGCCACACACACATAATACCAGAGACTTTCCAAGTCTATGCCCCAACCAGTAATGCTGCGCAGGCACAGGAGGGCCTAGAGGAGCTGTCCCACGTTGAAGGTCAGGAACTGCAGCGGTAAGGAGATACCCCTCGTCCAAGGTAAGGAGCAGTGGCTGTGCTGTGGAGAGCCGTGAAGAGACAACCCATGCCCAAGGTAAGAGAAACCCAAGTAAGATGGTAGGTGTTGCAAGAGAGCATCAGAGGGCAGACACACTGAAACAATACTTGCAGAAAACTAGTCAATCTAATCACACTAGGACCAGGGCCTTGTCTAACTCAATGAAACAAAGCCATGCCTGCAGGGCAACCCAAGACGGGCGGGTCATGGTGGAGAAGTCTGACAGAACGTGGTCCACTGGAGAAGGGAATGGCAAGCCACTTCAGTATTCTTGCCTTGGTAACCCCATGAACAGTATGAAAAGGCAAAATGATAGGATATCAAAAGAGAATCTCCCCAGGTTGTTAGGTGCCCAATATGCTACTGGAGATCAGTGGAGAAATAACTCCAGAAAGAATGAAGGGATGGAG
>SJYX01022194.1:157547-169591 GCA_006410675.1 Oreotragus oreotragus
TCCCTTGGACTGCAAGGAGATCCAACCAGTCCATTCTGAAGGAGATCAACCCTGGGATTTCTTTGGAAGGAATGATGCTAAAGCTGAAACTCCAGTACTTTGGCCACCTCATGTGAAGAGTTGACTCACTGGAAAAGACTCTAATGCTGGGAGGGATTGGGGACAGGAGGAGAAGGGGATGACAGAGGATGAGATGGCTGGATGGCATCACGGACTCGATGGACGTGAGTCTGAGTGAACTCCGGGAGATGGTGATGGATAGGGAAGCCTGGTGTGCTGCGATTCATGGGGTCACAAAGAGTGGGACACAACTGAGCGACTGAACTGAACTGAACTGAACTGACTAGACGATCCTTAGTCAGCAAAGTAATGTCTCTACTTTTGAATATGCTATCTAGGTTGGTCATAACTTTTCTTCCAAGGAGTAAGCGTCTTTTAATTTCCACCAGATCTTCCACTTTATCCCTATTTTTACATCAAGCTCTCTACCTGCTCTCCTTTTTGTTTCCCAGTTCTTCCAGAGACTAAATCTCAGTCTACCACGGAGATCACTGAGGTGGTGGGTTAAGTGAGGAAGGAAGGCCAAGGATTTCCTCCTCTACCATCTTGCTGGCATCCTTCTTCTCTCTTTCCTCTTAAGAAAGTCCTCAAAAGTCATACAGACCTCAGACTCTGTAGTCACAATAACTGTACCTGTGATTTAGGGTAAATTACTTAAACTCTGTGAAACTTATCCTTAAAATGGAACTGATAATAGTAGTAGTCCATTAGGTTGTGAGGATTAAACATATTATTGTGTCTAAGAATGATGATTGTTATGTAAGAAATGCTAATGATATTATTAGCTAAGATCTATAACAGGTAGCACTACTGGTAAAGAACCCATTTGCCAGTGCAGGAGACATAGCAGATGTGGGTTGGGAAGATCCCTGGAGAGGGAAATGGAAACGCACTCCAGTATTCTTGCCTGGGAAATCCCATGGATAGAGGAGCCTGGAAGACTACAGTCCATAGAGTTGGACACAACTGAAGCAACTTAACACACACACACACCCAAGATCATAACTTATTTGCTGTACTTTGCCCTTAGTAATATTTTACATTAATTGTTAAGAATTGGTTACTGAAGGAAGGCATTCTGATAGACTTAGATTCTAAATGGCTTCTTTAGTAGTTGAAATAATGCCATGTACTTTTATATATGAATGTGAGATTTAACAATTAAAGTTAGTTGCAGCAGACTGAGAGTCTGAGAACTACATCTTCATCCTGTTTTAGAAGAACAACATTTTATTTCATATAGAAGTAATGTGACTCAGTTTGGTAAGTGATGGTAACATAACAGCATGATCTGAGACATTTTTAATAAAATTAAATAACCTATGGTTTATGAACTGACCTAGTAATATTGGTACTAAAAATATTGGTTTGTGCAATGCCTACCTCAGTTGAATTGTATACCCTAGACAATATTCATTTATTTGCAAGGAAAACTAACAGCTTATATAATATAACATTTTATTTCATATAGAAGTAATGTGACTCAGTTTGGTAAGTGATGGTAACATAACAGCATGATCTGAGACATTTTTAATAAAATTAAATAACCTATGGTTTATGAACTGACCTAGTAATATTGGTACTAAAAATATTGGTTTGTGCAATGCCTACCTCAGTTGAATTGTATACCCTAGACAATATTCATTTATTTGCAAGGAAAACTAACAGCTTATATAATATAGTGTTATTATATATAATGTATATGATATGAATATTTTATATTGCATTATCAGTTCAGTTCAGTCACTCAGTCATGTCCAAATCTTTGTGACCCCATGAATCGCAGCATGCCAGGCCTCCCTGTCCATCACCATCTCCCAGAGTTCACTCAGACTCACGTCCATCGAGTCCGTGATGCCATCCAGCCATCTCATCCTCGGTCGTCCCCTTCTCCTACCCCCAATCCCTCCCAGCATCACAGTCTTTTCCAGTGAGTCAACTCTTCTCATGAGGTGGCCAAAGTACTGGAGCTTCAGCTTTAGCATCATTCCTTCCAAAGAAATCCCAGGGTTGATCTCCTTCAGAATGGACTATTATATATATTATATTTATATTGTATATATACCATATATATGGTATATATATTGTATATGTATTGCATACATATAATGTATTTCTGGGCCATCCATATTAATTTTCATTTAAGAGTCTCACCAGGAATTAACTCTTACAGACATATAATTATGTCTTAAAATCCACCTTCCTTAATCTACCAGATGAATGATATACAGAGAACTCTGATATACTGGTACCTCCAGAGGGTCCTATATTCAAGGCCAGAATTTTATGGAACAAATTAGATAAAGCACCACACACTGTGTCCACTCCTTGCAAACGTTCTCTTTTTAACCCTTTCCTTTCTAATCCTAGTTTCCTCATTCCACTGAAATAACATCCATTAGGACCACCTTTGACCCCCATTTTCCCTGTTAGTCATCATTTCTCATCTTACTTGGCTTCTCAGCAGCTTTATCACTTGACCTTATTCTTGTTGAAACACTGTCGTCTTGCCGTTGGAATACCATGTTTACTCAGCCGTCAGTCATCTTTCTGGTTTCCTTTTCTGTTTCCTCCTGTTTCATTCTTTAAATTTTGATTTTCCCAGTTCCTCTTTTTTGCTTAAGTGCTCTTTTAAAAAAAATCCACTTCTTCATTTAAATGATCTTTTTACGTTATCTCATGTAATTGTGCAGCTTGAAGTATAATTTGTGCTGTGTGCATGTGCGTTCTCAGTAGCTTTGGTCATGTCTGACTTTTTGGGACCCCATGGACTGTAGCCTTCCAGGCTCCTCTGCTCATAGAATTCTCCAGGCAAAAATACTGGAGTGGGTCACCATGCCCTTCTCCAGGGGATCTTCCAATGGATTCGTTACCACAAGTGCCACATGGGAAGTCCAGTTTATTTGTTGGTGTTTCTCAAAAGTGTACATTCAAGCTTAATATATTCTCTATTATTTTCTTAGAATCCTAGTTGTTTTTTTTTTTTTTGCTGTGCCATGAGGCATGAGGGAACTTCGCCAATCAGGGGTAAGCAATGCGAGCATGGAATCTTAATCACTAAACCACCAGAGAAATCCTTATGTCTTCTCTTGAACTTGAGTTTTATTTTAAATATTTTCCAGCTATATTATAAGGATCCATAGCCAAAACAGAACTTTTGATTTCTTACCTACACCTCCAAACTTCAACCTCCACTACCTCAGTAATGGCAACAGCTGTCAAAAAGTAACTTAGGTCATTTTCTTTGGAGGCATTATTGAATCTTATTTTCCTCATATCCTACATCTCATTTATCAGCACCATCTTCAGAAACATCTCAAATCTGGTCCATTCTCTTTACTGTTCTACAATCCTTCAAGCTCACTTGTGTTTTTCCTTGGGGAATTCTTCAAATTACCTCCATAATGGTCCTATAATAAATTATAACACATCAATGACTATGTCATATCACTTAAAAAAAAACTCTCTATTATATATAATATAGGGCTTCCTTGGTGTCTCAGAAGGTAAAGAATCTGCCCACAATGTGGGAGACCTGGGTTTGATCCCTGGGTTGGGAAGATACCCTGGAGGAAGGCATGGCAGTCTACTCACTGGAGTACTCTTGTTTGGAAAATCACCATGGACAGAGGTGCCTGGTAGGCTACAGTCCATGGGGCCGCAAAGCATCAGACATGACTGAGTGACTAAGCCCAGCACATATATAATATGATTAGAAATAAGTAGCATGCTTAGCTTGGTCTATAGGGCTTTGTCTGGTCGGGACATTACCTCTTAGTTCATTTCCAATGTGCTCCAGATGAATCATCTCTCTCTCTCCTTTCAGATATGCCAAACTTCCAAGTCTTTTTGTTTTCACTTCCCTTTGTCTGGACACTTCTTCCCCCAAATCTCTACATTGCTGACCCTCTCTCTTCATTCAGTTCTCAGCTCTAAGGCCGTCTCTGCAGAGACATCTTCTAAGCTAAATAAAGAACTTCACTCTCCTCCCTGTTTAATCCTTTGCTCTCTTATTTCTTCATGGCCTCTATCATTATCTCTGATGAGCAAAGAGGGCAAACTCTCACTAAGATATAGGCTTGGTGAGGAGGAGAGTTTGACTTAAAAAAAAAACAACATGATATTTAGAGCCTAGAACAATGTCTAGCAAGAGTGTTTGATGAATATCAGATGAAAGAATGAATGATTCAATTAACTGTTGAAAAGTCAGTTATTGAAGAATGCACTTTGATGAATTACAAATAGAAATTAATGATAAAGGACCTGAATCGAAAATTAAGATATCAATTCTCAGGTAGCACTGGGAAAGAAGTCACTGAGATTAGAAAATTTAAAATACTTAGGGTGAAACAGGCTATTCTTTTATTCTATATTGTTAAAGGTTATCAGTGAAGAGTTGCTGAAGCTTGGTGTCAAAAGTCCTGTATTCTTTTTTCTGTATAAGCTTGATAAATGATATGTAATTGTTACTATTGATGGCAGAATCAATCATTCCAAACAACATATTTTTCCATTTTTAAGGAATCCACAGTTAGAAAATCTTTTCAAGAATTATTTATTATGGATATTGTACTTGGTGGATTCTACCTATGTATGTAAGAGCAGGTGTGTGTGTATGTGTGTATGTGTGTGTGTGTCTGCACCCAGTTGTGTCTGACTCTTTGCAACCCCATGGATGGTAGCCTGCCAATCTCCTCTGTCCATGAGATTTTCCAGGCAAGAATACTGAAGTAGAATGCCATTTCCTACTCCAGAATACTAGGTAAGCCATGTCATTTACAAAATTCCGTCTTCCTAAGTTTTATTTGTATCATAGTCTGCTTTGAAACACATGAGTATTAAAAGGTATTTGACCAGTTGAATAAGACTGTAACATTCCTAATACCTTTTAGTAGGTACCCCTCACCCAGCCAACTCTTGAGAGAGAAATATAAAAGGAAAAAAATATATTTTGGTCTACTTACTTATAAGTGGTAAAATATCTTTTCAGTGTAAAAAAGCCTTTGAATTTTCAAAATGGGTATAATGGAGACCTGAGATGCTATCAAACAACAGAGGACTATTTAATCAAAGAGGCTTGAGATGTTACCATTTTAAAGATAAATTTTTAAAAGTGATATTGAATATTAGAAACAAATTAACTCCCTGACTTTTGGCACGGTTTTACCAACAATAACATACTGATGGAGTGAATTTCTTTTTGTGAAATAGTTATTAAAGTGATAGAAAAAGTAATATGACAAATTTGGATGTGAGTAACAATTTGACATCTTAAAAATTATTCATGTAGAAAAGATACGTGTACACAGAATCTAATGATAAATTAAGTGAATTTTTAATCAGTGAAATGGCTGCATGAAGGGTCCTACTGATTATATCATTGTTATAATGCAGGAAAAGGTCTCTGGTAGTATCTCAGTACACTGTTAAATTTAATGTTTTCACTGCTTCTTTAAAAGTTGACAAGAAATAATTCTTGCTAAATTTTGAGACAACATGAATCTGGGAATATAACAAATATACTGAGTGACAAAATCAGCCTCTATAATGATCTCTATATGCTGCAAAGCTGTTCTGCATCCAACAAGGTGAAATGGACTTGAAATAAAGTACTACATTTAGCTTTTTAATATATCATCACTAATATTTAGAACAGGAGAAATATAACTTCATTTGATATGTGAAAATCTTGTCTACAAAATAAAAGCAAATCAACACTTTGGTTTACTTAATAAATAATTGTTAAGCATCATTTATGTCCTTGTCTTTTATTTATTTATTCATTTTTTTGTGTGTGGATTTAAATTTAGGTTAACTTTTCTTTTTGTTTCTCTGACTAGACTATTGCTGGTATATGGTGCTCAGTTTTGGAAACTCACTCAAAACAAATTGGAGTTCACAGAAAGGGGAAGGTACTGAAACTCTAGTTTATGAAACATAATGGGAAAATCTGAGAAGGTTGGCCTGGAAAGAAGATAACGTAGGAGCAGGTAATAGTTCTAAAACAGGCAGGAGATAAGTAAATTTATTTGTGGCTCCAGAAGAAAGTATCACATCAGTGGATAAGTGATGTGGAAATGGCTTTTGGTTCAATGTTAGAGTAAACTTTTAACTGTAAGATCTTCCTGGAAAACAGAATGTGCTGCCGTGCTGAATCTTAAGATATAGGGAAATGTTCAAATAGAGATAGGATGACCAATTACTATGAATGTTGAGGACAGGACTCATGCACAGGTTTAATTTGCTTTCCAACAATTGGTTTTCAACAACTCGTATTCACAATTTCTTAAATTTGTTGTTTAATTGCTCAGTCGTGGCCGACTCTTTGTGACCCCATGGACTGCAGCATGCCAAGCTTCCCTATACATCACTGTCACCTGGAGTTTGCTCAAACTTGTGTCCATGGAGTTGGTGATGCCATCCAACCATCTCATCCTCTGTCGCCCCCTTCTTCTCCTGCCCTCAGTCTTTCCCAGCATCAAAAGCATCAATTGTCTATTTTGGCAAATACTCTATAATTTGCTTGAACTGAAGATGAGAATGACCTGTAAGTTTCCCTCATAGCTTCCCAAATATTCTGGCTGCTTCCCCAGTTTCCATTAGATTATAAAAATATAAATGCTAAGATAATGGACTTGCAGTTTTTTAAATGACTGTTTTTGAATGTTTTTTCATTTTTCTTTTCTATTTATGTAATTTAAACTTTGAAAATTACCAATAATGAATTATAGTAACCTGAAGATTTTCTCTCTTTCTACCTATTTTACATCTTAGATACTGTTATTTTTTATTCTCTTCTATGTCAAAAAGGTTCTGTCTAGTCAAGGCTATGGTTTTTCCAGTGGTCATGTATGGATGTGAGAGTTGGACTGTGAAGAAAGCTGAGCACAGAGGAATTGATGCTTTTTAACTGTGGTGTTGGAGAAGACTCTTGAGAGTCCCTTGGACTGCAAGGAGATCCAACTAGTCCATCCTAAAGGAGATCAGTCCTGGGTGTTCATTGGAAGGACTGATGTTGAAGCTGAAACTCCAATACTTTGGCCACCTGATGCAAAGAGTTGACTCATTTGAAAAGACCCTGAGGCTGGGAAAGATTGAGAGCAGGAGGAGAAGGGGATGACAGGGGATGAGATGGTTGGATGGCATCACCAACTCAATGGACATGGGTTTGGGTGGACTCTGGGAGTTGGTGATGGACAGAGAGGTCTGGCATGCTGTGGTTCATGGGGTCACAAAGAGTCAGACATGACTGAGTGACTGAACTGAACTGATGCATGATGCAAAATTTTAAAGAAGTTTTTCACTAGTATTCTTATGGAAAAAATTTACACTGATATTTAAACTCTTTTTCTTGCCTAAACTTATTTCTTCTGTGTGAACAAAGCTATAAATTATTGATATAGTATTGGCCTTATTACATCTCTTATGATGATGTTAAGCCTCCTAGAGCTATAGTTCTTTATTGAGTAGGATGAAGAAATGTAGTTTCTTTAGAGTGATCAGACACATGAACAAGTCTTTATCTAGTCTCCCTTGTCACATCTCTTTATATGTCTCCACCCCTGAAATCATATGCAAATGTATGTGTATGCAATCATGTAGTTTTCTAGTGCTCTTTAAGAGTGAAACCTCTATTTTCCCCAGGTTTCTGGGCCTCACAAAACTAAGCCCCATTGCCCTTCCAAGCCAAATCCTCTGAGGGCTTATCTTTCTGGTACAGGACCCCAGAGCTAGAGAGCCCAACATGAAGCTCAGTCCTCACACTTTGGGGATAACTTCTTCAATTGTAATTATCTTTCTGTTTGTGGGTCACCCACCTAGTAGTATGGGACTTGACTATCTTGTGAATTCACCCCCTCTTATCCATTTCACTGTTGTTCTTTCTTTATATTTTAGTTGTAGGATATCTTTTCTGATAAGTTGACTTTTTTCATTTATGGCTGTTCTGCCACTAGTTGTGATTTTGGTGTGCTTATGTGAGCAGATGAACTCAGGATCTTTCTACTCTGCCATCTTGGCAGATCTTTCCTGGTAGGGTTAGAATGAACAATTTTATAAAATGTTTGATGCAAAGTAGGTTTTAAACCAATGTTAACTATCATAAATTATTACAAATTTATTAAAAGGAATGCTTTTTCTCATAAGCATTAGTTATTTACTGTAGAGTCACTGCACTTGAACTCTATCAAATGGGATCAATATGTTAATTTTCTCTGTTGTTCTTTAGAATGAATTTTGAAATGAGGTTGTTTTGATCTAATATTACTTTCATTATTGATTTTTTTTTTTTTTTTTGGTCAAGTGCTTTGGGTCAAATTGCATCAGATGTGTGCTAGTGCATGTAACTTTTGAAAAGGAAAATGAGAAAACTGTGGATGTTTTCTCACCAGGCAATTTTTTTCCATATCATTTCCAATCAAAGAATAGAATCAGGGTCTTATGTGCTATTGTATTCATGAGAGGAAATAATGCCACTATTTTGTCAGACTGAGAGTGGATGATTTGGCTGGAAAGTAACAACAAAAAGTAAGAAAAATATGATTATCAAGTGGTAGAAAAATGCTATTGTTGAAAAAGTAGATCAAAAGTGTATTTAACTAAAGACGGTTTTTTAGAAAGCAGTGATAATAATTGAATTGTGATGATATTCATGATGCTTATGAACAAGGCTTAAAATAAAATAACTGAAGAAGCAGATGAAAAAATGAAAATGGTAAATACATATTAAGTGGACAGATTAGGAAATATAATGCTCATATAAAGTGTCAGTAGAAATTGTAAAATGATGTGGAAGCTTTTTGGTTGTTTTAGATATTTTGCTTTTATTGATGAAAGGAAAAACAGCATTAGATTTTATAGTTTAATAAAGAAGGACTTGGATAAAGATAATTATGAAAATATATATTATTGGGCTATTAAAAATAGGAACATTTCTAAAGAGCCAGATACACACGACTCTCAATGAAAGTTTATATTGTTAGCATTAGGAAATGAATATGTAAGTACTTAAGCTTGCCTATCTACATACAAGGTATATTAGAATCATCAAAAAAGGCAAATCAGAGCCTTCTCAGGTGGTCTAGTGGTTAAGAATCCACCTGCCAAAGCAGGGGACATGATTCCTGCTCCTGGAAGATTCCACATGCCTCGGACAGCAACACAACTACTGAGGAAACCTAAAATGCTGTAACAAGAGACACTACTGCAAGGATAAGCCCACTCATGGCAACAAAAAGTAACCTCCACTTGCAGAGCCTAGAGAAAGCCGGCATGCAGTGACAAAGACCCAGTGCAGCCAAAAATAAATAAATAAACAAATAAAATAAAAAAGAGGGAAACAGCTGGTGTCCTAAGCAGTTTGGATTTATTAGATTGATATAAGGCCTGGAAAGGGCTTCCCTGATAGCTCAGTTGGTGAAGAATCCTTTTGCAATGCGGGAGACCCTGGTTTGATTCCTGGATCTGAAAAATCCGCTGGAGAAGGGATAGGCTACCCATTCCAGTGTTCTTGGGCTTCCCTTGTGGCTCAGGTGATAAAGAATCCATCTGCAATGCCGGAGACCTGGGATCGATCTCTGGGTTGGGAAGATCCCCTGGAGAAGGAAGAGGCTACTTCTTCCAGTATTCTGGCCTGGAGAATTCCATTGACTGTATAGTCCATGGAGTCCCAAAAGGTTGGACATGACTGAGTGACTTTAAGTTTCAAGGCCTGGAAGTTTGCATCTCAAACAAATCTCTCCAGATAATTTTGAAATTATCCCAGATTTAGGAGATATTGCCAGATGTTAAAAATATCAACAGTATTAAGACAAATAAGTATTAAGCTTCAATTATGTTGAAGAAATTATTCTAGGCTCTTGAAGAATATAACAATGATCACTTTAAAGATTCTATTTTCAAAGAACTTAATCTATTAGAAGAAAGTTGCCATAAAATTTCCATAAGAAAGGTACAGATTTCAAGCTTCATTAGCTAAATTAAAAAGCATAATTTCTTTTCTTCTGAAGGGGGAAGATTAATAAAAAGAAGCTTTCTGAACAAGACCTTGAAAAACTGCTGTCTTCATAGAATTGATGAGGAGAAAGCCATTTCAGACAGGAGAAGTAATGTGGGCATCATGAACAAAATCTCATTGAGGACAGATTTAGGATAGATGTGGGGAAAGAGGAATAATCTAATTTAGATAAACTAAACTAAAAATTGCTCAGTTGTGTCCTACTTTTTGTGACTCCATGGACTATAACCCACCAAGCTCCTCTGTACATGGAATTATCCAGGCAAGAATACTGGAGTGGGTTCTCATTCCCTTTTTCAGGGGTTTTCCTAACCCAGGGATCGAATCTGGGTGCCCTGCATTGCAGGCAGATTCTTTACTATCTGAGCCACCAAGGAAGCCCAGTTGAGATAAAATTGATGGCCAAATATTCATTCATTCAATAAGTATTTACAGAGAGTAAATCTGCTGAAAAATGAGTCTTAGAGTAGTTGCAATATGGGTGGACAACTTTGAATAGATTCAAATGATACTCAACGAACTTAAAAATTATTTAATTGTAGGTAAAAACTCCATGATTCAAGGGATATGAGCAAGATGTGAATGAGGGAGAGAAGTGAAAGGTCAGTTGAACATTCTAGTGTGAGCTACTGCCTGTGTTATAATATATCACTGGGCTTTGGGTGTTTCCTATTTACGTGCACTGAACTTGCGCCTTTGGTATTTGGTTTTACTTAAATTTTGTGAGACCACAACAACGTGGGTATCATAGTCCCTTTGTTGATATGAGTTCTGTTGACCTTTGGGTTGACAGTCACATAACAATGGAAGAAGAAGGTGCGTTTTCCATCCTCCTTTACCTTGATAGGACCATGTTCATTTGATTTTCCTCCTGTTAGAGAAACCAAGTACCATACAATACACTGATTAATATTCTACTGCTGACAGTGCAAGATTACAATTCCAATTCATATTCAAAATAAGAGTATTTTAAAGTTATATTAGCTTTAGGTAAGATACTAAATTTAGTCAACAGTTTTCTCATTTGATTTCTACTTGGTGTTGTTTTTCCAGTAGTTGTGTATGGATGTGAAAGTTGGACTGTGAAGAAAGCTGAGCACCAAAGAATTGATGCTTTTTAACTGTGGTGTTGGAGAAGACTCTTGAGAGTCCCTTGGACTGCAAGGAGATCCAACCAGTCCATTCTAAAGGAGATCAGCCCTGGGTATTCTTTGGAAGGAATGATGCTAGCGCTGAAACTCCAGTACTTTGGCCACCTCATGTGAAGAGTTGACTCTTTGGAAAAGACTCTAATGCTGGGAGAGATTGGGGGCAGGAGGAGAAGGGGACGACAGAGGATGAGATGGCTGGATGGCATCACCGACTTGATGAAAGTGAGTTTGAAACTCCAGGAGTTGGTGATGGACAGGGAGGCCTGGCATGCTGCAATTCATGGGGTTGCAAAGAGTTGGACATGACTGAGCAACTGAACTGAACTGAACTGAACTGGTTTTGTTTAGCACTGAGCTTGAAATTGAAAGTGAAAGTCGCTCAGTCTTGTCTGACTCTTTGCGACTCCATGGACTATATACAGTCTATGGAATTCTCCAAGCCAGAATATTAAAGTGAGTAGCCTTTCCCTGCTCCAGGGGCTCTTCCCAACTCAGAGATTGAACCCAGGTCGCCTGCATTGCTGGCATATTCTTTACCAGCTGAGCCACCAGGGTAGCCCAAGACCCCATTAACATCTTTTATTCATCTCAATTTAGTTACATTCTAATGGACAAACTTATTTACTTTGAAATAATATCCTCCTAAGCTACTGGTTTCAAACAGGAAAAGGAGTATGTCAAGGCGGTATATTGTCACCCTGCTAATTTAACTTATATGCAGAGTACATCATGAGAAACGCTGGAATGGAAGAAACACAAGCTGGAATCAAGATTGCAGGAGAAATATCAATAACCTCAGATATGCAGATGACACCACC
>SJYX01022194.1:171922-184359 GCA_006410675.1 Oreotragus oreotragus
AAAAGACTCTGATGCTGGGAGGGATTGGGGGCAGGAGGAGAAAGGGGACAACAGAGGATGAGATGGCTGAATGGCATCACTGACTCGATGGATGTGAGTCTGAATGAACTCTAGGAGTTGGTGATGGACAGGGAGGCCTGGCGTGCTGCGATTCATGGTGTTGCAAAGAGTTGGACATGACTGAGCGACTGAACTGAACTGAAGCTACTTGTTATCAAGAGTTATTAAAATAGAGCTTTCTTATAAGGTATAAATGAAATGCTTTCTCTTAATTTTTACTCAAGGTAAGTGAGCATTTTTAATGTAATCTCAAGAAGACCTCATGTTCCATGTTAAAATTTTAATTGTCTGAATTATGTTTTTTGCAGAAAAATAACAAAAATTGGAGAACAGAGTAAAATCAACAAGTTAAAGATTATTATGAATAATAATAATAATAATGAAAGTGATGTTTGTGATAGGTTCTGTTATTTTGTTCTTTAATATAGCTTTAGGCCTTATGCATTTTGTAAGAGGATTTGATTAGAATTCCAAAAGTAAAAGGAAACTTAGCGGAATAGCCATTTCAAACTTTGATGATAAATACACTGGAACTTAAGCACTATAGCCACAGGATGAGTATATTTGTAATTACAGTAATGCTAACCAGAGTATCATGCCAAGCTGTGGTTTTATAGCAGAGAGTTCAGTACTGCTCATATTTGCCCCCAAATTTAATTAACATACACTTTTAGTTGAAGAAGTAAAGTCTTATTAGAGTCTAGTCCAAGCCTGTAGTCAATTATTAAATGGAAAGCATTTAAATTTCATTGTCTAATGGCTCTGGGACCTGGAGAGTTTTGTAAGTAAGCCACATTCTATCCTTCCCCACACTTTCCATTAGCCCTGAGTTCAACTAAATTCAATAGTGATTAGAGACATGGTTAAGAACCTTAGGATGGTTTGAAATAATACAGACAAGAATTAGAACAATTTAGAGAACTATGAATATTAAGGTCAGATATGTAAACAGCCTTGAGTTCTCCGTAGTAATATGTTTGCATTTTTTTAATCAAAATCATAGCAAACAAACTGTTACCATTTATTTTAGTATTTCTGTTCAATTCCACTGTAATAGATTAGGTGAGTATCTTATCTGTGATAAAGTGAATCTATATCTATTCAGACTTCTGAGAAAATTGAAACATAATTCTATATAGATACATATATGGTTAAATACTAGATAGACACCAAAATATTCCCATTAGTGTTCAGAGGCTGGACTGAGAACATCTTCAGAACTTTGCTCCTGTTTCTTGGTATCCAGAACTGAGAGGAGAGTAAAACCACTGGAAAACATGCTGCAGGCTAGATGAGGTCTCAGGCCTGTAATTAAAATTCTAGTTAATTACTATAAGAGTAAAAGGCATATTACCAATAACAAAATAGAGTGATTTTTCATTATTGAACAAAGGAATAGAAAATGAAATCTAAAGTACAGTCAACAAATAGTTACCAATGTAGATAACACTGATTCATACACACAGGCCATTTGTAGCTTGGTGTTGAGCCCTCATGAACTATTATTAATACTTCTAAGTCAATACTCTTTAAAGCTTTTTCACTGGAATGTTGAGCACCACAAAATCAATACTTTTGAATTGTGGTGCTGGAGGTAACTCTTGGGAGGAGAAGGGGGCGACAGAGGATGAGATGGTTGGATGGCATCATCGACTCAGTGGATGCAAGTGTGAGCAAAGTCTGGGAGACAGTGAAGGATGGGGAAGCCTGGGGTGCTGTGGTCCATGGAATTTCAGAGATGGACATGACTCCGAGACTGAACAACATCAATAGTTGATTTTGAATTACACATGGTCATCCAGTTCGCCTTGGCTAATGAAATGTTGAGTTGAAAGGTCATGAGTCACTTCCATGTGGAAGTTTTAAAAGCTTGTGCATTGTTTGCTTCAGCAACTTCTTTCTTCTTGAAAAAACAAATTCAAGCAATTTTTTCATAAAAAAAAAAGAAAAATCATGGAAGTACTTGTTGATATTGAAGCCTATATCAGCCTAAATCTTTGAATAAATACAATGAGTAGAGCCCTCTTGGGGTTTCCCTGATGGCTCAGTGGTAAAAAATTGCCCTGCTAACACAGAAGATCAGGGTTCAATCCTTGGGTCGGGGAAACCTGCTGGAGAAGGGAATAGCTACCCACTCCAGTATTCTTCTGGAGAAGGCAATGGCACCCCACTCCAGTACTCCTGCCTGGGAAATCCCATGGGCAGAAGAGCCTGGTGGGCTGCAGTCCATGGGGTCGCGAAGAGTCGGACACGACTTAGCGACTTCACTTTCACTTTTCACTTTCATGCATTGGAGAAGGAAATGGCAACCCACTCCAGTGTTCTTGCCTGGAGAATCCCAGGGACAGGGGAGCCTGGTGGGCTACCGTCTATGGGGTCGCACAGAGTCGGACACGACTGAAGTGACTTAGCAGCAGCAGCCAGTATTCTTCACTGGGACATTCTATAGGCCGAGGAGCCTGGCAGGCTACAGTACATGGGTCGCAAAAGAGTCAGCCACAACTTAGCAACTTAACAACAACAAAGAGCCCTTCATTAAACATGAAGCACTGAGCCATTGAAAATTTAGGATTTTTACTGGAGCATAACTTAGCATTTCCTGATTGATTTTACATTTAGAACTTGACAGTTTTATTCTCATTTGACTGTTTCATTAGCAAAAGCTGGTGAATGACCCTGCAAGATGATTTTCAAAACCTAGAGCCTTTTATACAGAGTGAAGTCAGAAAGAGAAAAAAGAAATATTGACTATCAGCACATATATATGGAATCTAGAAAAACAGTACTGATGAACTTATTTGCAAGGAAAACACAGAGATGCAGACATAGATAATGGAATTGTGGACACAATGGAGGATGGAGAGGATAGGACAAATTGAGAAAGCATCCACATACATACACTATCACATCTAAAATAGCTAGTGGGAAGCTGCTATATAACACAGGGAACCCAGCCTGGCACTCTGTGATGATTTAGAGGTATGGGATGGGATGGGGAGGGAGGCTTAAGAAGGAAGGGATATATGTATAATTATTTTAATTATTGCTGATTCATGTTGTTGTAAGGCAGAAACCAACACAACCTTGTAAAGCAAGATCGTTTTAATTTTTGATCTAGAACATTGCTATTAAATAATCACATGATGGAAACTCTCTTCTGACTTTTAAAAAACATTTACCATGCATATTGCGAAGTCCAGTTGTCTAAGTAATACAACTGATATCTTCATACAATTATATTTTTATAGCTCTGGTGAAAATAGTAATTAAAACTATATAAGTTACTTGAAACAGTGAGTTCAGAATTTTTTTAAAGTATAAAAACATATAGAAACAGTTCCTGATTCAACCTGCTTTTGTCTTAAAACTACTGTATTAGTTTAAACTGCATATCATATTACCTAAAATTAACACAGGGAAAACTGTAAAAATCTAAAATATGGCTTCTTAGAGGTTTATGTTTTTTTCCTGTAAGTTGATGTTTGAGCCAGGTTCTAAAGCAGGACAATATACAGGTGGAACTGCTGCTTTGAGAAATATCAAATCAGTAGATATGGTTGATTTTAATCATTTTAACTTTTTAAAATCTTTTCATTTCATCTGTTTTATTTAAAAATGTGTTTTTATTTTTGTACTACTTCATCCAAGATTTAACAATTAATACAAATGATATCTTATACAATTATATTTTTATAGCTCTGGTGAAAATAGTAATTAAAACTATATGTTACTTCAAACAGTGAGTTCAGAATTTTTTTAAAGTATAAAAACATATAGAAACAGTTCCTGATTCAACCTGCTTTTGTCTTAAAACTACTGTATTCGTTTAAACTGCATATCATATTACCTAACATTAACACAGGGAAAACTGTAAAAATCTAAAATATGGCTTCTTAGAGGTTTACGTTTTTTCCTGTAAGTTGATGTTTGAGCCAGGTTATAAAGCAGGACAATATACAGGTGGAACTGCTGCTTTGAGAAATATCAAATCAGTAGATGTGGTTGATTTTAATCATTTTAAATTTTTAAAATTTTTTCATTTCATCTGTTTTATTTCAAAATGTGTTTTTATTTTTGTACTACTTCATCCAAGATTTAACAAAGAACTTGTCTTATGTAGAGTGGAAAATTAGAGAAAGCTTGGGTTTTGTTATCCCTGACTCATTTCTTTGTCTTTTTTGTCTTCAGTTCAGTTCAGTTGCTCAGTTGTGTCTGACTCTTTGTGACCCCATGGACTGCAACATGCCCGGCTTCCCTGTCCATCACCAGCTCCTGGAGCTCACTCAAACTCATGTCTGTTGAGTCGGTGATGCCATCCAACCATCTCACTCTCTGTCGTCCCCTTCTTCTCCTGCCTTCAGTCTTTCCCAGCATCAGGGTCTTTTCAGATGAGTCAGTTCTTTGCATCAGATGGCCAAAGTAATGGAATTTCAGCTTCAGCCTTATTTCTATCAATACTTCTTTCTGCCATGATTTTCACATACCATGTGAAGACGATCACAAATTCAATACCTAGGACTAATGACAGTAACTTATACCTTCTTTCAAACTGAAGTCAGTAGTATCACTTTTCTCCAGAGTCCATGCATTTCAAATATATATGTGATGGTAGGAAGATCATTTGTATCCTCTGAAAAAAAATTCAGATATAAGATGGGAGCAGGATTTTAAAGAAGAGAGAATGATTGCTGCTGCTGCTGCTGCTGCTGCTAAGTTGCTTCAGTCGTGTCCGACTCTGTGCGACCCCAAAGACGGCAGCCCACTAGGCTCCTCTGTCCCTGGGATTCTCCAGGCAAGAACACTGGAGTGGGTTGCCATTTCCTTCTCCCCTCCTTGTGTGTTAACATCACTCAGGGGTTGGCAGAGACTCAGGCTGGGTTTCCATGCTCTGACTTGAAATGACCAAGTCTACTTCACGGATAACTCCTAAATCCAGAGCAAAATCACAGACCATCCTCTTAACGACTACATTGTGTGTTGGGAGTTTGCAGGCTTGAAGTATTAGCTCCAGCAAAGGGCTATTGGTTTTAAGATACCCCAGCAACCTTGACTTAATTTGAAATGTGGTCTCACTATGATGCAGTCTCCTTAACAAAGTAGTACCTTTAAAATATTTAACAACTTGAAAAAGGAAACCGAACTTGAATTTTTCTTTCAAGCACCAAGAATATACAGCGCTTCACTTCGGTCTGAAATTCACCATCTCCTCACACAAAGAAGGTTCTCATGGTAAAAGCAGTGGCATTTTCTCCACAATTTTCAAATAAAAGATAAAGAGAAAACAGCATCGCAGCCTCATTGTTAGCTTGAACAATAAAGGAATAATACAGTTTTGCCAGGGGAGAGCTCTGGTTTTAAGCTCAGAATACAAAAATAGGCTGACAATTTTTACAAAGGAATATTCCCCGAGGCTGGTGGGAAGTGAAGTTTCTAGAAAATTATATCATTTGATTATTTGGGGGTGTATGATGATGGGGAGCAAGCTGGTAGGGCCAGTCCTCAGTGAAATTCTAATAGAAGAAATGGAATTTCACTTTTCCTGTTCACTCCTGCCCCCACCCCCACTCTACCAACCCAAACCCAGCCTTTAGAAAAGGAATGGGGCAACATTTGCATGTTAGCACCTCATGTCTGGAATGTTCTCCCCACACAGTCCAGCCTCCCTGTGCTAACTTTTCCTACAGCTACTTCCGAAGAACCTTCTAGGATGCTGCCCACCCTCTCAGGTATAGCCATCCACACCTCCCTTGCTATGATGCTCACTGCAATAGGTTTAACACTTTTTTATCTGAGTTCCCTGCCCAGTTACACTCTCTGTTAGAGCAGAAACCACCATATGCCTTTTCTTTCATGTTGAAAGCTCCACCACTATTACCATGCTTGGCCCATCAATAAGTCTCACTGAATAAAGGATTGAGTGAATTAATAAGTGGGAACTTAAGCCACTACGTTGCTGCTCCCAGGACATTTGAATTAACTGTCACTGAAGACAAAAGCACTTACTTCTCTTCAAGGAGTCACAAATCTAATGGGAGAGTGTGTGGAAGAACTAGGCAGGGTAGCTTAACTGACGGAGTTAGGGTTTTTTTGGTGTGTGGGAGAGTGAAGTAAGGGATGATGGTTAAGACTTGCAAGGCAAAAAGAATACATAAACACCAGAGGAATCGTGACCAATTAGTAAGCATTTCTCTGTGACAATTCTAATATCAAATGTTAATCTTGAATCATCTTTCTTATCCATATTTTATAGACAAAGAAGTGGAGACTGGGCGGTTAAAACTGACTTTTGGGACTTCTCTGGTAGTCCAGTGGTTAAGACTCTGAACTTTCACTGCGGGGGGTGCAGGTTTGGTCCCTGATCAGGGAACTGAGATCCCACATGCAGCACAGAGTGATCAAATAAATAAAATTTAAAACGGCCTACTTCCATATAACAAAAGGGAGATTCAGAGTGTGAAACCAAATTGTTTTAATCAAAGTCAGAAAACCATTTCAGCAAGTATCCTTTTAACTGGGCTTCCCTGGTGGCTCAGAGGTTAAAGCGTCTGCCTCCAATGCGGTAGACCCAGGTTCAATCCCTGGGTCGGGAAGATCCCCTAGAGAAGGAAATGGCAATCCACTCCAGTATTCTTGCCTGTTTTCATGCATTGGAGAAGGAAATGGTAATCCACTCCAGTGTTCTTGCCTGGAGAATCCCAGGGACAGGGAAGCCTGGTGGGCTGCTGTTTATGGGATCTCACAGAGTCAGAGAAGACTGAAGTGATTTAGCAGTAGCAGCATTTGTAGACTCCAGATAATGTTGGGAAGCATAAAAATACCAATCAAAATAAAAATTCCAGTAAAGTCTGGAAAATTTTGAGCTATTGTAATCTAATTTGGTTTTAATAAAATTAATTTTGATTTCAAAAAATTCCCCACGATGGCCATTAATATTCTAAATTAACTTCAGTCAAGTCAGTCCCAATAGTTAGAAATGCACATGAGAAGGACCATGGTTTCCAAATATAAAGTCAACTGAAGTCCCTGTAGGTAGGACACTCTCATAATATTTACATGACTTGGACCTTGCTTCTCAGAGTTTTTTTCTATAGAGTAAGAAAACAATTTTCTGACAGCTTAAAAAGCTTACAGTATAAAAAGTTCCTTTTCAAGTAGTATACAAGCCCGAATACCAACCAATTCTAAGAAAACAGCTTGATCCCAGAGGAACCAGGGAGAGGGCTTTTTCAGCCAGGTTTAAGAGAATATCCCGTCCTGAAGGAAAAGGCTGATGTCTGAAAAAGTGTGCCATTTCAGAGAAGCAGTTCCTATTCCTGAAGAAATGAGGCAAAGGCATTTTCAGGCAGCTTTGATTGAAATATTCTGATCAAAAAATTAGGCTGAAGTGCCAAACAAATACTTGCACACAGAACAAGATCTTAACCAGAAAGAAAAAAACTTTAAAACAGATCTCAAATAAAATGTGGAGAGCTTCAAATGCAAAGATAGCATGGGCTTAGATCCAGGAGAAAGATGTACCTCCAACCTCCAAGATCTGCAAGAAAGCAGTATGTGGCATTGGGCATATACTGTACCTATTTGCTCAGCAGCCCTGCAAACATTAAGAGTCTTTGGTTCCTAAACAGGGCTCTAAAATGTTGACCTGAAATAAATAGGCTGCTAGATATTTTTCCAGCAAAGATGGATTACTCAGGATTAGCAGAGAATTTCAGTTTGAGGTCTGAAACCATGGTCAATCACCTTCAAGTCTCTGCACAGCAAGGGGTGGAGAATGCTCTTATAGAAGGGAAAAGGAAGGTGGAAGGGCTATGGGAAACAAAGATCCCATAGCTTTTCATTGGCTGAGTCCTTGACAGGAAGGAAAGACGAATCTTTCTTCTTCCTCTTGGGCTCTACTAGGAAGGCATGAGAAATCTCCTTCTAATCTCCCAGTTTTATTTCATTGTGGTTTATGTTTATTAATTTTTTACTGTTTCAACAGACTTTTTTAACATTTTAGAAAATCAAATTTTAGATGTTTTGCACAGTATGGGATCTCTGTGTGAAATTTATTATAACTCAACAGAACTGCCTTCTGGCTTCACGTGACTGAGCATTTGATTAAAATTACAGAAACCAAACTACCAGGAAACTTCCTCTAGCTCCATATGGACCATCTGCTGAAGTAAGTCTTTAGAAGTCAGACAGAATTAAAATGTCATGCTCTATGGAAAATATACACAAGAGAGAATGAAGCAATGAACATAAAGGAGAGTGCTCACAAGGTGTGTGTGTTTGCTGAGTCACTTCAGTCATGTTCGACTGCAAGAACATGACTGTAACCCACCAGGCTCTGTGGACTGTAACCCACCAAGCTCCTCTCTCTGTCCATGGAATTCTAAAGCCAAGAATACTGGAGTGGGTTGCCATGCCCTCCTCCAGGGGTCAAATTAATAATTATTGATCATGTCTTTCTCAAAGTTAATAATTTCCATTAATATAATCAAGTTTGATGTTAGAAGTGATGCTATTGGTCATTTCTCAAAATAACCATGAATATTACATTTTAAATACTCAAAATTATTTAAATCATAGATTTTGCAATTGCTTAATATTTTGCTAGTAAAATATTGCTATTTTTCACTTTGTGTATTCAATATAACACACTGTATAGAATCAAAATTCCAGTGCTTGATACTTGACAGAGGAATAAAAAAGCTGAACTTGTAATTCCTGGGTGTTATATAGCAAAGAGTTATGAAAAGAAAAAAATCTGAAAAATTATGCTTTATGTCATGCTGTAGTTGTATCATTTGATGAAATTCACATGGTTCATTAATTTCAGCAAGAGCTACAACATGAACAAAGATTTAAGAGGTAAAAGAGACTGACTGGTCAATAGAAATATGTTTTCATAAAAGGCAACATCAGAAAGACTTTATTTCATATATATGCTTTAATAAAAAACTCACACATATTCATACAAAAATTCATGTTTGGCTTACAGGAGTTCTCAGTGATTCATTCAAAGATTAGAACCAACCTGTGGGAGAGGACAGGTGCCTCTCCTGCTGCTGCTAGGAAACCATGGTATTTGAGTGACTAAATGAAACCTAATTACCCCTTTTAATCCTTAAAGATTAAGCTGTAGGATGTGGATGCTATTTGCTAAGGATGAACTTTCAGGTAACATTTTGACTGGTAAATCCCATGGACAGAGGAGCCTGGCAGCTACAGCTCATGAAGTCACAAAGAGTCAGACATGACTGAACAACTAACACTCTGTAGGGAGGTTAGGTACAAAAATGATTTTTTAGGCATTATTCTTTCTTCAACTCCCATAAATCCTTGTATTTTGTTATCACCTATAAAAAACTAAAGAGCTCAGAAAAACAATAAATTCAAGGTCCAGGAAAGTAATAGGAACACTGAAACTACTGCCTATGCACTAGTGCAGTAGAGGGCAAAATGATGAATCAAAGTGAAGGAAAAGGCCACCCACTCCAGTATTCGTGCCTGGAAGACCCCATGGTCAGAGGAGCCTGGCAGACTGCAGTCCAGGGAGGTCACAAAGAGTCAGACATGACTCAGTGACAGCAAAAATACAGAATAAGAATTATAGAAAGTTAAGCCTATCCACATAAGATAATTTAAGACAAAAACCAAAGAGTCAGTGACAGAGAGACGTTGAGCCTCTGTTGCAGCCCATGTAGTGATGTGACCATAGCTTTCCAGGTATGTGGAATTCAGAATCAAAGCTAAAGAAGCTCACCTCACCAGCTTTCCACAAGCTTGTAGAATAAAGATAAGAAAAAGCATAATAAAATCACAAAATACAGTATATCAGTTTGTGTTTTGACTTCTCATTAATGTTGAAAGATACAACTTTATTTGCATAGAACATATTGTCTATAAAGTAATTTGTATGGTTATTAGAAATTAGACATAATTAGCAATTGTCATAAAATTTATCCCAAATTAGATCTATCAGTTTGAGTTAAATTGTATTTCACTAAGAATTTATAACTATGTTATAAAATGTTACTGCTTTTCCATAAAATGGAAAGCAGATAAGATCTGGAAGATTTGAAGCACTCATTAACTTTTGACTTGGTTGATTATATAAGTTAATGAACCTAGAAATTTATATGATGTTGGAGAAGGTTCTAAAATGAATTTTTGTAGACTTACTCCAAGTGAGTGACCACTTATTAACAAGCAATTAGTTCACAGATATAAACCAAACAAAATAAAACATAAAAGTTGACAACTTTGTCATTTACCTAAGCTATTTATCAGCACTAGACTTATATGTGTGTGTGTGTGTGTGTGTGTGTGTTTTGGTTGCTCATGTGGCATACAGGGATCAAATCTGTGTGCCCCTGCAGTGGAAGCATGGAGTCCTAACCACTGGACTGCTGATGAATTCCCTAGACTTATATTTTTAATTTGACAATTGTGTTAATTACTTTAGTGCAAAAATAACTCACTGCCATCAATTTTATAAGAATGAAAATCAATTATAAAAATGTATTCTTATATGAAATTTATATGGCTGCAATCATGTCTTCTTTCCTCAACTCAAGATTTTGGGAGAACATACCACTCAATCTAAATCACTGGATTAGGACTGTATTTTAAAAGTTGTGCAAGTTTTCCTTATCACTTATAAAATTACTACACGAATATACACCTCACTAAATTTTATTTGGAGTTGAAAAAAGACATAAAATATATATAAGCTGGGGGATCCCTATAGTTTTAGATACTGCGTGATCATGTAGTACCCACGAGTCTGCATATAGGACATGTTAGTGTAAGCAAATGAAAACCAAGTTTGCACCTTTCTCCCATATAGCAACTTTGATTGGCTAGCAGCAAATTTGACTACATGATTTATTACATGTATTTATATGACTAGCACCAGTAGAAAGACTACCATATTGGTGGTGCCAAATATTCAAGTATTTGGCTTGTGTGTGTGTGCTTAGTCGCTCAGTCATGTCAAACTCTTTGCTACTACTTGCACTGTAGCTTGCCAGGCTCCACTGTCAATGGGGATTCTCCAGGCAAGAATACTGGAGTGGATTGCCGTGCCCTGCTCCAGGAGTTCTTCCTGACCCAGGGACCGAACCCAGATCTCCTGCATTGCAGGCAGGTTCTTTACCATTTGAACAATCAGGGAAGCCCATTTGGTTTTGATGTATGCATTTAAATAATTCTACAAAGTAACAACAAACTCTTTCTTCATCTGTTTTCTCACTTTACCCTAGTACTCTTGGGCTACCTCATCTAAAACCATATGAAGTCTGTGTTTCTGTGTTTTATAGTATACTCATTAACATTATATGGGGAACTAGATATTTTATTTCTTCTATAACATCTTGTTTGTTTTGATTTTAAGTCAATTTGGTTTCAGTTCAGTTCACTTACTCAGTCATGTCTGACACTTTGTGACCCCATAGACTGTAGCATGCAAGGTTTCTCTGTCCATCACCCACTCCCAGAACTTGCCGAAACTCACATCCATTGAGTCGGTGATGCCATCCAACCATCTCATCCGCTGTCATCCCCATCTTCTCCTGACTTCAATCCTTCCCAGCATCAGGGTCTTTTCTAATGAGTCAGTTTTTCACATCAAGTGGCCAAAGTATTGGCCATCAGTCCTTCCAGTGAATAGTCAGGGCTGATTTCCTTTAGGATTGACTGGTTGAACCTCATTGCTGTCTAAGAGACTCTCAAGAGTCTTCTCCTACACCACAGTTCAAAAAGATCAATTCTTTGGCACCCAGTTTTCTTTATGGTGCAACTCTCACATCCATACATGACTACTGGAAAAAGCATAACTTAAACAATAAAGCTCTTTGTCAATAAAACAATGTCTCTAGCTTTTATTCCAAGGAGCTAGTGTCTTTTAATTTCATGGCTGCAGTCACCATCTGCAGTGATTATGGAGTCCAAGAAAATAAATTCTGTCACTGTTTCCATTGTTTCCCATCTATTTGTCATGAAATGATGGGACCAGATGCCATGATCTTAGTTTTCTGAATGCTGAGTTTTTTTTTTTTTTTAATTTTATTTTTATTTTATTTAACTTTACAATACTGTATTGGTTTTGCCATACATTGACAAGAATCCGCCACGGGTGTATACGAGCTCCCAATCCTGAACCCCCCTCTCACCTCCCACCCTATATCATCTCTCTGGATCATCCCCATGCACCAGCCCCAATAATCCTGTATCCTGTATCGAACATAGACTGGCGCTTCGTTTCTTACATGATAGTACACATTTTTTAATGCCATTTTCCCAAATCATCCCACCCTCGCTCTCTCCCTCAGAGTCCAAAAGTCCGTTCTATACATCTGTGTCTCTTTTGCTGTCTCACATACAGGGTC
>SJYX01022194.1:205125-219444 GCA_006410675.1 Oreotragus oreotragus
AAGAATACATTTGAATCAGTTCTAATAAGATGGATGAAACTGGAACCAATTATACAGAGTGAAGTAAGCCAGAAAGAAAAACACCAATACAGTATACTAACACATATATATGGAATTTAGAAAGATGGTAATGAGGACCCTGTATGCAAGACAGCAAAAAAGATACAGATGTGTAGAGCGGACTTATGGACTCTGAGGGAGAAGGAGAGGGAGAGGGAGAGGGTGGGATGATTTGGGAGAATAGCATTGAAATTTGTATACTATCATGTAAGAAATGAATTGCCAGTCTATGTTCAATGCAGGATGCAGGATGCTTGGGGCTGGTGTATGGGGATGATCTGGAGGGATGATGTGAGGTGGGAGGTGGGAGGGGGGTTCATGTTTGGGAGTTAGTGTAAAAAAATAAAAATATTTAAAAAAAATAAAATAAAAAAAATAAAAAATAAATAAATTCTAAAAAAAAAAAAAAAGAATCCATCTGCCAATGCAGGAGATACAAGAAATGTGGGTTTGATCCCTGGGTTAGGAAGATCCCTGGAGATAGAAATGGTGACCCACTACAGTATTCTCACATGGGAAATCCAATGAACAGTGGAGCCTGGGTGGCTGCTGCCCAGTGGGTCACAAAGAATTGGACACTACTGGGCATGCACATGTACACACACACACACACACACACAGTGCTAGTTTATGATTCATGACTATTGTCCAGAGCAAAGATTACCTATTACAGTTATTCATAAAGCTATATTTTCATTTATAATTTCAGTTAAAGTCATTTTTTTTTCACTTATCCTGGCTTATTAAGCATTATTTAAGAGATGATTTTCTTGGCTTCAGAGATGTGTGATATTTCCCCAGATATGGATTTCCTGTCTGTGGCCAGGTCTGGACTCTGTATACACTGCTAATTGTTTTCCAACTATAGAATCTGACTCACTGGAGGTTATTTTATTTTCCAAGAAAGAGCCCTTCATAAAATTTTCTTGAAAATGAAGAGACACTAATTGAGCGTTTATTAGCTTGTGTGTGTGTGCTGTGTGCTTAGTCATGCCTGCCTCTTTATGATCCCCCATGAACCTGCCTTCCAAGTTCCTCTGCCCTTATTCTTATAGAATATTCTTTTATAGAAAATTCTTATAGAATTTTCCAGGCAAGAATACTAGAGTGGGTTGCCATTTCTTACTTCAGGGGATTTTCCCAACCCAGGGACTGAACCCAGGTCTCCTAAATCTATTAGTCCAAATCATATGAAATTCTCAGTATTTGAACATTTCTTAAGTACAAAAATGGATTTTTCATAATAATATATTCCAGATATTTTAAAATTCATGTCTAACAATATCCTTGTGAGGAGGTGTATATGCATATTTACTGAGTAGGTGAGTGGGGCTAGAAGTTAGATGACTGACACTGTAAGTAATTCCACTGGGATTTGGATCCAGGACTGCTTACGGAGTCTACTAACTCACACTCTGTCCCCTAGAGGAATGGATTATTACTTATTCTCTATTCACATGCATATGTTTATCTTTAGCTATTATAGATTTTTAACCATATTTAATATTTCAAGTTTCATGTAATAAATTAATCTCTTACCTCTGAAAATGGATGGGATATGGAGAAAAAGGTAATATGTTGAAACAGCAAGAGCTGGTTCACCAACTACTGAACTTTCTCTATAATATTTTTCTACCAGATAATCACAATTTCTCATTAGCTTAGACTTTTCAATAAGACAGAGCATGCACAAACTTGCAAGGAAATGAAAATATAAAATAAGAACAGGCATAAAGATGTTTAGAAAGGCCTCAACACAATATTGTTTGTTAGTTCTAAACTACACTGAGAAGAGGAAAATCCCACATGAATTTGGAGGGCAAGATTTGTAACACAAGGGAGGATGTTTTTAATGCAGTCTTCATATAGTGGTCATATCAAAATGGTTTCTGTACTTGCAGCTCTGATCCGAATGGGCAGAGTATATTTAGTGCTTATGGACCACGGAGCATCCCAACAATGCTAAAAAATGTCAGAGAAAAACAGCCAGATCATTTCGGTTCAACAAGACAAGACACAGTTGTGTCATTGTCACTGAGAGATTCCCTAGAGAGACCCCTGTTCTAGGAGCTCCTGTGAAAGCTGCAAAGTGATTGCATTGCTATTTCATTTTAAATTTAGTTGAAAATCTGTGCCAGAGGACAAATGCTGTGGGGAGCAATGCTTGTCATTAGAGAGATAATAATGATAATTGTTAAAATTAATAGTACTTTCTTAATTTAGGAGATTTATCCTAGTGGCATATGTTAGCTCCTAAATGTTAACAGCCTAGTTCAAGAACTCTGCACTTATTATTCACTAAATATTCATATTTATCTCTGTCAGTTGGCTGATTTATTCATCTAATTTGTGGTCATTCTGCTCCAGTTACTGTCCCTAATATTAACCACTTAGCCAAACCCAGATCTTCTACCTAAACTCATATCCACAAGTCCAATTGGCTCAAATTTCTCATAAAAATGTTCAAGTTTCCATTTTTTCCTCCTAGAATGAACTCTCAATTTGTCCAACTAGTGAGTACTTCAGAGCTGGCAAGAATCAGAAAAAATGCTCTACTTTTAGTATAGCACTTTGTTCAGAAGTATTTAACCATTAAAATTCTCAGGATCAAGCATATACACTCCCCACCCACTCCCCATTACTGTTCTCTGCTTATTTTTTCTCTATTTCATCTCTTGACATGCAGTAAAATTTACTCAGTTTGTTAATTGCCTTTTATTACACAGGATTCTTTAGAATGAAGGCAAGTGTCTTTGTTTATTCATTGTTATATCATCAATACCCAACACTAAGATATTTGTTCAATCAATGAAAGAACTAACATAAAGGTTTATTTCCTTACCTGCAAATTTTTGACAATGATAGTATAGGTATCCTAGAGTGGCTAAATCTCTTTTCATTCCTACAAAAATTGTTTTATTGTGGATTTCAGAGAGCAGGAGCCTGTATTCCATTATTTTTAATGAGAAAATCATGATGGATTCCAAACCACAAAACTCCAACCAAATGTCACTAAAACTTTCTTAAATATCTAAATAACAATCCACAAATTATTTCTGGATAACATCAACATTGAAAATACAAGATATCTAATTGCTTACAAGCAATGAAGTCATTGGAGTAGACCATGTTACTCTGAAGTTTTCCTTTTCCACTACAAAGAGCTAGTACTTCGAGGCAGCCGTACAGTGAAACTATATGTTAAAAATAGAAAAGATATTGACTAAATTGGAGTCCATTGATAGGGCTCTTGGGTGCCTGACAAAAACAAATAAGAATCCATGTCAGCATAAAGCTCTAAGTAAAAAGTGGAGGAGACAATAATAATTTTGTATAATAAATTTAAAAAATGTTAACACGTCATAGTCCCATTAAGAGAATTGCAGAGTTAGAACTGCAATATGATTAAAACTCTCTTATGAGGAGAAGCACTGTTTAATTGTCTGCTGATATGCATATGTAGTTTTGTTTAGGAATGTTTTGATCTTGACAGTGAATTTTTAATAATTTTTTTTTGCAAGTTGGTGAAATTTTGAATAGTAAGAGCTAATTGTACACCTCTCAAAGGGTTTTTTAAGATCTAAATGAAATCATTTGTCTTAAAGATCTGACCTTATTAAGTATTCATTATAGTAACAAATATTAAGTTTGAAAGAAATAGAAAGATAGATATAATTTCTGTCATTAGATTCACCACAAATTAATGATATGCCTGTTCTTGTGTATGAACTTCCTACTTGTCAGCTATTTTTTTCTGAGCCAATAATCTTACAATTTACCCATTTGGAGAACATGAAATAAGAGAGAAGCTTCTCAAACTGTCATATCAAAGTGCATTCTAATCAACCATGAGTAACCAACTTACTGTTCTGCAGCTGCAGTGATGACTATGACAGCTCTTAATAAGGATCTTGTGTTGTATTGATTTATCTGGCTTCCCTAGCAACTCAGAGGATAAAGAATCCTTCTATAATTCAAGAGACACAGGTACGATCCCTGTGTTGGGAAGATCTGCTGGAGAAGGAAATGGCAGGGACAGAGGAGCCTAGTGGGCTACAGTCCATGGTGTCGCAGAATTGGACAGGACTGAGCAACTAATACTTTCACTTTCAAAATAATTTCAGTTTTTAAATTTGAAACACAAAACTGATACTGAGGGGACTGAAAACTTGTTAGATTGTTAATGACTGGCTTTAAAATTTTAAGAAGAATTGGTATTCTATTTTACATATTTCAAATCCCTCTAAATTATTTCAGATGCCTAGTCTATAATAGCTTTGTGTTTTCAATTTTGCACTTATGGAAATACATATCTAATTTGAAATTAAATTAAATTAAATACATATCTAATTTGAAACTAAATTAAATGATACTGTTCTTGTATCATAGATAAAAATATGGCTGGCAAGCTGTTCTCAGTTTTATGGAGCATATTATTGCTACTGTGAAGCTACCTACATATCTGGTTAGGTTGATAATGACATAAAAAGAGTAAACCATAGGAATATCATATGCTACCTTAAAGTAGAATTTTAGTTTGATTTTAGAAATCAATATCTACAAGCAAACTACACAAATATATTTTTTCTGCTTAGATATTTAGTTTTACCTCTTTTGGATGGAAAATCTTTGCAGCATTCTGCATATACTTAATTTAGTAAAGTTTGCCTCATTAGCCTAAAAACTAACCTGAAAAGTAGACCAGTCAGTCCATCCTCTTTTATACCAATCAGTTCTTTAAAAATACTACCCAGTTACAGTCAGATTGGTAATTATCAATAAATAATTACCAATAAAACTAGAATTTGTACCCATATTATCATTTCAGTTTCATGAACATAACTGTAATTGTTAGATTGCTAGTTTTTTAAAACAAAATTGCCTTCTGCAATTTTGAGATTGAGAATATATTCAATATATTTGGGATTTATAGGCTAAACAACATTTGTCTTGGTCCTAGGAAACAAAAATTGGATACAGTTTAGAAGAGCAGGAGCAAGCTGACCAGTAAATTGCTAAAATGCTAAGAAACTGAACAAATTAGGGAAATACAAGGTACCAGTATTGAAAAACTAAGTTAATTTATTTTCACTGACAGAGGACTAATAATGTATGTGTGACTCAATTATATCTCATTAAGTAATTCATTTCTTTCACAAACATTTATTGAATATTTTGAAAGTTTCACAGAGTTCACTAGTACATGTAGATTTGCTTAATAACACAAGAAAAATTAAACAGAAAAAATAAGGGGAAAAAATCAAAGACTAAGATCAATGTATGCTAATATTCAAGGGAGTAATGTACTGTAACCTGGACAATTCTCAGCACTTCAAAAGACAGTAAGTCTCTTTTTATATAAATACTATATCTACAATCTTATGTAATAGATACAAAGTACTGAGAAAACAGGAAAAGTCTATGAATTGACACATCAGTGTAAAACAATAATCTAGAATTAGAGCAATCTCTCTTCTAGCTCTCCAAGTATGCACATGCACACACACACACACACACTCATTCAATGTACAAGTTGAAAAATTTTCTTGTTATTAATTTCTAAGGAAATTACATTGTGGCCATAAATTAAGGTAGGTATGATATATGTGAGTGTGTGCTCAGTCACTCAGTGGTGTCCGACTCTTTGTGACTTCATGGACCTCAGACCAAGTCTCCTCTATTCATGGAATTTTCCAGGAAAGAATACTGAAGTGGTTTGCTCTTTCCTATTCCAGTGGATCTTCCCAACCCAAGGATCAAACCTGCATCTCCTGAGTATCTTGCTGAGTCACCTGGAAGTCAAAGTATGTTATATATTCTCTGCCAAAATAACACTGTTTTAGAAAAAGAAAAATATTGGAAATAGTAAAATGATCCAAGTACTGCATGACAGTAAAAATATATGTGTTAAAACTTATGGGATGTCATAAGTGTAAGTTTTATAGAAAATTAGACTTTCTAGCTAGTTATGTTAGTAGACAAAAAAGCATCTAATTAAAATTCTAATTATCTAATACAAGAATATAGTATAAGAAAAACCTAGTAAGGTCAAAAATTAGAAAGAAGTAAATGAAAAAAATAGAGTAGAAATAAATAAAATAGAAAAGAGGATGCAAAATTTGATGATTTTAAAAAAAGTAAGAGTAAATAAGCGTATATCATTATTGTTAGAGAGATGAAAGAAGACATAAATAAGCAATATTGTGAATAAAAAGAGGACATAAATACAGACTCAGTAGAGACCACAAAAATGAGAAAACACTATCAATGATGAGATGACAATTTTGAAAACTTACCCAAAATGCTAGAAAAATGCAGTTATGAAAACCAACTTGTGATGAAGTCAAACATTAATACTTATACCCCTTAAAACAATTAAATCAGTCATTAAAAATTTATTCTTCAAAACATATTATGTCCAGATAATTTTTAAAGTTATAACAAATATTTAGGAATCAATCCTTAATTTTCTTTCAAATTTTCTAGACAATTGAAAAGGCAAGAAAATCCTCCATTTAATTCTCCAATACATTTACCAAAATGAAAGTCATTACAAGAAAAAAAGACATACTCATTTCATACTTACAAAAACAAAAACCAAGAAGAATATATTAACAAGTAAAATCCAACATGCATGAAAAAGATACATTCCAACCATGCTAGGTTTAATTTTACATCTCTAAGGATCCTTTAATTTTAGGAATCCATAAATGTAACTCAACATATTAGTCTATTAATAATTATATAATCATATCAATAGATGCAGAAAAATATTTGATAAATTTCAACACCAAATCACAAAAGTAATTCTTGGGAAATTAAGATTAGAAGGTAAATTTATTTACCTGACAAACTGATTTCATTTTTCAAAAAATGCACACATTATTTTACCTAGGAAACAATGGAATAGTCTTTGGAAAGTATAGAATGATGCAACAAATTCCATAATCACCACTTGCATTCTATATTGTAGTGGAAGTTCTAGGCAGAACATTAAGGGAAGAATTTAGAAATATATAGTTTGGAAGGTGCATAGATATACATGACACTAATTATTATAAGTTATAGTTAGTGTGTTCATTTTTATTTTTAGTGAAGGGTTATCTAGCGGTATTATATTTGTCAAAATAGAAAATTAAACAACAAAAAGAAAAATTAAAAATGGGGTCATCCATGGACTGATGTGGAAAAGGCAATGGCAACCCACTCCAGTACTCTTGCCTGGAAAATCCCATGGAGGAAGGAGCCTGATAGGCTACAGTCCATGGGGTCGCTAAGAGTCAGACATGACTGAGCGACTTCACTTTCACTTTTCACTTTAATGCATTGGAGAAGGAAATGGCAACCCACTCCAGTGTTCTTGCCTGGAGAATCCCAGGGATGGCGGAGCCTGGTGGGCTGCCGTCTATGGGGTGGCACAGAGTCGGACACAACTGAAGCGACTTAGCAGCTGCAGCAGCAGCATGGACATGATGAAATTAAATCACCATCTAGTATAACAATTAATCCAATTATCTGCAGCTGAGTCAAAAATATTTAAAAGTATAAAGTAAGTGATTTTCCAGAGGATAAAAACTAAAGACCTTCAAAAGCACATGTGTATATATTCAACCAATTGAAAGCTTTGTAGGCTAGTATTAGCCTAAGAAATTAAAATTTTGCTTGATTTCATAAATGCAAAAATCAGTTATGATTTTTTAAGTGAAAAATTGCTTATGAATGACAACTATTAATTTTTAATCAATTTTTGGAACACCTAATCTATACTCTGCCTTGGAAACAGAACTGCAAGTATAGCGAAAGGCCTTTACCAAGTAGAACTTCTTGTCTTTGTTAATATTATTTTGTCTTGTTTAGATAGCAAACTGTCAGTGAGGATGAACAATGAGTATAAAATAAACTTACTTTTAAAGTCATCGTAGTAAAACTAACTTGGTTGAACAACTTTTATTTTAATGAAAGTCTTGAGCCATTTTCACTTAGCATTCAAAATCTTTGCTTCATATATGAATATGCTTTAATTGAATGATCTAATTAGAGGCCTTTTTATTTTAAGTGAAGGGTTTTATTTTTTAAGTGAAGATACATATTATTATTTGACCTCAGGACATTGAACAGTTCTTTAAAAATTTCTAAGATGATTCTATGGAAGGAACATAGTCCAGTATTCAATCTTTGCTCTGATATTCTTCAGTTACTAAGGTCACTTGGGAACATCTAAGGGGCACAATAGTAAAATAAAATATACATGTAGTTTTACATGTGTACATATATATGGGGCTTCCAATGTGGCACAGTAGTAAAGAATCTGCCTGCCAATGAAGAACACACAAGAGCTGAGGACTCAATCCCTGAATAGGGAAAATCTCCTGGAAAAGGTAATAGCAACCCACTCCAGTATTCTTGCCTGGGAAATCCCATGGACAGAGGAGCCTGGTGGGCTACAGTCCATAGGGTTGAAAATAGTTGAACACTACTGAGCATGTACTCAGTGAAAATGATGATGTATATATGAATTCAAATGTTCATTGTGGGTGGGGGAGATGTGTGTTAGAAATCATTTTCCTTTCTTGAGTATCAACACCCCAATTTGTTTTTAGTAATCAGAATCAGTCACCGGTGTTCCTTTATCTCTGTTGGTTCAGTGCCAAAAAGAGCCCCAAATGAAGAGGGGACAGTCTTGGCTTACAATTTAATACAATTATGACTGTTTTTCCTGGTGGAAGACTTCTCTCAATAATTAGGTCATCCAGTCCACTGGTCTCATGGTGAAGAACAACTGCCAAGGGATTGTGAAGAACTTTGTGCTTAGCAACAACAAAAGGAGCTGTTAAAACCACCTCTCATCTTGAAAGAGTACAAAGGGAATTTATGGAACCAAAAAAGCTGAAGCCATGGCTATAGAAGAGGAATGTCCGCTAGGAGCTGTAACTTTGGATAGCAGAACACGGCAAAATCTAACTTGTGTGTGGTGGGGGATCGTCCGATCTCTTCTTTAGAGAGATCTTCCAATCTCTTTCTTGGAAATCCGCCAGTAATCTATCGATGCAGTCTCCAATGTTAGCCTTCTGGAGCACAGAGTAGGGTGGAAAAGAATGGAGAGTGAATTTGGATGGCAGATTGAGAGTATTCTGTACAGTCTACCTTCTTGTTGAATAGCCTGGTTTTCTGCTCATCATTTAGGCAAAAATGTTCAAATATTTGAATTCTAGGTTGAAGACTCAGAAGGAGCAAGAATGTCCTCTTCATATTTCTGTTGTTTAGTAGCTAAGTTGTGTATGACTCTTTTGCAATTCCAAGGACTGTAGCCCACAAGGCTCCTCTGTTCATGGGATTTCCTAGGCAAGAATGTAGAATTGGATTTCCATTTTCTTCTCCAGGGAATCTTCCCAGCCAAGGGATGAAGCCTGCATCTCCTGCATTGGCATGCAGATTCTTTTCAAAATCTTGTCCTAGATTCTTCCTAAAGTGATTGAAAGTGAGAATTCTCATTACCTTTAGATGAAATTGTTGCTAGTTTACGATGTATCAACTGACTGGATAGTGGGTTGACCAGATGTCTGGGAACATTCTTTGTGTGTCTGACTGGACATAGGACAACAGACTGGTTCCAAATAAGAAAAGGAGTATGTCAAGGCTGTATATTGTCACCCTGCTTATTTAACTTATATGCAGAGTACATCATGAGAAACGCTGGGCTGGAAGAAGCACAGCTGGAATCAAATCACCTCGATATGCAGATAACACCACCCTTATGTCAGAAAGTGAAGAGGAACTGAAAAGCCTCTTGATGAAAGTGAAAGCTGAGAGTGAAAAAGTTGACTTAAAGCTCAACATTCAGAAAACGAAGATCATGGCATCCGGTCCCATCACTTCATGGGAAATAGATGGGGAAACAGTGGAAACAGTGTCAGACTTTATTTTTTNAGACATGACTGAGCGACTTCACTTTCACTTTTCACTTTAATGCATTGGAGAAGGAAATGGCAACCCACTCCAGTGTTCTTGCCTGGAGAATCCCAGGGATGGCGGAGCCTGGTGGGCTGCCGTCTATGGGGTGGCACAGAGTCGGACACAACTGAAGCGACTTAGCAGCTGCAGCAGCAGCATGGACATGATGAAATTAAATCACCATCTAGTATAACAATTAATCCAATTATCTGCAGCTGAGTCAAAAATATTTAAAAGTATAAAGTAAGTGATTTTCCAGAGGATAAAAACTAAAGACCTTCAAAAGCACATGTGTATATATTCAACCAATTGAAAGCTTTGTAGGCTAGTATTAGCCTAAGAAATTAAAATTTTGCTTGATTTCATAAATGCAAAAATCAGTTATGATTTTTTAAGTGAAAAATTGCTTATGAATGACAACTATTAATTTTTAATCAATTTTTGGAACACCTAATCTATACTCTGCCTTGGAAACAGAACTGCAAGTATAGCGAAAGGCCTTTACCAAGTAGAACTTCTTGTCTTTGTTAATATTATTTTGTCTTGTTTAGATAGCAAACTGTCAGTGAGGATGAACAATGAGTATAAAATAAACTTACTTTTAAAGTCATCGTAGTAAAACTAACTTGGTTGAACAACTTTTATTTTAATGAAAGTCTTGAGCCATTTTCACTTAGCATTCAAAATCTTTGCTTCATATATGAACATGCTTTAATTGAATGATCTAATTAGAGGCCTTTTTATTTTAAGTGAAGGGTTTTATTTTGTAAGTGAAGATACATATTATTATTTGACCTCAGGACATTGAACAGTTCTTTAAAAATTTCTAAGATGATTCTATGGAAGGAACATAGTCCAGTATTCAATCTTTGCTCTGATATTCTTCAGTTACTAAGGTCACTTGGGAACATCTAAGGGGCACAATAGTAAAATAAAATATACATGTAGTTTTACATGTGTACATATATATGGGGCTTCCAATGTGGCACAGTAGTAAAGAATCTGCCTGCCAATGAAGAACACACAAGAGCTGAGGACTCAATCCCTGAATAGGGAAAATCTCCTGGAAAAGGTAATAGCAACCCACTCCAGTATTCTTGCCTGGGAAATCCCATGGACAGAGGAGCCTGGTGGGCTACAGTCCATAGGGTTGAAAATAGTTGAACACTACTGAGCATGTACTCAGTGAAAATGATGATGTATATATGAATTCAAATGTTCATTGTGGGTGGGGGAGATGTGTGTTAGAAATCATTTTTCTTTCTTGAGCATCAGCACCCCAATTTGTTTTTAGTAATCAGAATCAGTCACCGGTGTTCCTTTATCTCTGTTGGTTCAGTGCCAAAAAGAGCCCCAAATGAAGAGGGGACAGTCTTGGCTTACAATTTAATACAATTATGACTGTTTTTCCTGGTGGAAGACTTCTCTCAATAATTAGGTCATCCAGTCCACTGGTCTCATGGTGAAGAACAACTGCCAAGGGATTGTGAAGAACTTTGTGCTTAGCAACAACAAAAGGAGCTGTTAAAACCACCTCTCGTCTTGAAAGAGTACAAAGGGAATTTATGGAACCAAAAAAGCTGAAGCCATGGCTATAGAAGAGGAATGTCCGCTAGGAGCTGTAACTTTGGATAGCAGAACACGGCAAAATCTAACTTGTGTGTGGTGGTGGATCGTCTGATCTCTCCTTTAGAGAGATCTTTCAATCTCTTTCTTGGAAATCCACCAGTAATCTATCGATGCAGTCTCCAGTGTTAGCCTTCTGGAGCACAGAGTAGGGTGGAAAAGAATGGAGAGTGAATTTGGATGGCAGATTGAGAGTATTCTGTACAGTCTACCTTCTTGTGGAATAGCCTGGTTTTCTGCTCATCATTTAGGCAAAAATGTTCAAATATTTGAATTCTAGGTTGAAGACTCAGAAGGAGCAAGAATGTCCTCTTCATATTTCTGTTGTTTAGTAGCTAAGTTGTGTATGACTCTTTTGCAATTTCAAGGACTGTAGCCCACAAGGCTCCTCTGTTCATGGGATTTCCTAGGCAAGAATGTAGAGTTGGATTTCCATTTTCTTCTCCAGGGAATCTTCCAACCAAGGGATGAAGCCTGCATCTCCTGCATTGGCATGCAGATTCTTTTCAAAATCTTGTCCTAGATTCTTCCTAAAGTGATTGAAAGTGAGAATTCTCATTACCTTTAGATGAAATTGTTGCTAGTTTACGATGTATCAACTGACTGGATAGTGGGTTGACCAGATGTCTGGGAACATTCTTTGTGTGTCTGACTGGACATAGGACAACAGACTGGTTCCAAATAAGAAAAGGAGTATGTCAAGGCTGTATATTGTCACCCTGCTTATTTAACTTATATGCAGAGTACATCATGAGAAACGCTGGGCTGGAAGAAGCACAGCTGGAATCAAATCACCTCGATATGCAGATAACACCACCCTTATGTCAGAAAGTGAAGAGGAACTGAAAAGCCTCTTGATGAAAGTGAAAGCTGAGAGTGAAAAAGTTGACTTAAAGCTCAACATTCAGAAAACGAAGATCACGGCATCCGGTCCCATCACTTCATGGGAAATAGATGGGGAAACAGTGGAAACAGTGTCAGACTTTATTTTGAGGGGCTCCAAAATCACTGCAGATGGTGATTACAGCCCTGAAATTAAAAGATGCTTACTCCTTGAAAGAAAAGTTATATTGTCATAACTTAGATATCATATTGAAAAGCAGGGACACTACTTTGCCACCAAAGGTCTGTTTAGTCAAGGCTATGGTTTTTCCTGTGGTCATGTATGGATGTGAGAGTTGGACTGTGAAGAAGGCTGACCACTGAAGAATTGATGCTTTTGAACTATGGTGTTGGAGAAGACTCTTAAGAGTCCCTTGGACTGCAAGGAGATCCAATCAGTCCATTCCAAAGATCAGCTCTGGGATTTCTTTGGAGGGAATGATGCTAAAGCTGAAACTCCAGTACTTTGGCCACCTCATGCAAAGAGTTGAACTGAATTGAACTGAAAGGTGGATCTGGAAGAGATTCTCATTTAGATTGACAGATTTAATGGAGCACACTACATACTGTGAGTGGGCTTCATCTTATTCCTTGAGAGACCAAATAGACCAAAAACATGGAGGAAGTGAGTATTCAGTCTCTCAAGTCTTATTGTTGAGCTGGAATATCAATGCTTTCCTTCCCTTAATGCTTCTGATTCTTGGGTTTTCAGCCTGACATCTATAACATTGGTTTTCTGGCTCTCAGGCATTTGAACTACACCATTGGCCTTCTCAGATGTTTTGCAGATAGCAGATTCTGTGACTTTAGTCTTCATAATCATGTGAGCTAATACCTTATAATAAATTTGTTTACACACACACACACACACACAACTGATTCTATTTCTCTGATGAACCCTAACTGATTCAAAACCTTACCCCTTACTCACAGTAGTGGTCCTTTTGTCTCAAACAGAACAATAGCACTGATATATATAGACCAACATCAGTATAAGAACTAATTATCAATGACAGATAACTTTTCCTTTAAATTTTCTCTTCTTTTTTTAGGTACAAAATGAAAGAAAGACTACCAGCTTCAACTCTTTACTATTTCTTGAACACAGTTTAGGACAGCAACAAATGGTAAAGCCAATTATTACTGAGTCAATTCTCTAGAATGAGATATTTAGGTTTAAGCATGTCCCCTCCACCTTCTGAGCTTTATTTGGCTTTGATCATCCAGAGGAAACATTTGCTTCTTCACAAATCCTAGCCACATTGGTATGGTAGCATCTAAATTGATATTTAGAAAGGAAAATTTTTTATAAAAAGAGCATAATCTTCAAAGATATACTTTACCTTATAACAAATGTTTTATTAAATTATGACACATTCTAGTGTATTCTTTCAATTTCACATCATCTTGATTTTCACTGGGTCCACAATATGCTCTTCACTCTTTACTTGCACAAATGTGTCTGTTGTATGTGCTTTTTCAGAGTAAAGAAATGAAAAACATCAAAAGTATAGTCATATCTGTGGATGTTGGAAGGCAGAATATTACATACATTTTCAAAGCTGTAGTATTTCAGGATACACCATTCTCATCATAGTTTCAAAGAATGTCAGTCAAGATTCAGATGTTATGGACCATCTGTTTTTACCTCTTCCATAGCCTCTTTATAAAAGGTTGCCATACAAACACCAAGATGGTAATCAAAATAAAAGTGACTTTTTAATAAAATAGTGTTTTATTTTATTTTATTAAACAAAATAAAATTGTGTTTATGTTTCATTTATATAACTATATCTTACA
>SJYX01022196.1:7056-104295 GCA_006410675.1 Oreotragus oreotragus
AAAAAAAATAAATAAAAAATAAAAAAAAAAAGTAGAAATAGTATTGTTTCATGTTACATATATTTCAGAAGATATGCTTGGTCTTTAAGTCATATGAGGAGTGAAATTTTAAAAGATACCTTTCAAAAAAAAGAAATCCTTCATTAGTTATAGCTATTAAGTTCTTAAGTCTTATAGTATGAATGTTTTCTTCAGATTTTAAAACTTGTCCATAACAGTGATTGCTTTCTACATTAGAAAAATAATCTGCTTTCAAAAATGGAAAGGTAAATGAAGTAAAGCAAGTCAATAATCCTATAATTGTACACAATAACTTTTTAAATTTCTTTTGTATTTCTTGTCTTAAAATTTTTTTGCCCATTTTTTTTCTCTACATAAAATCAATAGTCTTTCCTTTTCTCCTTCTAGAGCTCCAGGTTCCATAATTTATCTTCTCAAGAGTTTCTTCTATTAGTTACTCCTCTTATTCCTGAATCTTTACACTTTCTTCTCTCTGGGTTATTTTTAAGCATATGAACAGGCTGTATTAGTTAAAGGTATGTGTCCTTTATGTCAGCATTTGTCCTAACACAGACCCATCAGCCGTTTCCAACTCTAAGCAGCCCTCCCCTTGTCAGGAAAGACAGTCCTTCATGGATCTCTGGTCTACTGAGTGTGCCAAAACTGCAATGTCCTGACTGTTCTTTCACCTGGGTCATTTCTCAGAGTTGTTTGTGTATCTACTAACAATACTTTAAAACATGAGGTACATCATCCTCTAGACAAAGAGTAGGCTTAATTACTGCTTGCTGTAAAAGCAGTGAATTCCACAAGCCCAGTGTTCCTCAACACAAACACTCTAAGTGCATAGTGTTCATCTAAGCTCATTGCATCATCTACATTGCATGGTATTGACATAAAAATCAACATATATGTCACTGAAATAGAATTGAGAGTCCAGAAATAAATCTATATATTCGTGACCAATCAAATTTCTACAAAGGTGCCAAAACGTTTAATCAGGAAGTGGGTAGTCTAACCAACAAATGAGGCTAGGACAGCTGAATATCCATGCAAAAGTATGAGTGGATTCCTACCTCACATCATATACAACAATTAATTCAGAATGGATCAAGGACCTAAATGTAAAAGCCAAGATTATATAATATATAATCACATATATATAATAGTGAAAGTGAACTCGCTGAGTCATGTCTGACTCTTTGCGACTCCATGAACTGTAGCCTACCATGCTCCTCTGTCCATGGAATTTTCCAGGCAAGAGTACTGGAGTAGGTTGCCATTTCCTTCTCCCGAGGATCTTCCCAACCCAGGGATCAAACCAGGGTCTCTGGCATGGTAGTCAGATGCTTTACCATTTGAGCCACAAGGGAAGTTATATATTTAATATATATACATATAAATATATATATAATATGTCTACCCTGGTGGCTCAGCAATAAAGAATCCAACTATGATGCAGAAGCCACAGGAGATGTGGGTTTGATCCCTGGGTCAACAAACCAGGGTCTCTGGCATGGTAGTCAGATGCTTTACCATTTGAGCCACAAGGGAAGTTATATATTTAATATATATACATATAAATATATATATAATATGTCTACCCTGGTGGCTCAGCAATAAAGAATCCAACTATGATGCAGAAGCCACAGGAGATGTGGGTTTGATCCCTGGGTCAGGAAGAGCTCCTGGAGAAGTGAATGGCAACCCACTCCAGTATTCTTGCCTGGAGAATGTCACAGACAGAGGAGCCTGGCCAGCTACAGTCCATAGTGTTGCAGAGATGGACACAAATGAAGTGACTTGGTACATATATAATATACATGTAAATCATCATTACCTTGTATTAGCAATAGTATTTTAGACATTTATACATAACACCCAAAGCAGAAGCAAGCCCCCCCTCAATAGACTTCACCAAAATTAAAGTTTCATGCTTAAGAGAACACTATTTTTAAAGTGAACACACAACAAACAGAATGGGATAAATATTTGAAAACGTATATCTGATAAGGGTCTAGTATTCAGAATATATAAATAACTCACCAACTCAACAATGAAATGACAAATAACCCAGCTAACAAATGAGCAAACCTACTTATCCAAAGAGGAAGCACAAATGAACTATGAGTACATTGAAGCTGAAGTTATGTTCAACATTATTAGATAAAATCAAAGAGATATCACTTCTCACCTACTAGAATGGTTAGAATAAAAAAGACATAATAAGTGTAGCAAGGGTATAGAGAAATCAGAAACTTCATACATTGCTGGTGGGAACGTAAAATAATGCAGCTACTTTGTAATGGTTTCTTAAAAGGTTAAACAGAGTTACCATGTACTCCTGTAATTCCACTCTTAGATATGTACCCCAAAGTGATGAAAATATATGTACATACAAAAACACATACACAAATGTTCATAGCAGTATTAATCATACTAGCCAAAAAGTATTAACAACCCCAAATTATATTAACTGATGAATGGGTAAACAAAATGAGGTGTGTCCATATAATTGAATATTATTTGGCCATATAAAGTTCTCATATATGATACAATATTGATGTACTTTGAAAACATTATGTTAAGTGAAAGAAACAGACACAAAAGAGCATATATTGTACAATTTCAATTTTTGAAATGTCCAGTACAGGCAAATCTATAGATTCAGAAATAAGTAGGAATTGCTATGGGGTAGTGGGGGTGGGCAGGTGGAGAGTGACTTCTAATGAGATTTTGAGCTGATGAAAATATCCTGAAATTATATAGTGATGATGACTACATATATCTTTGTGGATTTATTGTCCCATCACTTCATGGCAAATAGATGGGGGAAACAATGGAAATAGTGACAGATTTTATTTTCTTGGGTCCCAAAATCACTGCAGATGGTGACTGCAGCCATGAAATTAAAATACACTGGCTCCTTG
Organism: Oreotragus oreotragus; assembly: GCA_006410675.1. Taxonomy (NCBI): domain Eukaryota; kingdom Metazoa; phylum Chordata; class Mammalia; order Artiodactyla; family Bovidae; genus Oreotragus; species Oreotragus oreotragus. Next base: position 9,987 of record SJYX01022196.1, read on the forward strand.
GAAGAAAAGCTATGACAAACCTAGACAGTGTATTAAAAAGCAGAGACATCACTTTGCCAACAAAGGTTCGTATAGTCAAAGCTATGATTTTTCCAGTAGTCATGAATGGATGTGAGAAATGGGCCATAAAAAAGGCTGAGTGCTGAANGCTATGACAAACCTAGACAGTGTATTAAAAAGCAGAGACATCACTTTGCCAACAAAGGTTCGTATAGTCAAAGCTATGATTTTTCCAGTAGTCATGAATGGATGTGAGAAATGGGCCATAAAAAAGGCTGAGTGCTGAAGAATTGATGCTTTTGAACTGTGACATTAGCAAAGACTCTTGAGAGTTCCTTGGAGTGCAAGGAGATCAAACCAGTGAATCCTAATGGAAATCAGTCCTGAATATTCATTGAAAGGACTGATGCTGAAGCTGAAATTCCAATACTCTGGCCACCTGATGCAAAGACCCAACTCACTGGAAAAGACTCTGATGCTGGGAAAGATTGAAGGCAGGAGGAGAAAGGGGTAGCAGAGGATGAGACAATTAGATGGCATCACTGACTCAATGCACACGAGTTTGAGCGAACTCTGGGAGATAGTGAAGGACAGGGAAGCCTGGCATGCTGCAGGCCATGGGGTCGCGCAGAGTCAAACACAACTGAGCGACTGAACAACGTGCATCAGAAGCGCAGCAAAGACCGTCAGCATCTTCCTCAGGTAACAGTGCTGCTAAATGGTTATTATCAGTGACGGAATGCAATGCGCATATACAAGTCTCATACACTCTGTTACCATTCCCAAAGCTCCTCAGGACGACTTGCTCCTCAGGACAAGCACTGCATTTTAGAAAGCTGATTAGGTTTTTATTAGGAAAAAGTAGTCCCTTGCCCTCTACTCTAATGTCTTGTGGGAATATACCTTAGACCCTAAATATACCTTTGAATTCTAAAATTCAACTCTTGAGATTCTAAGGGTATGAAATCGAAAATGGCAACGGCTTTATCCAGAATGACACTTATATCAGCACTGTTTATATTAGCAAAGGGAAATTTGAAAACAGCTTTAAAAACTGGAAATAACCATGGGGTGACTGTTTAAATAAATTATGCTAAATCCATTCGGTGAAATATAAACTACAGTATTGTTAAATATATTTGTAAAGAGCATGTTGTAATATTGAAAATATTTGTTATGAATTTGAATAGAAAGAACAGAGTAAATACTGTTACAGACCTGTAAAAACAGAATGAGACATTAAAAAGTGTTAATAGTACAATAGTACCTTTATTTGAGTGGTGGAAGATGAGCATCATCTTCTTTTTCTACTTCTTTTCATGCCTATTCTTATTATAAATATATATATATATGTTTCTTTTTAAAGCCCAGAGACATTAGATACAGTGAGTGCCTAACATATCCTATCACCAAAGCAAAGGGATAAAACAACATGGCTATGAATTCATTTCCTCTTTAAGGCTGTTCTTAATGTTCATTTCAAGCTGATTTCATATCTAAATATACTCATGTGGGAGAACCTGAGAACACAGTGTATTTGGCCCCGAGACGTCTGGTTCCCAAGAAATGTCTACAGACATTTGGCAGCATTTGTTAACTAGCAGGTGAATCAGGCAATAATGGTTTTCAGTTATTCTTGAGTTTTAAAGACTGCATGACTTCCCCTGACATAGCCCTTATCAGTAATGATGTTTTGATTTCTGTTTGACTCAAATCTCGGTGATTATTCTCTTTTGATTGTAACTCAAGGAGAAGGGATAAGTGGTAATACTAAGGCCTCAGCCCACACCCCGAATCGTCACAAAGGAAATCAGGCTAGAAATTACACCCATCAACATAACTCATGCTTCTAGACAAAGCTCTGTATGAAATAGCTGACTAGCCACTCTCAGGAGGAAATTTACTCAACTTATTCCCAGTAAAGAAATGAGCATAACCTGCTGATTATTTCAGGTTCACAGGTGTTGCATTTGGGTTAATATACCAAATTTCAGGATCAAATTGTTCTTACTTTTCAGTTTCTAAAAACTGATATTGTCACTTCACTGAGGAGATAATAAAGCACCATAATTTTCATATACATAATATATTTTATGAGAAACATTTAAAGTCAAGAATGCAGATGTATGATTTTATACTGTAAGATAATTATCTCACTTAATTTTCAAAAATATAGGAGGTTACTTAGAGTATGTAGAATTTTAGATGACAGTTACAAACTTTTAAGAAATATTTCCAGTAAGCTTAAACAGCCTGATGAAATACTATTTTCTGCTATAAGGCTATTCCTGTAGAAAAAACAAGTTTGATTGTTTTTTCCTTGTACATTACCATTTGTGAATGCTTATCACATACCAAGCTTTTTAAAGACATGGTCTTTACAATTCTCAAAACAATCTTGTGAGATCATCATTACTACTACTTTACAGAAAAGGATAAAAGAGGTTAACTGATTTGTCCAAGGCTGAAACGGCATAGCTGGGATTCGGCCAGGTCTTTCTCATCATCCTGTGATCTTTGCTCTTGATCATTGTCCCGAGGCTGCTGTCAGTGCCACTAATCATCAAGCCCTGTTTCTCTCTCAGAGAAAACTGACCAAGACCTTATTCTCCAGTGAAAGGTACACTAGGTTGTATGGGATGCCATCATAAAGTATGTGCACTGAATTTTCAGATGGAGTCAGAGAAAATAAAGACTCGTCTTATTTTTCGTAATTATAAAAGCTATAAAAATAATTTCTGAATAAGGAAATTTATGTCATTAATATTAAATGAGAGCAATACTTTAAAAACTATTTTCTTAATTAATTAGGTTACTGTATTTATCAGAGGCCACATTAAAAATTTTTGCTTTCAGTTAATCTAAACTTACTAGCAAAGTAATTGGTATTGTACCCTTACCATGCTATGGATGTGACTAGAGTAAATTAGAATCTTTTCCTGTTAGAAACAAAATGAGTAAATAGGTGGCAATCAAAATATGTCAGTTTGGATTTTTGTGAATTTTCCATTCACTTAGGTAAATTACACAAAGTACTTTCTAAAAGTAGCCATTACTTTTTAAGATTTCAAGTCATAACAACAATGATGAAAGTTAATGATGTGTTTTAAAAACATTTTATTCATGCAATATAAATGTTGTATCTGGGTAAAATTGTCATACCTTATGAATGTTTTTAGTCTACTTTGCCCTACCAAACTAATTGACTTGAGAGGCAGCAGAGTGATGAAAAATAAATTGACCACATTAGCTTAATATAAAAATTATCCATGAAATTCAAAAGTAGACGCTTAGAAAAAAAAAAAAAAAGAAAGTTAATGATGTGAAAGTGTATTTTCAGTTGATTGTTAAAGTGGCACAGAACCAACCAAATTGTTCAAAAGACTAATAAAAGCAAGATAAAATTTCTTTTCAGAAGACACTATGGGAAAGCATTTCAATATACATATATTTCATATTATATAAAAAATCCTACCTAGGATTTGATTTTACTTCTAATAAGCCTTCAGTCCCCATTGGCAATTTATTTTTCATTTTCTCTTTGACTAACTCTAAGTTATATTCTGGACGAAACAGGCCTATCTTCCACTCATTAATTTTCACAGCCCTTGAAAAGTTAGTGACTTCCCCTGCTAAAAGATCTCTGGTTAAAATGCTTTTCTGAGCAGAGGAAACAGTTGGAAATTCTGATTCTAACCAGGGGGCTGGAATGATCTGCAAGAAAACAGAAAGAATTTTAACAAAGTTAAGCAGAACTCACCTCTTCAGTTGGGTCAAATGTATGCCTCCACTCTACAAAAAGTATTTATTAAATATCTATATGGTGCAGACCTCCCACAATATAATACCTAAAGAAGAAGAAAGATTATACAATAAATTGAAAGGCACCTCTTACACACATAGCCTGGGAGGCTAACCAGGCCAGGCCGGGAATTCCAGCTTTACCAATTAACTGTGTTGTCTTGAACAAATCATTTCACTTTCCTGAATTAGGTCTCCTCATCCATGAAATGGAGTCAATTATGAATACCTCTAAAGAAACCTGAGGACCAAAAATAATGAAAGACAATAAGTAGCTAGTAGAAAACTGTATTACAAACCATTTATAAGTATCTAGTTCTGGTCAAGTCTCATTATCTTGGTTACATGAATGTAGGGATTATAGGAGAAATATTAATATTATCAGTCATAAAACTTTAGTTCTTTGATGCTCACCATTCCTACTCTTATATCTTCATACCTCTCCAATCAATTTTGTCTTTCAGTCATCAAGTTGCTTCAAGTATTCAGACTTCTGTAAAATTTAAGAATTTTACACTGGGGACTGAAGAATTATTAGAAGTAAAATCAAATCCCAGGTAGGATTTTTTATATAAAATGAAATATATATATATATGTAGAGAGAGAGAGAGAGAAATGCTTTCCCATACTGTCTCCTGAAAAGAGATTTTATCTTGTTTTTATTAGTCTTTTGAACAATTTGGTTGGTTCTGTGCCACTTAAACAAGCAACTGAAAATACACTTTCATATCATTAACTTTCATCACTGTTGTTATGACTTGAAATCTTAAAAAGTAATGGCTACTTTTAGAAAGTACTTTGTGTGATTTACCTGTCTGAAAGATCACAAGGTAATTGATCTGGCAGTAGATCTAGAGCTGGAGTGAGAGGTGAGAGAACATAATATACATGAACTAAAAATGGAGTTGAGGTCATTCAAATGAGTAAGGTTGTTAGGTAAACATTCAAGTACACAATTCTCGAGATAAAGTGGGAAAATTAGGAAGTCTTCTTGGCACTCAGATTATCAGTGATTTGCAAGCTCTTGCCTCAGGATCCTTTCACACATTAAGAATTGAGAACTTCAAAGCACTTTTGTTTGTCTGTTGTATGTATTGATATTTACTATATTAGAAGTTAAACTGAGGAATTTTAAATTTTTTGTTAATTCAGTTTTAAAATAACAAATCTTTACATATTAAAATACATGTTTATGAAAAATCCCCCCCAATTTAATGATGATGACAGTATTTTAAGTTTCTATAAATCTCTTTAATGTCTAGCTTTATAAAAGAGGACTAGATTTTCATATCTGTCTCAGTATTCAATCTACTGCAATATGACATTTCATATAGACTCTGGAAAATTTCACTGTGTACTTGTTTACAGAATGAGAGTGAGCAAAACACAGTTAATATCTCATTATTATGAAAATGACTTTGACCTCATGAATAGCTGGAAAGATGCTGGAGTCTGCAATCCCCAAGAGTCCCTAGATCATATTTCCGGTTCTAATGATTAATTGAAGCATTCAAAGATTATTTTTCCCCCAGATATGTCCAGGAGAATGTGGCAGACCATAGTCTGTGACTTTCTTTCTTTCTTTCTTTCTTTTTTTGCAATTAACAAATTGATCAAGTAGAAACAAAATCAAATAAAACTTTTAGTGTTTACCTTTAAGAATATAGAAAACCTCCAGATATCCTGAAGGACCAGATATCATGTACAATAATTTCTCTAGCAAAAATTCTATATAAAGGGAAATTTTGCTCAATAGAAAAACACTTTCTTCCCCAGTATACTTTGGCAGTTCATCTTACCTAATTAATAGTGAGTGGCACTTGGCTGCCTCGGTGGTGTTTTTATGAATTGAACAAAAACAATAATAATGGAGATAGGAGGAGACAGCATAGTGACAATATGTTTGCTGCCATCAACTTGGTGACCATCTGCCCCTTAGTTTTGTAAAGTAAAAATTTATTCAGCTAATTAACATTGCTAATGAATAAAGGAAAAGCCACTGAAGAGCACATTTTTACAACAAGTAGATTAGATCTTTGGGATTTAAATTGACCTTGATAAAGACTAACTCTTCAAATGAAAAATTTATGACAACAGAATTAAACAATACTATTTAACTGCAGAATATTGCTGATTTCACTATAATGCTCTAAACTTTTCTTATAAATGGAATAACTGCATTAAAGTATCCACTGCTATTGAGAGGAAACTTAACAGATTTTCATGGTCAGCTTTGCTAAACAAATTGTTGTTCTAACACTAAACTTCTGTTGAAAAGTCTGACTATTGTAGATACTAAAACCTTTCGTTGGGGAACAGGATAGAAGCCTGTTTCAATATGTGAGAGGCTGCTGTTATGCGATATTGCTGTTATGCACTATGTGAGAGGTAGAGTCCAAAAGGTGTCATCGACCAGGTCAGGCATTTGTATCTAGACAGATAGGAACAGTGGTTCAAGGTTTAAAAATCTCAGAGCCTTTCATTGTCTACTCCCTTCCCTGAAATCCTGTTCCCTCATTTAGAGATAGAAAATGCTTGTCCTTTTTATTTAGCAACTCCATGCAACATCAAGGAGGAGTCGCTCTGTATTAGTATGCAACTGAAATGTTAACAGTTTTATTTAATCTCAGTTCTGAGTATATCAATTTGGGGAAAACGCACACTCCGTTTTATTTGATGTTTTCAAATGTTAAGGAGGGAAACATGAATAACCCCTAGAAACAACATTCAGTAAAGAAATTCCTTTAGAAATAAAATAAATTTGCCAAGAAGCAAAGAGTGATATAACTTGAAGCTGGTTACAGTGAGTAATATACTCCAGCACTGCCAAAGTAAACTTTTCTGATTGAAAAAGGCTATCAAAGAAGTAACAAGATTTCTTTTTAAAATACCACACCCATATTCTGTTGTTTGTTTTCTTGTTCTGAACACAACGTTTTAAAGGGCACAAGGCTGCTAAAGCAAGCAGAAGTTCCACAAAACAAATCATGGTTTTCTCTTACCCGCAAAACATCTGGTTAATTAGAGATCAATTATATGTTAGCAATGTAAGAAAGACTGGGCCCTCAAAGCATTTTGATTGTACACTGGTAGCAACAAATGAGTATGAAATAGTAAGCAGTGGTTTAAATGAGTTCCAGGGTTGATAATATCAGAGGTAAGAGAAAATGCAGGTTTTTCCTTAAAGCAGAAGGTGGAAAGGTAAATTTGTCAATGAAAATAATAGCTTATATAACACTTCTTCAGTGATTCATTTACTTCTTCACAACAGTTATTTGAGGTAAGCACTAGTTTATTCCCCTTGTTACATCTAAACGTCAGGTTGGTTTAATTCTCTTCCTCGGTTCTTATCTCTGAAACAAAAGTTTGGAACAGTGGACAACAGACAAGTTACAGCTCAGTTCAGCTCAAGCAGATCTTTTACAGCAGACACTTCCAAGACATGGGAGCAGGCTGACCCTAAAGGAGTTGTCCTCCTCATCCCTCTTGGCTTCCCCCTTTTTAAACTTCCTGTCTCCTCCTTTTGGTTGTCCCCTGTCCAAAATAGGGCTTGTACTCACCACCAATCAATGAAAAGGAATGCAAATGTTCTCAAAGCCAATTGCAATTGCCAGTTATAAAACAGCAGCAGGCTCTGTCATGCATGTCTTCCCATAAGTCAATCTGTTATTATCAGATATATATGTGTATACACTATTTATGAATCCTTAATGGGCTTCTGGCCGCCTAAAGTTACTTGGAGAAGCTCCTGTAGTTAGTCTGTATCCACTGTGTGCCTAGGGTGCAGGTGCAAGGGTTGGAAACGTCTCTGTGGTTATTTTTGTAGCACATATGTGAGCTCTCGTGGTATGTCTGGGATAGAGTTTAGAGATCAGCTTGCCTCCTTTTCAGCTAGGCCACCTCTCATTGCTCATGCCTAACTTCCTACCTAACATAAATAATCCCAGGGCCAAATAAGAATTATAAGGGAAATTTAAAATATTTTTAACTGAATAAAAATAAAACACACATGCCACTAAATTGGTACTTAGAATTTAATAGCAGAGGAAGGACCACAATGGGGACGTAAGAGTCTCCTGAACTTCCCTCCTTCCACAGATGCATCGAATGTAAAGTAATTCGAGTCACCACAGCTGGAATTCACAGACTCTTTTCTCGCCCCCAGAATGAATCAGCTCCCAAAGACAGAGTCCTTCAAGTGAGATAGATGCCTGCAACAGGACAACAGAAATACACTGTGATTTTTCCCCTTGGGCCTTCCCCAGGGGATCCAGAGCCCTTTTGCCAGACTGACACTGTCCTTGTGAAAGGGAAGTGGCCATATATTCTGAGAGTTTTCAGATACTAGTTCTGAGTTTTTGCTGATTCCTGGAAGCTCAACATATTAACCATGATCCGCTGAGCAAGGTACGACACATGGAGTCTTGAGCTGAGTCTAATAGTAAGCCCAAGAGAATGTGAACCCGTTCTGTGGTTATTTTCCCAGTCCCAGAACGTATAGTATAAACTGATAACGCTAAGTAACTGGCACAATCCCAAGAGCTGTTTCCTTGAGGGGAGGTGGGGATTTTATGATAGAAAAGGCCAAATGGAAGCATCTGAACTGTTGTACACAGACACACAGTTAGCAAGCCAAAAGCAGGGTCACAGCTCTGGGTGAATTTCAAACATTAACATCACCATTAAAGGCTTGAGACAGGCAGGGTTAGTAGTTCCTAATATATCCTCGTTTAACTTGCCTTTTTAACTGGGTCAAAAGTCATTGACTCTCTGAGAATAAAATGGTGATGCCAAAGAAAGTTACATTTGCAAATATGTTTTCTTAGCTAAAAAAACTAACAGTCTTTGGCACATGGTGTGTAGCTGTTTAAATGCTTTTTTTTCACTTGGATAAGAGAAAGCAGAAGCAATTTGCATGTACGTGGCACCAGCAACAATATCAGTTCAGTTCAGTTCAGTCTCTCAGTCGTGTCCGACTCTTTCCAATCCCATGGACTTCAGCACCCCAGGCCTCACTGTCCATCACCAGCTCCCGGAGCTTGCTCAAACTCATGTCCATCAAGCCGGTGATGCCATCCAACCATCTCATCCCTGTCATCCCCTTCTCCTCCTGCCTTCAATCTTTCCCAGCATCAAGATCTTTTCCAATGAGTCAGTTCTTCGCATCAGGTGGCCAAAGTACTGGAGTTTCAGCTTCAGCATCAGTATAGTTTCAGTTTTAGCAACAATATAGTTTTACCTTATTTCAGAACTCTTGCAAACCTATTACTATCATATTGTGGTTTGGAGGGTCCTTAATCATCCTGCTATCTTAATGTCTATCATATTGACCCACTTTATTAATGTGGAACAGATAAGTAGAATGTACCAAGCCTTACTAAGTCATAAATATGCCAGAGAATAGGAGATAGATTTCAGGATCTGCCACACTTGTAAAATTTCTAGAGGTCCAGTGGTCTAGGACATGGCGGAATATTTCTTTTAAAGTAGTATAACAGTATGAGTTGATATAAATTATAATGGCATAAGTGGTATAATGATGTGAGTTGCTGCACCTATTGTGAAAGAAGTTAAATGTTTGGCAGCTTCTTGAATTTTGAAGGAAATGTTAATAACATTTGGATGTGTTACTCCAACTCATTTACCAATTAATTTATGAGACTGGACAATTTCAGATGGAGCTGGATTAAGAAAGGATCTCAAATATTGGGTTGGCCAAAAGCTTTGTTCAGGTATTTCTATAGGATGTAATGAATCTTTTGGCCAACCCAACAGATCTAAACTGTGATGCAAATGGTCCTGTCACTTGGAACTTATGACCAGCAGACTAACAAAATTGAAAGTGCCTTTGGCAGACAGATATACTATAAGGTGCTTTTGATATATCCCAGTAGAAGACTCACAGCCTAGGCCTTTAGAGTTTTGTTATATGGCTATGATATCCTCTTGTAGCCAATATTATCAATGTGAAATTAGCTCTCAGTTTTCTCCTAGACCCTAGTACCAAATGCCTGACCTTAGCCTATCAAGTAAACTGAATCATAAACTGAGTGTTATCTGATCTGTCAAACCATAAATCAATTTCTCCAAGATCTAGAACTTCCCCTGCTGCCACCATACTCGCCCACCTTTTATACAGCTAAGAATGAGTGCATGTGTAACAAGAAGGATAAGTGCAGCCTCCTCACAGCAGAGTGGCTGTGCCCAGAAGTGCAGTATTATAAGGGTCAGTGTAAAGGATGGTCATGGCCCTGGGAGAGTGGCTATAGCAGTGGGCCAGGAGAAGGCAGCCTCCAGGTTGGCGTTCATCCACACACTGGCACAAGATGCAGTCTAGGATTCCTAACTGATTGATCAAGTCAGGGAGGAGGGAAAGGAGAGATTGTGGGAAGTCATATCCAGGCTTGGGTCTTGCCTTGTATTTGTCCTACTCCAGAGGCTTCCATGCCCCCTTCTGGATCACTAGACAATAACTGAAAAGTACAGGTGTTGGTCACTCAGTCATGTCCAGCGCTTTACAACCCCATGGACTCTAACACCCTCCAGGCTCCTCTGTCCACAGAGTTCTCCAGGCGGGAATACTGGAGTGGGTAGCCATTCCTTTCTTCAGAGGATCTTCCCAACCCAGGGGTTGAACCTGGGTCTCCTGCATTGCAGGCAAATTCTTTACCATCTGAGCCACTGGGGAAGCCCAGAGGATAGCTAAAAACAGATAACTCTTGGAGAAATGAACCTAAAGGAGATACAGCATTAGGCATGTGACCCATCCAGTCTATCAAAGGGATTATGAATAGCAGACTGATGAAATTTGTCCTTTTCAGAGACCTGTTCCAGCATTTTACTTCCACACAGTCTGCAGGTGATACATGCATGGAATAGCCTATGCTCGGATGCCCAACTTAATATTTTCTGGGCCATGAAGTATAACCTAGCATCTGATTGGAGGGTCTCTGGACAGCTCAAGAGTCGACAGTATCAATGTTCCAACCACGTGTATGAGCATCTGCAACTGGACAGCCAGCGCCTCTGCTTTACTCTAGGGTCATGATGGGTTAGCAACTACCTAGAGGACACATACCCTAACAGAAAAACTATTGTATTATTTAAATGTCATGTGAAGTGAAAGTTGCTTAGTCATTTCTGACTCTTTGCAACCCCATGGAATATACAGTCCATGGAATTCTCCAGGCCAGAATACTGGAGTGGGTAGCCATTCCCTTCTCCAGAGGATCTTCCCAACCCAGGGATCGAACCCAGGTCTCCCACATTGCACACAGATGCCTTACCAGCTGAGCCACAAAGGAAGCCCAAATATCATATGATGGGATATAATTTTTGGTTCCTCCTTGTTCTCATCTTCTAGATGGTATGGGCCCTCCCCTGATGTTCCCTTTGTCTCACATACTGGTTTTAACAAGAAGGGGGTCCCTAAACCCTAATTTCTCTCCTAGAACATAGTTGGGGACACTCTCTGTGTTATTCTACTTGGACCTTTTATTTAGATGCCATAACTACATAGCCCTCCAAGAGGCAGCCTCAGAGTGGAGTCCACCCAGCAGTTCTGTCAGTTCATGTGGTCAGGTTTAAAGTTATCTTTTCCATGGAAGCAGGCAATGTGGATGACCATAAGGGTCACATACTTTATACACTGCCCCCCTTTTCTAGCTCCACAGACTGCCCTAACAACATTCTCTCTCTCATATGACCTAATCTTAACAGAACACATGGCACCTAATCTTGACATGGTTTCACGACAACCTACATTGCTTTAATTATGGGAAATGGATCAGGGAAATAATTCATTTATTTCTTCTTACGTTATCTGAAATTCTTTGCCCGTTCCACCCATCAGAATATTCAACTAGTAGTTTCACCTCCTGTATAACTCCTGCTCAGGCCTTAATAACAGCCATGGAATATTGAAAATATCTGTTTCTGCATCTCCCCAGGTCTTGACATTCTTAGCAAATTTAATTGTTTAAGAAACTCGGGACTTCAAAGGACTATTTCCTGCAATGAGTTGGTAATTATCCATCACAGTCCTTGAAGCAAATTATGCTGCCTTGTTTGGGCTTTTCCCACTTCCAGAGTAAGGGCTTTAATCTGTGGTGCCTCAGATTAGGGCATCTGTGGGCAGATGCCTTACTTTTGGGGCCAATTGTTAGTTAGCAAACAACACCAAACACTCCAGGCCTGTATAAAATTCCTACGAAAGAAGTAGCAGGTGCGCAGCTCCTCCATTGCCTAGCTCATCCTGGGCTGGGACCCCAGGCATCTGGAAGGGCAGACCCTAGGCTCAGAAAGAGCATCCTGGCCTGGGTGCTGTGGGGATTTGACTGGGAAAACGCTAGCCCCTCTCTGTCACAATCAGGGTTCTGGATATAAACCTCGTAGTTACAGATGTTGGACCTGTTGCTTGATCTATCACCAGAGAATTCTACCAGCACTGAGATCCTTAAACACTCAGCTATGACTTATTCCTGTGGAAATCATGGAAAAGCAAAAGGTTAAATCTTTTCTGAGAAGAGAATCTGCGAGAAGTAAGTCTCAAACAAATTTATTCTAACCTTTCACCCTGCTTTATTCTTTGGTGTATTTTCAGCCTACATATTTAAAGACTTTTTTGTAATGTTTAGATTTCCCATTTCCTCTTGTGTAAGATCTTTCACCTTTTTTTTAAATCTAACTGGCTCTTTCATAGAAAAAAGTATCTGACTGCAATAAAATGTATAAGGTTATTTCTGTCACAACAGGGTAAGTATATCATATTATGATGTAGAACAGTGTTGGTTCCTTTCATTTACCATATCTCCACCTTTTATTTTAAATTAGGTTTTTTAGAAGAAGCAGCAAACCCATTTCTCATATGTCTTTTATGGCTAATGTCTTTACAAGCTCCAGGTTTACAATTCTTGATCAGAGCTCATCATTCTTGGAAGTTTTCTCCCTCGTTTGCCCCTTCTTCTAGTCTTATTTCAAATCTGTATGTGCCCCATAACCTGCTCTCCATTGGTAGATTAGTGTCTCCCAGGGCTCCTGTCCTACATGGGTGGTGCAATTCCGAGTCCTACTCCAGAAATGTGGCATCCTTCCCTTCTCAGTCTTATGCACTTAGCTCTGCTGACATTGCCACTAGAAATTAGGAAGTTTATTAATCACTGTAGATCCAAGGAAGGAATCCAAATCCATTTGTTCCTGAGCAGGTAATGCAGTCCCATCTATTGGTTTTGTGATAAAGAGTTTCAGCAACAGAAAATCTCAGTGACTGCTGGTGGAAATGCATATTGATACAGCCACTTTGAAAAACTGTTTGCTAGTTTCTTTAAAAAATAAACACATTTACCATACAATCCAGCAATCACACTCCTGGGAACTTATTCTAGAGAAATTAAAATTTATATTCATGCATACAAACAAAAACTACATGCAAATATTCATGGCAGCTAGAAACAACCAAAATGTTCTACAATAGATGAATGATTAAGCGTATCATAGAATATCATTCAGAAATAAAATCAATGGCACAAACTATTAACAAAACAACTTGAATAAATGTCAAGGGTTTAAGGCTAAGAGTAAATATCAGATCTCAAAATGTCACACACTGGTTTCTGTAGCATTCTCAAAATGGCAAAATTATAAAGATGGAAATATGTTGTTAGGGGTTAGAGGTGATAGGATGTTGAGGAGGGGGGTGCTGGTAATCTTGTGACCAAATGGGTAGCGTAAAGGAGACCTCTGTGAGATGGAATAGTTCTATGTCTTGAGTGACAACAATCATACAGAACAATGCAAATGTTATATCAATGTCAATTTACTTGTTTTGATATTGTACTAAAATTACATAAAATATTGAAGAAAATTGAAAGAAGGCTTCATAGGACATCTTTGTATTTTCTTTTTTAATTTCTTCTAAATCTAACATGAGTTTAAAATAAAAAGCTAAACAAAAAAATAAGTAAACTCAGGAGCTCTATATCTATTTTTTTAATTGAGTTAAAAAGATTTCTACAGATAAGATGAACTTCCACAGTGGTTCAGATAATAAAGAATCTGCCTGTAATGTGGGAGACCAAGGTTCAATCCCTGGGTTGGGGGAAGATCCCCTGGAGAAGGGAATGGCAATCTACTCCAGTATTCTTGCCTAGAGAATTCCATGGACAGAGGAGGCTGGCAATCTATAGTTCATGGGATCACAAAGAGTTGGTCACGACTGAGCTATGTTCACTCACTCACAGATAAAGTCCTAGACTCAGATGACTTCTTTGGTAAATTATACCAAATATTTAAGGAAGACATACCAATTCTACACAAACTCTTCCAGAAAATTGAAAAGGAGTGAATACATATGTCCTAGTGCATTCTATCAGCCCAACATTATACTGATGCTAAAACCAAACTAAGATGTTACAAGAACAGAAAACTGCAAACTAATATTTCTCATAGAAAGAGAAGCAAAAATCCTAAACAAATTTCAGAAAATCAAGCCCAATATTATATTGAGAGGAACTGCATTTAAACACTGAACCAAGTGTATTTATTCAAAGAATGCAAGGACAGTTAAGCATTCAAAAATCAGTCAGCTTAATTCACTATGCTAACAAATTGGAGAGAAAGAAAAAGTGATCCTCTTAATAAATATAAACAATTCATTTGAGAAAATAAGTAGAATGTACCAAGCCTTACTAAGTCATAAATATGCCAGAGAATAGGAGATAGATTTCAGGATCTGCCACACTTGTAAAATTTCTAGAGGTCCAGTGGTCTAGGACATGGTGGAATATTTCTTTTAAAGTAGTATAACAGTATGAGTTGATATAAATTATAATGGCATAAGTGGTATAATGATGTGAGTTGCTGCACCTATTGTGAAAGAAGTTAAATGTTTGGCAGCTTCTTGAATTTTGAAGGAAATGTTAATAACATTTGGATGTGTTACTCCAACTCATTTACCAATTAATTTATGAGACTGGACAATTTCAGATGGAGCTGGATTAAGAAAGGATCTCAAATATTGGGTTGGCCAAAAGCTTTGTTCAGGTATTTCTATAGGATGTAATGAATCTTTTGGCCAACCCAACAGATCTAAACTGTGATGCAAATGGTCCTGTCACTTGGAACTTATGACCAGCAGACTAACAAAATTGAAAGTGCCTTTGGCAGACAGATATACTATAAGGTGCTTTTGATATATCCCAGTAGAAGACTCACAGCCTAGGCCTTTAGAGTTTTGTTATATGGCTATGATATCCTCTTGTAGCCAATATTATCAATGTGAAATTAGCTCTCAGTTTTCTCCTAGACCCTAGTACCAAATGCCTGACCTTAGCCTATCAAGTAAACTGAATCATAAACTGAGTGTTATCTGATCTATCAAACCATAAATCAATTTCTCCAAGATCTAGAACTTCCCCTGCTGCCACCATACTCGCCCACCTTTTATACAGCTAAGAATGAGTGCATGTGTAACAAGAAGGATAAGTGCAGCCTCCTCACAGCAGAGTGGCTGTGCCCAGAAGTGCAGTATTATAAGGGTCAGTGTAAAGGATGGTCATGGCCCTGGGAGAGTGGCTATAGCAGTGGGCCAGGAGAAGGCAGCCTCCAGGTTGGCGTTCATCCACACACTGGCACAAGATGCAGTCTAGGATTCCTAACTGATTGATCAAGTCAGGGAGGAGGGAAAGGAGAGATTGTGGGAAGTCATATCCAGGCTTGGGTCTTGCCTTGTATTTGTCCTACTCCAGAGGCTTCCATGCCCCCTTCTGGATCACTAGACAATAACTGAAAAGTACAGGTGTTGGTCACTCAGTCATGTCCAGCGCTTTACAACCCCATGGACTCTAACACCCTCCAGGCTCCTCTGNAGGGAAAGGAGAGATTGTGGGAAGTCATATCCAGGCTTGGGTCTTGCCTTGTATTTGTCCTACTCCAGAGGCTTCCATGCCCCCTTCTGGATCACTAGACAATAACTGAAAAGTACAGGTGTTGGTCACTCAGTCATGTCCAGCGCTTTACAACCCCATGGACTCTAACACCCTCCAGGCTCCTCTGTCCACAGAGTTCTCCAGGCGGGAATACTGGAGTGGGTAGCCATTCCTTTCTTCAGAGGATCTTCCCAACCCAGGGGTTGAACCTGGGTCTCCTGCATTGCAGGCAAATTCTTTACCATCTGAGCCACTGGGGAAGCCCAGAGGCTAGCTAAAAACAGATAACTCTTGGAGAAATGAACCTAAAGGAGATACAGCATTAGGCATGTGACCCATCCAGTCTATCAAAGGGATTATGAATAGCAGACTGATGAAATTTGTCCTTTTCAGAGACCTGTTCCAGCATTTTACTTCCACACAGTCTGCAGGTGATACATGCATGGAATAGCCTATGCTCGGATGCCCAACTTAATATTTTCTGGGCCATGAAGTATAACCTAGCATCTGATTGGAGGGTCTCTGGACAGCTCAAGAGTCGACAGTATCAATGTTCCAACCACGTGTATGAGCATCTGCAACTGGACAGCCAGCGCCTCTGCTTTACTCTAGGGTCATGATGGGTTAGCAACTACCTAGAGGACACATACCTTAAATGAAGTATAACCTAGCATCTGATTGGAGGGTCTCTGGACAGCTCAAGAGTCGACAGTATCAATGTTCCAACCACGTGTATGAGCATCTGCAACTGGACAGCCAGCGCCTCTGCTTTACTCTAGGGTCATGATGGGTTAGCAACTACCTAGAGGACACATACCCTAACAGAAAAACTATTGTATTATTTAAATGTCATGTGAAGTGAAAGTTGCTTAGTCATTTCTGACTCTTTGCAACCCCATGGAATATACAGTCCATGGAATTCTCCAGGCCAGAATACTGGAGTGGGTAGCCATTCCCTTCTCCAGAGGATCTTCCCAACCCAGGGATCGAACCCAGGTCTCCCACATTGCACACAGATGCCTTACCAGCTGAGCCACAAAGGAAGCCCAAATATCATATGATGGGATATAATTTTTGGTTCCTCCTTGTTCTCATCTTCTAGATGGTATGGGCCCTCCCCTGATGTTCCCTTTGTCTCACATACTAAGCACTCAATCTGGTTTTAGCAAGAAGGGGGTCCCTAAACCCTAATTTCTCTCCTAGAACATAGTTGGGGACACTCTCTGTGTTATTCTACTTGGACCTTTTATTTAGATGCCATAACTACATAGCCCTCCAAGAGGCAGCCTCAGAGTGGAGTCCACCCAGCAGTTCTGTCAGTTCATGTGGTCAGGTTTAAAGTTATCTTTTCCATGGAAGCAGGCAATGTGGATGACCATAAGGGTCACATACTTTATACACTGCCCCCCTTTTCTAGCTCCACAGACTGCCCTAACAACATTCTCTCTCTCATATGACCTAATCTTAACAGAACACATGGCACCTAATCTTGACATGGTTTCACGACAACCTACATTGCTTTAATTACAGGAAATGGATCAGGGAAATAATTCATTTATTTCTTCTTACGTTATCTGAAATTCTTTGCCCGTTCCACCCATCGGAATATTCAACTAGTAGTTTCACCTCCTGTATAACTCCTGCTCAGGCCTTAATAACAGCCATGGAATATTGAAAATATCTGTTTCTGCATCTCCCCAGGTCTTGACATTCTTAGCAAATTTAATTGTTTAAGAAACTCGGGACTTCAAAGGACTATTTCCTGCAATGAGTTGGTAATTATCCATCACAGTCCTTGAAGCAAATTATGCTGCCTTGTTTGGGCTTTTCCCACTTCCAGAGTAAGGGCTTTAATCTGTGGTGCCTCAGATTAGGGCATCTGTGGGCAGATGCCTTACTTTTGGGGCCAATTGTTAGTTAGCAAACAACACCAAACACTCCAGGCCTGTATAAAATTCCTACGAAAGAAGTAGCAGGTGCGCAGCTCCTCCATTGCCTAGCTCATCCTGGGCTGGGACCCCAGGCATCTGGAAGGGCAGACCCTAGGCTCAGAAAGAGCATCCTGGCCTGGGTGCTGTGGGGATTTGACTGGGAAAACGCTAGCCCCTCTCTGTCACAATCAGGGTTCTGGATATAAACCTCGTAGTTACAGATGTTGGACCTGTTGCTTGATCTATCACCAGAGAATTCTACCAGCACTGAGATCCTTAAACACTCAGCTATGACTTATTCCTGTGGAAATCATGGAAAAGCAAAAGGTTAAATCTTTTCTGAGAAGAGAATCTGCGAGAAGTAAGTCTCAAACAAATTTATTCTAACCTTTCACCCTGCTTTATTCTTTGGTGTATTTTCAGCCTACATATTTAAAGACTTTTTTGTAATGTTTAGATTTCCCATTTCCTCTTGTCTAAGATCTTGTCTAAGATTTTTTTAAATCTAACTGGCTCTTTCATAGAAAAAAGTATCTGACTGCAATAAAATGTATAAGGTTATTTCTGTCACAACAGGGTAAGTATATCATATTATGATGTAGAACAGTGTTGGTTCCTTTCATTTACCATATCTCCACCTTTTATTTTAAATTAGGTTTTTTAGAAGAAGCAGCAAACCCATTTCTCATATGTCTTTTATGGCTAATGTCTTTATAAGCTCCAGGTTTACAATTCTTGATCAGAGCTCATCATTCTTGGAAGTTTTCTCCCTCGTTTGCCCCTTCTTCTAGTCTTATTTCAAATCTGTATGTGCCCCATAACCTGCTCTCCATTGGTAGATTAGTGTCTCCCAGGGCTCCTGTCCTATATAGGTGGTGCAATTCCGAGTCCTACTCCAGAAATGTGGCATCCTTCCCTTCTCAGTCTTATGCACTTAGCTCTGCTGACATTGCCACCAGAAATTAGGAAGTTTATTAATCACTGTACATCCGAGGAAGGAATCCAAATCCATTTGTTCCTGAGCAGGTGATGCAGTCCCATCTCTTGGTTTTGTGATAAAGAGTTTCAGCAACAGAAAATCTCAGTGACTGCTGGTGGAAATGCATATTGATACAGCCACTTTNTTGTTCCTGAGCAGGTAATGCAGTCCCATCTATTGGTTTTGTGATAAAGAGTTTCAGCAACAGAAAATCTCAGTGACTGCTGGTGGAAATGCATATTGATACAGCCACTTTGAAAAACTGTTTGCTAGTTTCTTTAAAAAATAAACACATTTACCATACAATCCAGCAATCACACTCCTGGGAACTTATTCTAGAGAAATTAAAATTTATATTCATGCATACAAACAAAAACTACATGCAAATATTCATGGCAGCTAGAAACAACCAAAATGTTCTACAATAGATGAATGATTAAGCGTATCATAGAATATCATTCAGAAATAAAATCAATGGCACAAACTATTAACAAAACAACTTGAATAAATGTCAAGGGTTTAAGGCTAAGAGTAAATATCAGATCTCAAAATGTCACACACTGGTTTCTGTAGCATTCTCAAAATGGCAAAATTATAAAGATGGAAATATGTTGTTAGGGGTTAGAGGTGATAGGATGTTGAGGAGGGGGGTGCTGGTAATCTTGTGACCAAATGGGTAGCGTAAAGGAGACCTCTGTGAGATGGAATAGTTCTATGTCTTGAGTGACAACAATCATACAGAACAATGCAAATGTTATATCAATGTCAATTTACTTGTTTTGATATTGTACTAAAATTACATAAAATATTGAAGAAAATTGAAAGAAGGCTTCATAGGACATCTTTGTATTTTCTTTTTTAATTTCTTCTAAATCTAACATGAGTTTAAAATAAAAAGCTAAACAAAAAAATAAGTAAACTCAGGAGCTCTATATCTATTTTTTTAATTGAGTTAAAAAGATTTCTACAGATAAGATGAACTTCCACAGTGGTTCAGATAATAAAGAATCTGCCTGTAATGTGGGAGACCAAGGTTCAATCCCTGGGTTGGGGGAAGATCCCCTGGAGAAGGGAATGGCAATCTACTCCAGTATTCTTGCCTAGAGAATTCCATGGACAGAGGAGGCTGGCAATCTATAGTTCATGGGATCACAAAGAGTTGGTCACGACTGAGCTATGTTCACTCACTCACAGATAAAGTCCTAGACTCAGATGACTTCTTTGGTAAATTATACCAAATATTTAAGGAAGACATACCAATTCTACACAAACTCTTCCAGAAAATTGAAAAGGAGTGAATACATATGTCCTAGTGCATTCTATCAGCCCAACATTATACTGATGCTAAAACCAAACTAAGATGTTACAAGAACAGAAAACTGCAAACTAATATTTCTCATAGAAAGAGAAGCAAAAATCCTAAACAAATTTCAGAAAATCAAGCCCAATATTATATTGAGAGGAACTGCATTTAAACACTGAACCAAGTGTATTTATTCAAAGAATGCAAGGACAGTTAAGCATTCAAAAATCAGTCAGCTTAATTCACTATGCTAACAAATTGGAGAGAAAGAAAAAGTGATCCTCTTAATAAATATAAACAATTCATTTGAGAAAATGCAACTTCCATTCCTAATGAAGTGTAAGTGAAAGTCGTTCAATCGTGTCCAACTCTTTGCGACCCGGTGGACTATAGAGTCCATGGAATTCTCCAGGCCAGAATACTGGAGTGGGTAGCCTTTCCCTTCTCCAGGGGCTCTTCCCAACCCAGGGATCTAACCCAGGTCTCCCACATCTCAGGCGGATTCTCTACCAGCTGAACCACCAGAGAAGCTCATTTCTAATAAAGCCTCTCATCAAATTAGAAAGAGAAGGGAATTTTCTCAACTTGGTAAAAGTCATCTACCAAAAAAACTACAGCTAACATCACGCCTAACTGTGAAACACTGAATGCTTTCCCCCTTAGGTTAAAAAAATCTGTTTGACACTTCTACCTAGCTTGTACTGAAGTTCTAGTCAGTATAATAAAGCAAGAAAAAGGCATAAAAAGCATTTGCTGGAAAGAAGAAATAAAATTGTCTTAATGCATAAACAACATTTTTTTAAATTCAATAACCTACAAAAAAAGCTACCAAATTTCATTAATTTAGTGATGGTGCAGAATTCAAGCAAAAATAATTGTGTTACTGTATACTCACAATGAACAAAATATACTGAAATGTAAATTATAAAATTTATAATAGCATCAAAAAATAAAGTTCAGCATCATTTTCCCTCAGAATTTTGAGAAAATGTCTTCTTGTATTTAGCTTGCCTTTAATCTGAAAATCATGTGTGCTTTTTTTTCTTTGGAAGCATTTAACACTTTATTCCTTCCATTGAGGCTCTGGTTTTATCACAAAGTTTGTGTTTCATTCATCCTGTTCAGTACAGTGCGTCCTATTAATCTGAAAAGTTGAGACTCCCACTGTAAGAAACATGTCTTTGAAACTTCTTACACTGCATTTGTGCGCTCACCTCTTCTTGAAAGTGAAAGTTGCTCAATCATGTCCGACTCTGAATTCTCCAGGCCAGAATATTGGAGTGGATAACCTCTCCCTTTTCCAGGGGATCTTCCCAACCCAGGGATTAAACTCAGGTCTCCCACGTTGCAGGTGGATTCTTTACTAGCTGAGCCACAAGGGAAGCCCAAGAATACTGGAGTGGGTAGCCTATCCCTTCTCCAGTGGATCTTCCCGACCCAGGAATTGAACTGAGCCTCCTGCAGGCGGATTCTTTACCAACTGAGCTATCAGGGAAGCCCTTCTTGGAATCTCTATTAAGTCCCCAGCTTCTCAAATCAATGGATCCTTCTTTGTGGCCTACAGTACTAGAGAATTCCCCATTTGATCTTCTAGCTTGCTGGTTTTGTGTGGCCATTGCTCTACTCAGTCCATCTTTGAGATTTTTATTTTAATAATTTTACTTTTCATTTGTATTTGCAATGAATTCACTTCTTTTTTATAACAAGCTGTCCTGGTCTCCAGTTTTTTTGTTTGTTTGTTTGTTTTGTTTTTCTTTTTTAAGGGACAGGGCAGACAAGGATGAGGGTTGTACTTTTATCAGCATATTTCTTTATAAATGCTATAACATTGCTGCTGTTAGTTCACATATTAAATTTATCCATCTATCCCTTCAGCAAATACTAAAATCTGCTCTTTAACAGAAAGCTCTTAAACATATAGGGAATGCAGACAATATTCCTTGACTCTGCTTAGCTGACATTTTAGTAATATAAGCCAAGTTGAAATTTTTATAGTTATTTTTTAAAAATAAAGAGTTAAAAAGTTTCCTCCCTACCCCCAAAAGATTACCTGTGTGTCTCCTGGGGTACATGTAGCTCTCTCTATGCACTATTAACTCTTGTTAGTTCTATTTTTATTTGTTTTGTTTTTTGTTTCTTAATTTTGTATTTTTTTTGTTGAGTTGATCCTCAACTTTTGGTGATTCTTAGGTTATCTTTATTTTTGCAACTCTTTTGGATAGCCTATATATATATGCTGTTATTCTGTACAATAGGATCTCCTTTGTGCTCATAAAGAAAGAGAAAATGCGCTAAGATGAATGTGCCGTTCATTCATTTTCTGAATAGGTCATCTTTTCCCCCTTTTAGCAGAGCCAGGACCTTTCCTTGGCACCTTGAAAAATATCGAATCCTCAGAGTACCTGTCTGGCAGCAGATGCCTCTACAGAGTGCTGCTGGACTGGTTGGATGAGAATAATTAGAGGACACTGTGCAAAAAAGAGTTAACATAGCAAACCTGAAACTGCTATCTTTGGAAATTCTTGCTGGGAAGCTGGTCTTTGTCTGAGGTCTAGAAACTTGGCAGGTAAGCAATTTCCTGATATAAAACTTTCCTTCAATGACAAAATCACTTACTGTACCTAAACTCTAAAACAATGTGGGTTGTGCGGAACATTTTTCCTTCTGAGTGCTCTTGGCGACCCTATGGACTGTAGTCTGCCAGGCTCCTCTGTCCATGTGATTCTCTAGGCAAGAATATTGGAGTGGGTTGCCATGTCTTTCTCCAAGGGATCTTCCCAACCCAGGAATCGAACCCACGTCTCTTATGTCTCCTGCATTGGCGGGCAAATTCCTTACCACTAGCACCATCTGGGAAGCCCAGTGCCACCTGGATGTGCACCAACCCACTGCCATTCCCTTCTCCAGGGGATCTTCCTGACCCAGGGATTGAACCCAGGTCTCCTGTATTCTAGGCAGATTCTTTACCATCTGAGCCACCAAGGAAGCCCCATTTTCCTTCTAGGGGTGTACAATTGTGGCATCTACTAAGCAGAGGATGGTTACATGCCTGGTTGCCAATAAAAACCTTAGCCAGTCTCTAGTGAATTTCTACGCACACAGCCCTTTGCATATGTTATCACAACTCATTGCTGAAGCTGTGCAGACTGTGTGACTACTGGAAAAGAATTCTTGGAAGCTTCCACTGGTTTCCTCCAAACTCTACTCATGCATTTTTCCCCTTCACTATTTCTCCTTTGTAATTGTTCCCTGTAGTAAATCTTTGCCATGAGTACAATTATATTCTTAGTCAGATGGGTCATTCTAACAAATCGTCAAACTTGGGGATTGTCTTGAAGATGCCCAATACAGGGGCCTACCTACACAGCCACCCTTAATTCAGTGCCTCAGCCAACTAATATCTCCAAATTCCTTCATTCTCACATGATTCTCTTCTTAATAACATCCAGAGCCATTCTCAGATTTTGTAACATTCTTCTCCTTTGTGCTTTGCTCAGTGATTTCATCTGTCAATTAAGCACCTCAAAATTTTTGGTGCAGAGAACAAGATGGCAGAGGAGTAGGTGGGCATGGAGTGCATCTCTCTCCATGGACACATCAAGAATATACCTTCAGACACAGGGGTGCAGGCAGAACACCAGCTGAGAGCAGACAGAAGTACCTGACCAGCAGAAAAGAACACATAGAACCACTCAAAACTCAGTAGGACAAAGGAACTAGGGGAAAACAGGAGTGTTACTAGGACTGAACCTGCCCTTGGCAGGTGGGGGAAGCAGGGGTCCAATCCCTTCATCTGGGCAACTGTCTGAGTCAGAGGAGAAACATTTAAGGCTGAGAATGAAACAGCTGGTCTATGGCAGCCTAAATGGAATGAGAATCAGATAGTCCTTGCTGCAGCCATACATACCCAACAGGGATGCAGGTCCCCTAGAAGGTACAGTGGGTGGGACCTGGAATTTAGGAATCATAGAGCAATCCCAGGGCAAGGGCTGCTGTTGACTGTGAAGAGACAGACCAAGGGGATGTGAGGGAGGAGATTCTGGTGGGATACCCCTGTGGAGGAAAGCCAGGCAGCTACAGAAGCAAGGTGATACTGCTGAGTCACACGTGGCGGGTGGAGCCATCACCATACCTCTCTCTCCCCACACAACAGCATAAGCAGCTGAACAATACAGAGGCTGGTCCATCAAGCGACAGACTCACCAAACGACAGAGCAGGACCCCACCCAGGGTGCTCCTTTAAGTGACTGCTGCACCAATCTACAGAGTAGGACCCCAGCCAAGAGGGCCCCTCTAGGTGCCTGACACACCGAACCACAGAGGAACCCAGGCAAGGGAGCCTGCTAAGTGCCTGAACACCAGAGCTATGGAGAAAGACTAGCCAAAGAGACTTCCAATCATCAGCTACCAGAGGCTTGAAAAAAGGCTCTCATAGGGCCGTAACTCCTGCGGCTGAGGCAGTCTGTGTCCCTGTACACTTGGTACTGCCAGGGTCCCCGCAACCCAAGCAACTGTGCCAACTTCAAGCTCACCCTTCACTGGGGCAGAGCTGCCACAGGCAAAAAAAAGAGTCTATGCACATGGAGTGGCCTCAGTTGTGTCCGACTCTTTGCAACCCTGTGGACAGTGACCTGCCAGGCTTCTCTGTCAGAGGGGTTCTCCAGGCAAGAATACTGGAGTGTATTGACCAATACTGGTTGTCATATCCTTCTGGAACACGATATTTCCTGCTGCCCTAGCCACCAACTCCCCTGAGTACCTGGTGCTGCCAAAAAGCCTGCAACCCAAGCAGCTGCACCGCCTCCACACCCGGCCCTCACAGGGGCAGGCCCGAGTCCTCCAGGGCAGCCTCAGGAGCAAACCCCAGTGGACGACCCACATGCAGAGGTGGAAGTAAAACCACAATTGAAACCCGGGGGCAGTGTGGCTAAGGAAGAAAACCCAAAACCTTCTCACCAGCTGTGCAAGCTGCAGATTAAATCTACATGATCAACTAAGCAGACTCTGTGTCTACAAAATATATAGAAAGACCTTGAGAGCGCCCACAAATGAAAACGCACTCGTTCTGATAGCTGTGGACACTGGAGGCAAGAACACACAGGAGTAGGTGCACATTAGAATCTGAGCTGCCCCCACAGCAGGTCCAGAGACAAACACAGTGTTAGAGGGTATCCTAGGGAGATGAGGTGGATTGTGACTCCCAGCGAGAGAAAGGACCCAGACCACAGTGACTCAAGAAAAACATTTATTCTTCTTGTGTTTTGACTTGTTCTGTACTTTCTTTTGGACTTTTTTCTTTCTTTCTTTCTTTTTTTTCTTTCATTTTCCCTTCTCTGTTGTAGTTGTTGATTTTATTGGCACTATGAAATCTAATTAAGCTTTGGAGTTTTTTTTTAATCACACTTTTTATTGTTGTTATAAACTTCTGCTTCTGTGGAGTTCTTCTTTTATTCTTTCTTTTTCTTTATGCGCTTCCTTTTTTTTTTCCTTTTCTCTTCTTTTTAATTTTAAAAAATCTACTATTATTTGTTCTACATTTATTCCTTTGTTTGCTTGTCCTGCTGTTCTTTTCCCCTTGCAGTTAATCTTTAATGTATATAAAACTTCTTTATCTACCCCTGTTTGACTTTGCATATCTACTCTTTCTTTCTTTTCATTCTTTTTTTTCCTCTCAACGTATTTGTTAGTTTAGTTTTCATTGCTTTATTCCCCACTTGGCAGCTTGCTTCAGTTTTGTTTTCCAGTTTGTGCTTTAGTTAGTTTTGTTCTTAATTGGTAGATATAATTTTTGGTTTCCTTTGTTCACTGGGTCGTTATACTGTATTTTATTTTTGTTGGACTGTTTTGATTTTGATTATGGATGTAT
The DNA here is from genome assembly GCA_006410675.1 of Oreotragus oreotragus. Taxonomy (NCBI): domain Eukaryota; kingdom Metazoa; phylum Chordata; class Mammalia; order Artiodactyla; family Bovidae; genus Oreotragus; species Oreotragus oreotragus. The sequence continues at coordinate 35,791 of SJYX01022196.1, forward strand.
ATGTATATATGCCATTATTTTAATTATTATGTGCCTGATTTTGTGACTGCCATTTGTCTGGGGTTCACCTTTGGTTTTTCATTTTTGGATATGTGTTTTAATCTCACTTAACACCAAAACAAACCACCTGTGGAGTCTTTGTTCCTGACCAGAGATCAAGCCCTGAGCCTTTGGAGTGGGAGCACTGACTCCAAGACCCTAGACTACCAGAGAATTAACCCTAAGGAGCATCAAACAGTGAGAACTCCCACAAAGGAAATCACTTGAATACAAGATCTGGCATCACCCAACCACCAGTAGCACCCTTTGCAGGACACCTCATCCAAACAACAAACAACAAAAATACAAACCNCTGTCTCACGAGCCCGCTCTGAGGTCTCACACACCAGCAACCCTTGACTCCCAGTGTCTCCATCTTTTCGCACTCGCCGCAACCCATTCTGGAGTGGTGGCAGCAAGGAGTTCGTGCTGCATTTACCTGCAGCTTCCACCTGTCCCCGCAAGTCAGGCACGCCCACGCCGACTTTGAGAACCACCGCTGGGCAGGGAGCAAATAGCACTTGTCAAGTGGTGTTTGCTAATATGATCTCTGCTTTATTCTAAATGTTGTTTTCTAGTCTGGATGTTTATTAATCTACATCGCTCTGTTTTACAAAGGTTTTTTTGGTGACGTGAGAAGGAAGGATTAGAAATGAATCGAAAACCGTTCACAGGTGAGAAAAAAGTTAAAATAGGCATTTAGGATTAAATAACGAAAGAAATACTGAGAATGCTTAGGATAGTTAGGTTTTTCGAAACATTATGAGATCTTTGGAACTAAAATATATACAAATCTGCATGTGATTTGATTTTATTTTCATCTTGCCCAGGTTAGCGTGTCTGAATGACTGATTGCTCTGCTTTTTTTCTATTTTTATTTATGCCAAATGTAAACTTTGTAATGAAATTACACTTAACTTGCAGTTATATAAAATAGTAACTGCTTAGATAGAACAAACGGAGAAGGCGATGACACCCCACTCCAGTACTCTTGCCTGGAAAATCCCATGGACGGAGGAGCCCGTTGGGCTGCAGTCCATGGGGTCCCTAAGAGTCGGACACGACTGAGCGACTTCCCTTTCACTTTTCACTTTCATGCATTGGAGAAGGAAATGGCAACCCACCCCAGTGTTCTTGCCTGGAGAATCCCAGGCATGGTGGAGCCTGGTGGGCTGCCGTCTATGAGGTCGCACAGCGTCGGACACAACTGAAGCGACTTAGCAGCAGCAGCAGGTAGAACAAAAGCACCTTCAGAGGAAATTCAGAAGAAAAAACGGGCGACTTTGTACGTTATCTGTTACAGTGATAGAAATTCACTGCCGTGCTTGCATCGGTTTTATGAAAAATACAGACTGTTTGGAAGGATTTGGTGCTTCTTTCTTGTACCCCCAAAGGATATTTCCTATAAGTGATATTTGATTGAAATGAAAACTGGATAGGCGTAAATGGGTGGAGAAATAACCAAAAAGGAAGCAGATCAAAAGGGCCAGTCTTAAGCTGGGTAGAAGAAGGAAGGAAGTGGCTCCTCACCTCCTGTTCACCACCCCCCTCCTCTGTTGTGATGCTGAGAGAGCGAATTGCTGGATTTGTAAAACGTTCTAGATAGCTGCAGCCACGCTAGCTCCCCCTTTTTTTTTAAACCTTTATCTGCTCTCTGACACGAATGATCCCATGAATCTGGCTACCTAGATAATGGGAGAAAGGAAGCGGACCCCCCCCAAAGAATAGAGCCTGAGGCACTCACCCTGATTTGCCATTTACTGGAGATTATATTACTGGTTTTTTGTTTGTTTTTAATGTATTTTACCTGATTTTTTCTCTTTAGATTAACATTTGGGGAGACAATTGATGATGCCTGTTTCACTTTTGGAGTAATGTGGACAGAAGTTCTCAAATTTGCATATTACATCAACTGGAACCAGTGGCATTATCTTAATGTTTATTTAAATCAGAACTTGTACAAGAAAAGCAATGGGAGTCCGGTTAAATAAAGATGACTGTGTCAGAGACTTGAAAAGGGTCATGCTCTTTTTTCTAATAATGTATATGGCCATTTTAGTGGGTACAGATCAGGACTTTTACAGTTTACTTGGAGTATCCAAAACTGCAAGCAGTAGAGAAATAAGACAAGCTTTCAAGAAATTGGCATTGAAGCTACATCCTGATAAAAACCCGGTAGGTAAAAATTTCTTTTTAACCATATCTGATTAATGTTTTAATTTAGTGCTCAGAATTCTTAGGAGCAACCACTGCTAGTCAAGAATCATAATTCAACATCTGTACTAAAAACAGAGGAAGCTAAATATTGTAAGTTTAGAGGAGTTAAAGGAATGTCAGTATCACAATGCAGTTCTCTCAGTTTGAAAACTAATTTCCAGCAATTCTATTACAGATGTTAATCACAAAGCAGAAGTAGTTTTCTTTGCAAAGCAGGTTAAAATCAAGTATTTTAGAACAGTAAGAAAAATTATTTGTTTAGAACATATAGAGGGTATGTCTTGCTAAAAACAGCAGCAATAGCTATTAATAGCATTCTTCCACTTTTTTCTCCTGTGTACAAATCTAAAACCAGAGTCAGAAAGTATTACAAATTAAAACTTGGCAGCCGAATCCAGTTAATGCCAATCATAAATATTTGGTTATGTATTCCATAATGTAATCTTTGAAAACTTTTAATTCTTAAGATATTTTTATAATTTATCTCATTTCATTTTTTTCTTAATGAGATTTGATATTCATCAAGAATAAGGATTTAGTTATAATTTTCTAAATAAAGATTTTATTGTTAACTTCAGTAACTTTTTAAAATTACTTTGACTTATTTTTATTTTTGGCCACACCACTCTGCTTGCAGAATCTTCCCTGACCAGGGATTGAACCCAGACCACCGCAATGAAAGGAATTCTAACAATGAAAGGAATCCTAACCACTAGGCCATCAGGGAAGTCCCTAGATAGAATTTTAAGTAGGATTATTTTATTTCCATCACATAAAGCCGAGCAATAGAATTGGTATTTCTCTAAAACTCTTGTTAATTGGTAATCTTTTCCTGAGATCAACGTTCTGTTGTGTTTAGGATTTTCATTTTTTCAAATTTTTTAAAAAAATTTTCAAATGTCATTTCTTTTAAGTTTCTGTGTGAAAGATGATAGACCCACCTAAGTATTTAATTCAGCAGTTCCCAATCTCTAGATGCTAATGCCTGAAAATTTAAAGTGGAGCTGATGTAATAATAATAGAAATAAATACACAGTAAATGTAATGTGCATAAGTCATTGTGGAACCACACCCCATGCCCCACCCCATCCGTGGAAAAATTGTCTTCCTTGAGAAGTGTCCCTGGTGCCAAAATGGTTGGGGCTTGCTGATTTAAATGAAAGCATTCTTCAAAAAGCAATTCTATGAAACACTGACAAGTGAAAAATATCAGTCCAGTTTAGAGTTATTACTCTGGTGTTAGTTCTTATGTCATTATATGATAGATTGGGTTACATACTCTTTTTTTAGATTTTGCCTCAAATAGGTAACCTAAAATTTTATTTGTGATTGTTTTAGAGGTCACACATAATATTTACAATATTGTTTCCAATACTTTTTTATTTCAATGTGTGATGCCCATTTCATATTGTACTACTCCTTATCTTGGTATCTACTCTCAAAGAATTCTCAGAGTAAATCAATTGATTGTGTATCTGAAACATACTATATCTAATATTTTTAATAGAATAACCCAAATGCACATAGTGATTTTTTGAAAGTAAATAGAGCATATGAAGTACTCAAAGATGAAGATCTGCGGAAAAAATACGACAAATACGGAGAAAAGGGACTTGCAGATAATCAAGGAGGCCAGTATGAAAGCTGGAATTACTACCGTTATGATTTTGGTAAGATGACAGATATCCCTTATGAAATTATTGTTTATTCAAGTAAATTTAGAAAATTAACTTTGTTTCACCAGTTAGCTTATTTATGTAATTAATGTGCATCCCCTAGACCCTCTTTAATGCAACATGGGAGTGGAATTCAAGAGGAAAATCAAGTACTATGTAGATACCTGAGTAAATATGGAGGTTTTTTGGTCATAATATTGTTAAATACTTAAAACGATTGTATTTAATTTTTTAAAGTATTTGTATTAGAAGTTAATATTGAAGCCTTCTAGTATTTTTAGAGCATCATATTTTCCAGGAAAGATTGAAATTCCCTTTAATAGTGGTCAGGTCAGTAGAAATACCATCCTTCTTAATTGGTAATGAATAATGGCTTGAGGTGGAGAAGGCAATGGCACCCCACTCCAGTACTCTTGCCTGGAAAATCCCATGGATGGAGGAGCCTGGTGGGCTGCAGTCCATGGGGTCGCTGAGAGTCGGACACGGCTGAGCGACTTCACTTTCACTTTTCACTTTCATGCATTGGAGAAGGAAATGGCAACCCTCTCCAGTGTTCTTGCCTGGAGAATCCCAGGGATGGGGGAGCCTGGTGGGCTGCCACCTATGGGGTTGCACAGAATCGGACACGACTGAAGTGACTTAGCAGCAGCAGCAGCAATGGCTTGAGGTGTGACAGGAATGAGAAGGCAAGAGCGGAGAAAGTAAACAAGTAAAAGAGATGGAGGGCGGGGAAAGTAAACACAGGTGTCAAGCAAAGAGGGAGCGTTCTGATACCCAATGGTCGTTTATTAGCCTCAAATGCAGGCTGAGAACTGAAGTATGCTTTTATTTTAGACTCAATAAAATATTTTCAGTTTACATCTGGAGCATTTATTTCTCGAGACTGACTTTTCAACACAGTATTTTCAGGTATATTCACTATCATTTGGTAGTAGTCAGTATTTCACAGGCTAAGTCTGGCCTGCCACCTGGTTTTGTAAAGTTTCATTGGAATGCAGTTTTGCTCATCTATGTACATACTATTTTTTACACTTCAGGGCAGGGTTGCAGAGTTGTGACAGAAATCATATGTCTCAGAAAATCAAATACTAACCTCTGTATATATATCCATCACTTAATATTTATTCATTGATATTTTATATAGTAATGAGAAACTTGGTGTTATTATAATAAATAAATTTTATATTTAAGTTTGCTTCTACCTCTGCCAATACTCTAATTATATAAGAAATTTAGTGATATAAAACATTTTTAAATGATAGCACATTAAAAAGAAAATGCAATCTGAAGGTGAATGAAGTCTGAAAGTAATGTACTATTGCCAGTTTCCTGGTTTGGATATTGTACTAAAATTATATGGTATGTCACCATTAGGAGAAGCTGGGTAAATGGGAGTCTGAACTATTTTTACAACTTAATACAAGTCTATAATTATTTTCAAATAAAAGCTTTTTCAAAAAAACATAATAAAAATTTTCTGTGGAGACGAAATTGTGTGACTGTTAGGAGCCACACCCCTAACACATGCACCTGTGACAGTACATATCAGGAAATGTCTTTTGATCACTCTTTAATAAATGTATCACCACTGTTACTATATATTCTTTGCTTTACTCTTAGAAAAATAGAATAGATTCTTAGTGTTGCATATTCTTCAACTTGAGATTTAGAATAATATGATTTTTTGATGATTGAAAGAAAATGACATTTTTAACGTGCTTATTTTCATGATGAAGTTTTAATTTTATAATTTTATTTACTTCTAAAATTAGGTATTTATGATGATGATCCTGAAATCATAACATTGGATAGAAGAGAATTTGGTAAGTTTGTGCATTTATGATTTTCCAAAACTAGTTTAAGACCAGTCTCTTTAACTAAAATTCCTTCAAAGACAAATGTATTTAGAATTTNTGAAAGAAAATGACATTTTTAACGTGCTTATTTTCATGATGAAGTTTTAATTTTATAATTTTATTTACTTCTAAAATTAGGTATTTATGATGATGATCCTGAAATCATAACATTGGATAGAAGAGAATTTGGTAAGTTTGTGCATTTATGATTTTCCAAAACTAGTTTAAGACCAGTCTCTTTAACTAAAATTCCTTCAAAGACAAATGTATTTAGAATTTAGAAATTTTTCTAATTTTAGCAAAGTAAATGGTATATATTGTATTTTAAATAATGTTTTATAATCATCATCATCAAGATTTTAACATAGTTTCTTTTATTGTAGATTTTAGCATATCATCGACTTTCCTTCTATTATGTTAATGAACGTTTCGAACATTCCTGTGTATAAGCTACTATTATTCCTCTCATTTGGCAGTTGAGGAAACCATAGAAGTACTAGCAACATCCTCAACAGTCTATACTTGTGTTTGTGTATAATTGACATATTTGAGATAATGAACCAATATCTATTCTATTTTTCTATATTTTTTCACAGTATTAAAAAACCTTGTACAAATACTTCTGGTTTTGTGTTTCAGAGTTTTAAATAAGTATGTGGTCATTTTTGCATGTAGATTTACTTTGATCTGTGATTTGTGTGAAAATGGATATAAAAATATACTTCTGTACTTTGCAATGTACTTTAGAAAATGTCCAATATTCTTATACTTTGAAACTAANTGGTCATTTTTGCATGTAGATTTACTTTGATCTGTGATTTGTGTGAAAATGGATATAAAAATATACTTCTGTACTTTGCAATGTACTTTAGAAAATGTCCAATATTCTTATACTTTGAAACTAATACACTTTTAATAAAATATTCTACTTTAAAACTATATTTTACCTTATATTTCAGTTTTATTTTGCCTTGTTTCAGTTTCATTTAATTAACTAAAATAACTTACTAGGTGCAAAATGTATATATAATTTCTCATTTTAATAAATAGTGTGTTAAAACCAGTGAGTTTTGTACAGCTCCTTCTAAGCAAAAGTTGCATCATATTCGTATTTTCTACAACATAGTGAGTTCAGGTCTACAAGGTAGCTATTCAGTACATTATTTCTTTAAAGTCTGGTAGTGAATACCTGAATAAGTTCTAAGGAACATTAATTAATATCTTCTCTATTAAAAAAAAAGGAAGAAAATTTCTTTGTAATATTGGTAGACAGAATTGATACTCATGTCACAGGCTGGCAGACTCATAACTTACTGGCAGGTAGTTGTATGAACCTATTGCGTTTTATGTCGTTATTGTCTCATCTGCTAGTCTATCAGTATTTTGTGATCCTATGGGACAGAAAATTTTGGAATTAAAGATAGAGGAACTGAACAAAACCTGCAGGCTGAGTCACAAAATCTTAGAGACGGTTATTCAGAAATAATTAAATGACGTTGACAGGTTCAGTGCAAAGTGGCCAGAATTCCGTGTGAACTCTCATACTACCCTGTGTGTGACTAGACTAGACAGGGTGATCCCAGAGTTTCAGTTGAAGAAGCCAAGGGAGGAGGCTAAGGATGGATAGTCCTTATCAGTTTGTGCTTGTGTAAATATCACATCAGCCTACTTGGTGTGGGTCTCTTCCATTACCAGTAGTTTCTCTTGGTTTGGATTACTTAGTTTGTCTTTTGTGTAACTAATAAGTAATTATGAAGTTATTTTTAAGGTATTTTATGTTCTCTTGCTCTAGAGAGAAATTATGTTTTCTTTTGACTAGAGCCACTAACAATGGCACCCCACCCCAGTACTCTTGCCTGGAAAATCCAATGGACGGAGTAGCCTGGTGGGCTGCAGTCCATGGGGTCGCTAAGAGTCGGACACAACTGAGCGACTTCACTTTCACTTTTCTCTTTCATGCATTGGAGAAGGAAATGGCAACCCACTCCAGTATTCTTGCCTGGAGAATCCCAGGGATGGGGGAGCCTGGTGGGCTGCCGTCTATGGGGTCACACAGAGTCGGACACGACTGAAGTGACTTAGCAGCAGCAGCAGCAGCAGCAGAGTCACTAACAACCTTAGATCAGTTTTTTCCAGAGATTGAAATGATTGAAAAGCTGAGCTTTGGACTTACACAAGACCAGCCTCTTTTCAGTTCACCTTTAGATATAGAATCCTCTCTGCGTGTGCCCTGAACTTCACTTTTCTGTCTCTTGTCTCATGAATCTATTGAAAGCTTTGCTTAGTTTCTTGCCTATCAAGAGGTGGCAAATATTGGCCCCCAGATTTCTACTTCCTCCCGTTCCTAGGGTTCCCGTAATTCTTCAACTGCACTGATAACTCTGATGCTTTCAACAAAACTGTATTTTGTCCAATTCTGCAATTGTGGTGGGAGTGTTAATCCAGATTACATCAGTTCAGTTCAGTTGCTCAGTCGTGTCTGACTCTTTGCGACCCCATGGACTGCAGCACACCAGGCCTCCCTGTCCATCACCAACTCCTGGAGTTTACTCAAACACATGTCCATTGAGTCAGTAATGCCATCCAACCATCTCATCCTCTGTTGTTCCCTTCTCCTCCCGTCTTCCATCTTTCCCAGCATCAGGGTCTTTTCAAATGAGTCGATTCTTCACATCAGGTGGCCAAAGTATTGGAGTTTCAGCTTCAGCTTCAGTCCTTTCAATGAATATTCAGGACTGATTTCCTTTAGGATGGACTGGTTTGATCTCCTTGCAGTCCAAGGGACTCGCAAGAGTCTTCTTCAACACCACAGTTCAAAAGCATCAATTCTTCGAATTACATAGTTCACTTTTATCAGGAGTAGAATTCAACTGTAATACAGAAGAGAAAATGTGATTAATACACTTCACTTTGAAGTTCTTATCCTTCCCATTAAACATGATTTGTATATCTTTTTATAAGTCACAGAAAAGTATTACATCGTTACTAAAAACAAGTTCTAGATAGTATCTGTGAAAACAGAGAACATCCTGCACTTAACACTAGTCATTTGGAGTAGTTACCCACACGATACATGCATTCTTTTGAAGACAAACTCAAGAAATGAAAGAGGAACTCAAAGCACTCAGCTTTTTTTAAAAACATTTTTCTGGGGCTAACAGAAGCTGTTAGCTATAATTCTATAAATATTAACAAACATTAGCTGTATACTTTAAAACTTGAAAATCACATTTTGAAATATAGTTGTTCTTTTCTGGGTCACTGAGTTGTACAAAAACATCTCATTGAGCTTTGCTAATAGAGTTTTACAAATATTGTCAACAATAGTGGGAACTGGGCAAGAGAGAAGTACTCTGAAAACAAAGTACCAAGGTGGAAAACAATTTTCTTGTAATGAGAACTCTAAGGATTTTCTTTTGACAACTTTTATATATAATATACAGCATTGTTGATTATAATGTTGTACATTACATCCTGAGTAGTTATTTGTCTTGTAACTAAAAGTTTGTTTCTTTTGACCACCTTCATCCCTTACCCCTTTTCCCCACCTCTGCCTCTGCTAACCACAAATCTGATCTCTTTTTTCTGTGAGGTGGTTTTTGAAGTGTAATGACTTACAACCCTACATTAGCTCCTGTTACACAGCATAGAGATTTGTCATATCTATGCATTTCAAAAATGATCGCTACAGGAAGTCTAATTACAGTATGTCACCATACACAGAAACTGTATAGTTGCTGAGGATACTCCTCACACTACCTAGCAGTCTGTATATGTGTGGATGATTATTTTAAGTTTCTGATCTCATAGGTTCAAACTCATCATAACAACCCTGCATTTGACTCCCCCCACCACCACATTCACAGATTTTAACATCATATTTTATGTATTTTTGTATGTTTCTTAATTACTTACTGTGGATATAGGTGATTTTCCTATTTTGTCTTTTAACCTTCCTACTAGCTTTATACATGACAGATTTACTACCTTTACTGTATATTTGGCTTGAACAGTGAGATTTCTTCCTTCCATAATTTTCATGTTGTAGTAGAGGCCCTTTCTTTTTTCAGTCTGTCCTTCGAATCTTAATGACAGCCTTGCTGGGTACTCTTAGCTGGAGGTTTTCCTTTTCATCACTTTAGAGATGTTCAGAGAACTTAGGAGAAGATTGAATGAACAGAGTGAGAAGTGAGAAGTTTTTGAATAAAGAGTTAGAAAAAGAGCAGCTAAACAGAGGTGAGGAGTGCAATAAGTAAAAAACACACTGGAAGAAGTCAACAAGTAGATCATATGATACGGAGGAAGACAGTCGAGATCACTGAAACCGAACAGGAAAGTGAACACAGAATAGAAACGCGGACAGTGTACGAAACCTCTGGGACGTCATCATCCATACTAACACTAGCATTATAGAGATCCCAGAAGAATGGGGCCGACAACATGTACGATTTTACCTCCGTTCCTACCAGTTGGTGGTCCAAGGCAGCATGGCAGTTATTTTGACAATCTAGATAGAGTGGTCTATTCATCAGACTTTCTAAACTTTGCCAAAGAACAGCCAATAAAATCCTAATGTACACACTTTGACTGTAATTTTTCCCACAGATCCATGTATCTTGGCATTGAAATGTAGGTGAACATTACTGCTCACATTACTAATTAAACTGAATCAGTTATATGTATTTCGAATAGTGTGCGTGTTTTGATGTCTTAGTACAATTTATTATGACTTTTGGAAATTTTCTTTTAAAATTGCTGATTTTAGTGTGGGGTTATATAGAAACTCTTTAGCCAAAGCAAATTGTCTTAAACTTTTTGTCTTGAATGTTAGAGCACATCCTTACAATCATAAAATTTTTAAATGAATGGATTTTGTTTGTATCAGGTCCTTTATAGGTTAGATTTTAACATGTAATTGTGGAGTAGATATTATGTAGTGTTTGGTCTATTATTTTAGCAAATATATATTCATGTTTTGAATTGTTAAAAACCTTGATCTAATACTTCAGATAACACAGTTTTCCAAGGAAAATGTCTTATTAAGAGCAAAAAGTGAAAGTGAAGGTCGCTGAGTCATATCTGACTCTTTGCAACCCCATGGACTATACAGTCCATGGAATTCTTCAGGCCAGAATACTGGCGTGGGTAGCCTTTCACTTCTCCAGGGGATCTTCCCAACCCAGAGATTGAAATCAGGTCTCCTGCATTGCAGGCTGATTCTTTATCAGCTGAGCCACCAGGGAAGCCCCTATCAAGAGCAAAGGTTAATCTCCACGGTCCTTACTGTCCTGTAGGTCCCTTACCACATTCTTTTGTAATTGGAGTAGCTGTCAGAATTTGACTGTGTGCTTAACCGGTGCTGCAGATAGTAGAAGAGCCTTAGACCCCAGTCTCTGGTCGTTTCTCCATTTGTGTCATCCACACAACCTCTCGTGTGCGGTTTGACTGTTGTTTCCTTAGGTTGCTTCCTTTATTTTTACAGCTTCTTGGTGCCATAGATCATGCAGTTCAAGACTGCATCTTACTGAAGTAGAGCTTGGAAGAGGTTTTTTGTTGTTGTTTTTTGTTTGTTTAAAGGTATTGCTTGACAGTTGAAATAGTATGTTTTCTTCTTATAGAAAAAAAAGTATAGAAAATGATAAAGGCAATATGAAAGATATATGACTATTTTTTTTCATTTTGATCTCAAGGAAAATTTTGAACTAAAACATGTTCAAACCTTTAGTAAATAATCATAAGTTGTTCGGTTTATGTATTTTTAGATGCTGCTGTTAATTCTGGAGAACTGTGGTTTGTGAACTTTTACTCCCCAGGATGTTCACATTGCCATGATTTAGCTCCCACAGTAAGTATTTTTTACATCCTGATTATTAAAGTTTTACTATTTTACAATGTATCTATTATTTGAGTGTTTTTTAAAATGTTAGGATTTAACAATCAGAAATGGCTATCATATTTTTTCACATGTTTATGGTTTTATTTCATGAATATATTCTCCTTTAAGGAAGTATAGTTTGAAGAATATTCAAGGAAACGTAAATTATTTTATCAGAGAACTACTTTTTTTTTTTCCCTCATAGTGGAGAGACTTTGCAAAAGAAGTAGATGGATTGCTTCGAATTGGAGCAGTTAACTGTGGCGATGATAGAATGCTTTGCCGAATGAAAGGAGTCAACAGTTATCCCAGCCTTTTCATTTTTAGGTCTGGAATGGTAAGATACAATTGACATTTTTGTTTTTTATTTGATGGAACATTATAACAAAAGGAATACTCGAGAAAACACAATATGTGTATTTGTAGAATCTTGTGGTTTTTCTTATTTTAGGTGCTAACTATGCTCTAGTCATAATAAACATTTTTTATTATACTGTAAATACTTTTAGATGCCATTACTTTAACAAAATGAAATGTTTGCCAATTTCAGTTTCCATCTTAAGGAATATAGTGATAACCAATATGCATGTTGTACTTTATAATTTACGAAATATTTTACAGGTGTTTTCTCTCATTGAATATAAAGTTCTAATTTCCCTTTCTTTCCCCAGTGTTAAGTGATAAATCTGAAACTAAAACAATTATAAATAATAATATTCAAATATCTGATAGGGAATCTGTACAATCAAGATTCTTAGCATGTCATTTAGAAAAACACTTTACCGTTGAAAGACATATCTTATTCAGAATAATGGAGAATCAAGGTATTTGTTTGAGTCTTTAAAAGTAAAAGATGTTTCTCTTTTTATAAATGAAAATATAGGCTGCAGTGAAATACCATGGTGACAGATCAAAGGAAAGTTTAATGAATTTCGCCATGCAGCATGTTAGAAGCACAGTGACAGAATTATGGACAGGTAATTTTGTCTTCATAATTTGCTTAATTTTCAAGGATACTTTGAATTGGTATTTCCAATTTTTCAGTAGTAATATTGATGTTCTGATCATATTATCTTTTCCATGCTTCTTAGAACAGAATTATGTCATTTGTTCTGAGCTCTGCTAAATAATAGGCCTTTCATAAATTCAATTTATACAGAAACAAAAACAAGTTTGATGTAGGATATGGATATGAGATGGGGCTAGGTGAAAAGGCAACTTTGAAAGTGCAACTGAATATTTAGTAAAACAAGTGTTTTATTGCTTTCGTAGTATATTATATCAAGTGTAAATTTATGTCTATTCAATTTAATTTTGAAGTTTAAGAACTCTTCTAATCTGAGGCGTTTAATTCATCAAGTGGCTTTAGAGGAGTTATGTAATTACTCTGTACTACCCATGAAATGATAGTANGTAATGCCATCCAACCATCTCATCCTCTGTTGTTCCCTTCTCCTCCCGTCTTCCATCTTTCCCAGCATCAGGGTCTTTTCAAATGAGTCGATTCTTCACATCAGGTGGCCAAAGTATTGGAGTTTCAGCTTCAGCTTCAGTCCTTTCAATGAATATTCAGGACTGATTTCCTTTAGGATGGACTGGTTTGATCTCCTTGCAGTCCAAGGGACTCGCAAGAGTCTTCTTCAACACCACAGTTCAAAAGCATCAATTCTTCGAATTACATAGTTCACTTTTATCAGGAGTAGAATTCAACTGTAATACAGAAGAGAAAATGTGATTAATACACTTCACTTTGAAGTTCTTATCCTTCCCATTAAACATGATTTGTATATCTTTTTATAAGTCACAGAAAAGTATTACATCGTTACTAAAAACAAGTTCTAGATAGTATCTGTGAAAACAGAGAACATCCTGCACTTAACACTAGTCATTTGGAGTAGTTACCCACACGATACATGCATTCTTTTGAAGACAAACTCAAGAAATGAAAGAGGAACTCAAAGCACTCAGCTTTTTTTAAAAACATTTTTCTGGGGCTAACAGAAGCTGTTAGCTATAATTCTATAAATATTAACAAACATTAGCTGTATACTTTAAAACTTGAAAATCACATTTTGAAATATAGTTGTTCTTTTCTGGGTCACTGAGTTGTACAAAAACATCTCATTGAGCTTTGCTAATAGAGTTTTACAAATATTGTCAACAATAGTGGGAACTGGGCAAGAGAGAAGTACTCTGAAAACAAAGTACCAAGGTGGAAAACAATTTTCTTGTAATGAGAACTCTAAGGATTTTCTTTTGACAACTTTTATATATAATATACAGCATTGTTGATTATAATGTTGTACATTACATCCTGAGTAGTTATTTGTCTTGTAACTAAAAGTTTGTTTCTTTTGACCACCTTCATCCCTTACCCCTTTTCCCCACCTCTGCCTCTGCTAACCACAAATCTGATCTCTTTTTTCTGTGAGGTGGTTTTTGAAGTGTAATGACTTACAACCCTACATTAGCTCCTGTTACACAGCATAGAGATTTGTCATATCTATGCATTTCAAAAATGATCGCTACAGGAAGTCTAATTACAGTATGTCACCATACACAGAAACTGTATAGTTGCTGAGGATACTCCTCACACTACCTAGCAGTCTGTATATGTGTGGATGATTATTTTAAGTTTCTGATCTCATAGGTTCAAACTCATCATAACAACCCTGCATTTGACTCCCCCCACCACCACATTCACAGATTTTAACATCATATTTTATGTATTTTTGTATGTTTCTTAATTACTTACTGTGGATATAGGTGATTTTCCTATTTTGTCTTTTAACCTTCCTACTAGCTTTATACATGACAGATTTACTACCTTTACTGTATATTTGGCTTTAACAGTGAGATTTCTTCCTTCCATAATTTTCATGTTGTAGTAGAGGCCCTTTTTTCAGTCTGTCCTTCGAATCTTAATGACAGCCTTGCTGGGTGCTCTTAGCTGTAGGTTTTCCTTTTCATCACTTTAGAGATGTTCAGAGAACTTAGGAGAAGATTGAATGAACAGAGTGAGAAGTGAGAAGTTTTTGAATAAAGAGTTAGAAAAAGAGCAGCTAAACAGAGGTGAGGAGTGCAATAAGTAAAAAACACACTGGAAGAAGTCAACAAGTAGATCATATGATACGGAGGAAGACAGTCGAGATCACTGAAACCGAACAGGAAAGTGAACACAGAATAGAAACGCGGACAGTGTAAGAAACCTCTGGGACGTCATCATCCATACTAACACTAGCATTATGGAGATCCCAGAAGAATGGGGCCGACAACATGTACGATTTTACCTCCGTTCCTACCAGTTGGTGGTCCAAGGCAGCATGGCAGTTATTTTGACAATCTAGATAGAGTGGTCTATTCATCAGACTTTCTAAACTTTGCCAAAGAACAGCCAATAAAATCCTAATGTACACACTTTGACTGTAATTTTTCCCACAGATCCATGTATCTTGGCATTGAAATGTAGGTGAACATTACTGCTCACATTACTAATTAAACTGAATCAGTTATATGTATTTAGAATAGTGTGCGTGTTTGGATGTCTTAGTACAATTTATTATGACTTTTGGAAATTTTCTTTTAAAATTGCTGATTTTAGTGTGGGGTTATATAGAAACTCTTTAGCCAAAGCAAATTGTCTTAAACTTTTTGTCTTGAATGTTAGAGCACATCCTTACAATCATAAAATTTTTAAATGAATGGATTTTGTTTGTATCAGGTCCTTTATAGGTTAGATTTTAACATGTAATTGTGGAGTAGATATTATGTAGTGTTTGGTCTATTATTTTAGCAAATATATATTCATGTTTTGAATTGTTAAAAACCTTGATCTAATACTTCAGATAACACAGTTTTCCAAGGAAAATGTCTTATTAAGAGCAAAAAGTGAAAGTGAAGGTCGCTGAGTCATATCTGACTCTTTGCAACCCCATGGACTATACAGTCCATGGAATTCTTCAGGCCAGATTACTGGCGTGGGTAGCCTTTCACTTCTCCAGGGGATCTTCCCAACCCAGAGATTGAAATCAGGTCTCCTGCATTGCAGGCTGATTCTTTATCAGCTGAGCCACCAGGGAAGCCCCTATCAAGAGCAAAGGTTAATCTCCACGGTCCTTACTGTCCTGTAGGTCCCTTACCACATTCTTTTGTAATTGGAGTAGCTGTCAGAATTTGACTGTGTGCTTAACCGGTGCTGCAGATAGTAGAAGAGCCTTAGACCCCAGTCTCTGGTCGTTTCTCCATTTGTGTCATCCACACAACCTCTCGTGTGCGGTTTGACTGTTGTTTCCTTAGGTTGCTTCCTTTATTTTTACAGCTTCTTGGTGCCATAGATCATGCAGTTCAAGACTGCATCTTACTGAAGTAGAGCTTGGAAGAGGTTTTTTGTTGTTGTTTTTTGTTTGTTTAAAGGTATTGCTTGACAGTTGAAATAGTATGTTTTCTTCTTATAGAAAAAAAAGTATAGAAAATGATAAAGGCAATATGAAAGATATATGACTATTTTTTTTCATTTTGATCTCAAGGAAAATTTTGAACTAAAACATGTTCAAACCTTTAGTAAATAATCATAAGTTGTTCGGTTTATGTATTTTTAGATGCTGCTGTTAATTCTGGAGAACTGTGGTTTGTGAACTTTTACTCCCCAGGATGTTCACATTGCCATGATTTAGCTCCCACAGTAAGTATTTTTTACATCCTGATTATTAAAGTTTTACTATTTTACAATGTATCTATTATTTGAGTGTTTTTTAAAATGTTAGGATTTAACAATCAGAAATGGCTATCATATTTTTTCACATGTTTATGGTTTTATTTCATGAATATATTCTCCTTTAAGGAAGTATAGTTTGAAGAATATTCAAGGAAACGTAAATTATTTTATCAGAGAACTACTTTTTTTTTTTCCCTCATAGTGGAGAGACTTTGCAAAAGAAGTAGATGGATTGCTTCGAATTGGAGCAGTTAACTGTGGCGATGATAGAATGCTTTGCCGAATGAAAGGAGTCAACAGTTATCCCAGCCTTTTCATTTTTAGGTCTGGAATGGTAAGATACAATTGACATTTTTGTTTTTTATTTGATGGAACATTATAACAAAAGGAATACTCGAGAAAACACAATATGTGTATTTGTAGAATCTTGTGGTTTTTCTTATTTTAGGTGCTAACTATGCTCTAGTCATAATAAACATTTTTTATTATACTGTAAATACTTTTAGATGCCATTACTTTAACAAAATGAAATGTTTGCCAATTTCAGTTTCCATCTTAAGGAATATAGTGATAACCAATATGCATGTTGTACTTTATAATTTACGAAATATTTTACAGGTGTTTTCTCTCATTGAATATAAAGTTCTAATTTCCCTTTCTTTCCCCAGTGTTAAGTGATAAATCTGAAACTAAAACAATTATAAATAATAATATTCAAATATCTGATAGGGAATCTGTACAATCAAGATTCTTAGCATGTCATTTAGAAAAACACTTTACCGTTGAAAGACATATCTTATTCAGAATAATGGAGAATCAAGGTATTTGTTTGAGTCTTTAAAAGTAAAAGATGTTTCTCTTTTTATAAATGAAAATATAGGCTGCAGTGAAATACCATGGTGACAGATCAAAGGAAAGTTTAATGAATTTCGCCATGCAGCATGTTAGAAGCACAGTGACAGAATTATGGACAGGTAATTTTGTCTTCATAATTTGCTTAATTTTCAAGGATACTTTGAATTGGTATTTCCAATTTTTCAGTAGTAATATTGATGTTCTGATCATATTATCTTTTCCATGCTTCTTAGAACAGAATTATGTCATTTGTTCTGAGCTCTGCTAAATAATAGGCCTTTCATAAATTCAATTTATACAGAAACAAAAACAAGTTTGATGTAGGATATGGATATGAGATGGGGCTAGGTGAAAAGGCAACTTTGAAAGTGCAACTGAATATTTAGTAAAACAAGTGTTTTATTGCTTTCGTAGTATATTATATCAAGTGTAAATTTATGTCTATTCAATTTAATTTTGAAGTTTAAGAACTCTTCTAATCTGAGGCGTTTAATTCATCAAGTGGCTTTAGAGGAGTTATGTAATTACTCTGTACTACCCATGAAATGATAGTATTTACTTCTAAAGGGATGCTCGTATCATTCAATGAATCCAGTTATGTCTCCAAAGCTGTTAAGTACTCGGGCTGCAGCCATAAACTGTATAATCTTTGCCTTCGGGACCCCATTATTAAACCATTAAAATGCAGAATAGTGACTATTATGATAGAGGTAAGCTTAGGGAAGCCTAAAGGATATGAAAGAATTCAGGTGGGGAAAGGAGGAAGGGTTAGGAAATTCTTCCTGAATGAAATCAGATCCAATCTGTCTTGAAAGTGAGGAGGAATCGTTAAAAGGTCACTATATTTGGAAGCTGGCAATATTTCATGAATCTGACAAAAGATGGGTAAAGAGTAGAGTGGTTTGGGGAAGGAATGACCAACTGAATGGGTAGACAAAGCTCAGATCACAAGGGGCCTAACTTGCCAATTGGAGTTTCTTTCTTAATAATGAATTTAGATTTTATATGATTGGGAAAAAAAGTCAGGGTAGGAATTTGGCATGCTCAAAAGGATTTTTAGGAATCCTGAAAACTACTTAAGAGTAGATTGGAAATGGGTGAAATTAGATGGGAAATCCCATTTAGAAAATGGTTTCCATTGTGGAGTAGTAAGTGATCAGAAATTTTCTTTATTTTTCTCTTAAGGAAATTTTGTTAACTCCATACAAACTGCATTTGCTGCTGGTATTGGCTGGCTGATCACTTTTTGTTCCGAAGGAAGCGGTAATGTTATTTGTTATTTTGTTATGATGAAGAGACCATGACATTTGATTTTTAGGTGACAGCCTTTTTTTCCCCATAGCTTTATTGAGATATAATTGACCTAGAACATTGTGTAACTTTAAGGTGTACAATTTGTTGACCTGAAACACTTAGATGTTAGGAGATTATGACCACCATATTATTAGCTAACACCTCTATCCTGTCACATAATTACCACTTCCTTCTTGTCATGAGAACATTTGGGTTCTGCTCTTTGAACAAGTTTCAAGGATTTAATACAGTATTATTAGATATAATCACTATATGCTGTATATTAGGTCCTCAGAAGCTACTAGTCTTATAACTGGAAGTATGTATTCTTAGACTAGGTGAAAATCTTAAGTATGCTACTATAATTGATTATTGTCTGTTTTCAAAGTACAATTTATACTTTTTAATGTTATAATTTTTATTTAATGAATATTTACCTTTTTATTATTTTATACATAAGGCTATAAAATTATTCATTGCTTTTTTTAAGTTGAAGTATATATTTACAATATTGTGTTGGTTTCAGGTATACAGCATTCAGTTTGATTTTTTGTGGGATACCTTCCATGATAGGTTATTGCAAGATACTGGGTAAAATCCCCTGTACTATACAGTACATCCTTTGTATCAGTTTTATGTATAGTAGTTTGTATCTGTTAATCCCACATTCCTAATTTGTCCCTCCCCTCATCTCTCTCTTCTAGTGACAGTTAGTTTTCTATATCTAAGTTTGGTTCTGTTTTGTATATAGATTGATTTGTATTTTTAGATTTCACATATAAATATCATATATTTGTCTGACTTCACAAAGTATAATGTTCCCTAGGTCCATTCATGCTTCTGCAGATGGCAACATTTCATTCTTTGTATGGCCAAGTACTTCTTGTATCCATACCACATCTTCTTAACCTGGTTGTCTGTTGATGGATGCTTGGGTTATTTCCGTGTCTTGGCTATTGTAAATAGTTCTGCTTGAACACACAGGTGCATATATCTTTTCAAATTAAGAGTTTCTGTTGTTTCTGGGTATACCCAAGAGTGGAATTGCTCGATGATACAGTAGATCTATTTTCAGTTTTTTTGAGGAACTGCCATGCTATTTTCCATTGTGGCTGTTCCAGTTTATGTTCCCAGAACAGTTTGGTGGGGTTCCTTTTCTCCACACTTTCCAGCATTTATTTGTAGACTTTTTGATAATAGCCATACTTACTGGTGTCAGATGATACCTCATTGTGGTTTTGATTTGCATTTCTGTAATAAATAGCCATGTTGAGCATCTTTTCATGTGCTTGTTGGCTATCTGTATATATGTCTTCTTTGGAGAAATGTCTGTTTAGGTCTTATGCCTTTTTTCTTTTTTTTTGGCTACACGACACAGCATGTGGGATCTTAGTTCCCCAACCAGGGATCGAACTCGTGACCCCTGCATTGTAAGTGTGGGTTCTTAACCACTAGACAGTCAGGGAAGTCCCTGCCCATTCTTTGATTGGGTTGTTTGTTTTTTTTTATTATTTCTGCCATGTGAGCTATTTACTATTTTAGTTATTAACCCCCCTTTCGGTCACATCATTTGCAAATATTTTCTCCTGTTTCTTAAGTTGTCTTTTCATTTTACTGATGACTTCTTTGCTGTTCATATTTACAAAACCAAGCTTGTAAGTTTGGTTAGGTCCCAGTTCTTTACTTCTGCTTTTTTATTGTGTTTGCCCTGGGAGACTGATCTAAAAAAATATTGCTACAATTTATGTCTGAGAATGTTTTGCCTGTGTTTTCTTCCAGGAGTTTTGTGATGTCGTGTCTTATATTTAGGTCTCCAAAGCTTTTTTTTTTTTTTTTTTTTTTAATTGAAGTATAGTTGCTTTACACTGTTGTGTTAACTACTGCTGTATTAAGTGGTTGAATTATACATGTGTATGCATTCTTTTTTTCTATTCCTTTCCATTATGGTTTATCATATACTAAATACAGGTCTCTGTGCTGTACAGTAGCACCTTGTTGTTTATTCATTCTGTGTAACCCCAACCTCCTGCTCTGTCCCTCCTGCCAAACCCTCTCCTCCTTGGCAACCACGAGTATGCTCTCTATATCCGTGATCCTGTTTCATAGATAGGTTCATTTGTGTCCTATCTTAGATTTCACATAAAAGCCGTAGTGTATGCTGTCTTCCTCTTTCTTCTGACCGACTTCACTTGGTGTGATGATCTCTGATTGCGTCCACGTTACTGCACAAGGCATTACGCCGTTCTTTTTTATGGCTGAATGGTATTCCACTGTGTATAAGTACCACGTCTGTATCCGTTCGTCTGCTCGTGGGCGTTTCGGTTGATTCCATGTCTTGGCTATTGTGAATAGTGCTGCTCTGAACATAGGGCTGCATGTATCTTTTGGGATTGGAGTTTTGTCTGGATATATGCCTAGGGATGGGATTACTGGATCGTATGGTAATAACTAGTTTTCGTTTTCTGAGGAAGCTCCATAATCTTCTCTATAATGGCAGTACCAACTGATGTTCCACCAGTAATGTCAGAGGTTCCCTTTAATCCACACCCTTTCCAGCATTTGCTATTTGTAGACTTTTTAATGACGGTCATTCTAACTGGAAGTGCTGCCTCACTGCAGCTATCATTTCCATTTCTCTAGTAGTTAACAATATTGAGCATCTTTTCATGTGTCTGTTGGCCATCGGTCTTTCTTCTTTGAAGAAATGTCTGTTTTATGTCTTCTGGTCGTTTCTCCATTGGGTTGACTTTTTGCTGTTGGATTTTATGAACTATTTTTACATTTTGGAAATTAAGCCCTGGTTGGCTGCGCTGTTTGTGGATATTTTCTCCCATTCTGTAGGGTGTCTTTTTGTTTTAAGTTTGATTAGGTCCTATTTGTTTACTTTGTTTTTATTCTTATTGTCTTGGGAGACTGACCTAAGGAAACATTGGTATGATTTATGTCAGAGAATGTTTTGCATATGATTTCTTCTAGGAGTTTTATGGTGTTACATCTTCTGTTTATTTCCATATATGGTAACAGGCTGTGTTCCAGCTTCATTGATCTACCTGTGGCTCTCCCAGCATTTCCAACACCACTTGCTGAAGAGATGGTCTTTTCCCCATTGTATATTCTTGCCTCCTTTGTTGAAAGTTAATTGACCGTAGGTGTGTGAGTTTATTTCTGGGCTCTCTATTTTGTCCCATTGATCCATATATCTGTTTTTGTGCCAATACCACACTCTTGATTACTGTAGCTTTGTAGCACTGTCTGAAGTTTGGTAGGATGATGCCTCCTGCTTTATTTTTCTTTAGGATTGCTCTGAACAATTCCTTGTCTGGTGGCTGTGGCTAGGACCTCCAATACTTGAATAGAAGCGATGAGAGTGGGCATCCTCATCTTGTTCGCAAATTTAGAGGGAAGGCTTTCAGTTTTTCACTGTTGAGTATTATGTTTTTGCCTGTGGCTTTGTTGTAAATGACCTTTATTATGTTGTAATATGTTCCCTGTACACCCACTTTGATGAAAGTTTTTATCATGAATGGCTGCTGAATTTTGTGAAATGATTTTTATGCATCTATTGAGATGATCGTGTGTTTTCTTTTTTGTTAATATCACATTGATTGATTTGCATATGTGAAAACATTCTTGTGACCCTGAAATGAATCCAGCTTGATCATGGTATATGATGCTTTTTCAGTGTTGTTGGATTCAGTTTGCTAATCTTTTGTTGAGGATTTTTTGCACCTATATTCAGCAAAGATTAGTTTTCAGTTCAGTTCAGTTGCTCAGTCGTGTCCAGCTCTTTGCAACCCCATGAATCGCAGCACGCCAGGCCTCCCTGTCCATCACCATCTCCCGGAGTTCACTCAAACTCACGTCCATCGAGTCTGTGATGCCATCCAGCCATCTCATCCTCGGTCGTCCCCTTCTCCTCCTGCCCCCAATCCCTCCCAGCATCAGAGTCTTTTCTAATGAGTCAACTCTTCGCATGAGGTGGCCAAAGTACTGGAGTTTCAGCTTTTGCATCATTCCTTCCAAAGAACACCCAGGACTGATCTCCTTTGGGATGGATTGATTGGATCTCCTTGCAGTCCAAGGGACTCTCAAGAGTCTCTCCAACACCACAGTTCAAAAGCATCGATTCTTCGGCACTCAGCTTTCTTTATAGTCCAACTCTCACATCCATTAATGACTACTGAAAAAACCATAGCTTTGACTAGACAGACCTTTGTTGGCAAAGTAATGTCTCTGCTTTTGAATACCCTATCTAGGTTGGTCATACCTTTTCTTCTAAGGAGCACGCGTCTTTTAATGTTGTAGCTGCAGTCACCATCTGCAGTGATTTTGGAGCGCAAAAAAAAGTCTTTCACTGTTGCAGTTGTTTCCCCATCTGTTTGCCATGAAGTGATGGGATTGGATGCCATGATCTTAGTTTTCTCAATGTTGAGTTTTAAGCCAGCTTTTTCACTCTCCTCTTTCACTTTTATCAAGAAGGCTCTTCAGTCCCTCTTTGCTTTCTGCCATAAGGGTGAAGAAAGAGTGAAGAAGCTATTTAAGAGTGTACTGTATTTTAAGAATTTGCTGTATATGTTAATCAGATAAGATAGGTCCATTACATTTTATTACCCCAAATTATGAGATCCCTTGGTTCAAGGGGGCTGTTGATAGGAGGAGCTATTTTAGAATAAGATCTTAAAGAGGTGCTTGAGAGGGAATGCCTTCTTTCTTCCTTGCCTAGAAATCCTGAGAAACTAAGAGGAGAGAAGAGGAGAGGGAGGAAAGGGAGGGAAAGGGAAGAGAGGGAGAAAAGGTCAGAAGGAGGCAGAAGAATGAGACATTGACCCCTGTGTCTACCTAGTAAATAGAAGTCTCAGTATTTACCAGCACAGCCCAATTAATTGCCTTAGAATCCACATCATGGTTTGCAGCAAATGAAAGTATAGATTTCATACTTAATAGC
The DNA here is from genome assembly GCA_006410675.1 of Oreotragus oreotragus. Classification (NCBI taxonomy): domain Eukaryota; kingdom Metazoa; phylum Chordata; class Mammalia; order Artiodactyla; family Bovidae; genus Oreotragus; species Oreotragus oreotragus. Next base: position 59,261 of record SJYX01022196.1, read on the forward strand.
TGAAAGTTCCTCATAAGTTTCTTTTCCCCTCCCCAGATTGTTTGACCTCACAGACACGTCTCAGGTTAAGTGGTATGTTGGTAAGCATCAATTATTTTGCAAAACTGTATCACCATGTTAAGAAACACATTTAAAAACTGATTCCAGGTATTTTCTTTGCTGGTTTCTTGAACATTTAACTCCCTTGTTTGTAATCTTCCTTGTTTTCTGATCAATATATTCATAGTTATAAGCATCTTTCTGATTGACTCTGTTCAATATATTTTAACATGTAGTGCTTTCATTCACTCCTAAATAGTCCATAATTTAATTACGAGTTCCTCTTTAACCAGACAGTTAGTGTTTTTGTCATTTCCAAACCTTAATTTTTTGTTGTTTTGCTATTTTACTTAGCTCTCATCATTATGGTCAGGGAACACAGTCTGTGTGTTGATACTTTAACACTATTAAAACTGTCCTTGTGGGTTGGGCGTTTGCCAAGATTTTATCTGTTTGTTTTACAAAGATTGCTAGTGTTCTATGTATGCTTTAAAATGTTTCCTATGTGAGGTGTAATTTTTATATCTATTTGATCAAAGTTATTAATCATGTTATTCAAATCTGCCTCATTTTTTGTGTTCTTTTTAAAAGTTTAATTCTTATGGTTCAGTTCAGTTGCTCAGTCATGTCCGACTCTTTGTGACCCCATGAATCGCAGTTGTATCTTTGCGAACTATAAATCCTTTTTAACTTTATTTTTCAACTTACAATATTATTTTTTCTTTTCATTTTAGGATGGTCTTGTTAATGTGGGATGGGTGGACTGTGCCACCCAGGATAACCTTTGTAAAAGTTTGGATATTATAACAAGTACAACTGCCTATTTTCCTCCTGGAGCCACTTTAAATAACAAAGAAAAAAGCGGTATTTTGGTATGAATCCCTTTAATTTCTTTACATATAAATACATAACACATGTATTCAAATATATCAGTTTGTAAACAATGAGCAAAAAAAATGAACCAGTTTATATCATCTGATTATGGAACACTTAATTTATTTAGAACAAATACTTAATATTTGGGATTCTGTTTAATACTTCAGTTTAAAAAGTTAAACTGTACGGATTATTTTTAAACTGCACTTTTAACAATCCCAAAGGTAAAGAATACATTCTTAGGTTAAATGAATATTTATTGGTTTCCATTTACTTCTATATTTTCTAATGTTAAAATATAGATTATTGGTAGGTTTAGCTGGAATCTGGTATCTGTTTTTTTATTTTAAGCCTCCTGTTTGACTCTGATATAAACTTAGTTTGATGATCTACTGGTCTGGTTCACCTCCCTAATTTTATGAATGAAGAAGCTGAGGTTCAAGATAGCTAGCTGTCAAGGAGGTGAAACAAATACTGGGATATCAGATAGATTTCTAGAGAATCCACCCCAAAAAGATGATTCTGATGTAAGACAAACTACCTGTAGTTTTCTGTTTTTATTTTTCTTGTTTTGATATTGATATAGATTACATGGATTCATATTTGACATATAAATGTGTAAAGAAAGATTTGAAATTCATTAAAACTAAATCACCCATAGGCAAGCACCATCAAGTCTTGGGACATACCCTTCCAGCTCTCTGCTTATATATGTGTGAAATTATGACTTCATGCAGGCAACTCACCAGTTTTGCCTTTGGCCCAGACCTCTGCCCTCCACTACAGACATGGTTATTCTCCAGCCTGTTTATTGTATCCCCTGGGATATTAATTGATGTTCCAAACTTAGATGTCTGTAACTGTACTCTTGATATTTCCCCATACGTCTGTTCTACCTAGTTTTTTCCCCATCTCAGTTAATGAAAGCTTCATCTTTTATGATTAAGGCCAGATACCTTGCAGTCATTTTTGACCCCTCTTTTTCTCATATCTTATAACCTATACTCTATTCATCAGGAAAATAGTTGGATCTCTTTAAAATCTTTGATTATCCACCTCATTGTACTTGTCACCTTATATACTATATTTATTCTTTCATTATTTTTCTCTTGCAGTAAATTTTAAGTTTAAATTTTTCACTGACATATCCTAAGGGCCTAGAAGAATATCTGGCACATAAGTACTATATACAGTGCCAGAATCCTAGAGCAGGTAGCCTTTCCATTCTCCCAGGGATCTTCCCAACCCAGGGATTGAACCCAGGTCTCCCACATTGCAGGCAGATTCTTTACCAGCTGAGCCACAAGGGAAGCCCATTTAGTGCCTGCTTAAGTGCTTTATACTGTGTGTGTATGTGTGTGTGTCCTTGAATAGTGGTATATACAATAATTACTGTGAATATGTGCATCAACAATTCCTAGAAACTAATTCATTGACTAAATGTAACATAATGAATTTAACCAGTATTCTCTGGATAGATACCTAAATTTCTACTTTTTCATGATTACAAGCAGTGTTATAGTGTACTGTCTTGCTCACCTTTGTACAATTCTTCCATTATCTATTTAGAATGAGATGGCTGTAGCAATTGCAAATTCAGTTCATGTTGCCAGATTTCCCAGAAAACCTGGGTATATTCTACACTGTGCCGTTAGCTCATGAAGATTACCTGTACTCTGGTTAACACTAAACATAGGCTCTTGCCTTCAGTACAACAATCTCATTTTTCAGTGAGGTCTTGGGACTTTTTGGTTAAAACAGCAAGCTCAGATATGATCTCAGGAAACATAAATAAGTGATATTAGAAGTGTGATAACACAGGGTGATGAATTAAAGTCCTTGTCCCTCCTAAAAGCATTCAAGTTTTTAAAAAATGTAAAACACTATGCTAGCTAAATATGTTTGGCAGGTGGAATTTAGAGGCTGCACAAAACCCTTGTAAATAAAAATACCAAATTCTACTCTAAAACCGATTTATAATGAAGTTCTAGTGAATTTATAAATTACATAAAATTTTTGATGAATGTGAGTAAAGTGAATTTAGCTTTATAGTACTGAAACATAAAAGCTTTCTGTTTTGACCTGTTAAGCCCTTTGGTAACAAATTATTTCATAGGTTTTTGAGAGTATGCTACAGATTTTTTTTTTTTAAGCAGAAAAACCAAAGTTTCTATTCTTAGAGACATTTTTCTATCCATTTGATTGTATTCTCATGTTGAACATAGTTAAACTGAATACAGTAATAGTTTCTACAGGTTTTTAATAGAGTTTTATATCTTTGAGGTAATAGTTGAATTGTCAAGAAAATACTTTAAAGATTAACAGTAAACTGGTCAACCCCTGTATATATTTTCTTGGTGTAACTATTGCTACACTTTTGGTAAGAGCAGCTGCTTCGATGAGAATTAGACTGGCAAAGAGAGTTCCATGAAAAAAATACACTGCGGATAAAACATGGACAGAAATAGACAGTTGTTAGAATTGAGATGTGTCTATTTCAGTTATTTGTATTTTAAATAAGAGACCTAGATCTAAAGTGTATTTAATTCAAAATACATATTTTACATATATACATTTTACCCTGCAAAACTCCTCAGTGGTTTGGTTCAGGGACATTATTTCTAAAAACCTCTATAATAAACAAGGTCCATTCTAGTTTTCCCTTAAGTTTTTCTTAATTCCTTCAGTTCAGTTCAGTTGTCGCCAGTTGTGTCCAACTCTTTGCGACCCCATGGACCACAGCACGCCAGGCCTTCCTGTCCATCACCAACTCCCGGAGTCCACCAAACCCATGTCCATCAAATCGGTGATGCCATCCAACCATCTCATCCTCTGTTGTCCCCTTCTCCTGCCCTCAATCTTTCCCAGCATCAGGGTCTTTTCTGATGAGTCAGCACTTCGCATCAGGTGGCCAAAGTGTCAGAGTTTCAGCTTCAGCATCAGTCCTTCCAATGAACACTCAGGACTGATCTCCTTAAGGATGGACTGGTTGGATCTCCTTGCAGCCCAAGGGACTGCTCTCGAGAGTCTTCTCCAACACTGCAGTTCAAAAGCATCAATTCTTCGGTGCTCAGCTTTCTTTATAGTCCAACTCTCACATCCATACATGACCACTGGAAAAACCATAATCTTGACTAGACAGACCTTTGTTGGCAAAGTAATGTCTCTGCTTTTGAATATGCTGTCTAGGTTGGTCATAAATTTCTTTCCAAGGAGTAAGCGTCTTTTAATTTCATGGCTACAGTCCCCATCTGCAGTGATTTCAGAGCCCAGAAAAAAAAGTCAGCCACTGTTTCCCCATCTATTTCCCATGAAGTGATGGGACTGGATGCCATGATCTTAGTTTTCTGAATGTTGAGGTTTAAGCCAGCTTTTTCACTCTACTCTTTCACTTTCATCAAGAGGCTCTGTAGTTCTTCTGCACTTTCTGCCATTATTAATCGGGATATGAAGCGTCTTGCTGCTGCTGCTTTCTTGCTTCAGTCGTGTCCAGCTCTGTGCAGCCCTATAGACTGCAGCCTGGCAGGCTCCTCTGTCCATGGGATTCTCCAGGCAAGAGGACGGGAGTGGGCTGCTTTGCCCTCCTCCAGGGGATCTTCCCCACCCAGGGATCGAACCCTGTCTCCTGCATTGCAGGCAGATTCTTTACCACGGAGCCACCAGGAAAGCCCATAAAGCATCTTATTAGGTCATCAAATATTCTATGGTTTTAACAATTTTTAGAAAATTTGTAAAGCGCTGGCATTCTATAAACATGGTTAGCATTAAAATTAGATTGAATATGATACAGCTCTTCCCGCCAGTGAGCCAGAGGTCACTCACGGTTATTTTGAGGATTATTGTAGAATACCCAACACAGTTAACAGAAAATTCCAGGTAATAAAACACCTCATAATGAAATTTATTTTGCATCACTATTTTTAAAGAAACAACCCATATTGTCAAAATATGATACACTGTCTTTTTTTGAAAAGGAAAACATTTAGGATAAATAGCTTGAAAACTATGTTACTTCTATGGTTTTTTTCTTAAAACTTCTTTCTCTGAAAACTGAAAAACTAAGACACTGAAACACTCAAATGTTGATTTAAAAAATAACAATATGATTCTCTTATTTTAGTTTCTTAATTCATTGGATGCTAAAGAAATTTATTTGGAAATAATGCATAATCTTCCAGATTTTGAACTCCTTTCAGCAAATACACTACAGGTAATTTTTTCTTTAATAATAAATAGTAACAGATATTGATAACATTTCAGATCTTAACATTTTAAAAGTCAGCTTTTGTTTTATTCATTTCAGAGGAAAAGTAGCCATTTCAAAGGATTATATATATATATATATTTATCAGTTGATTCCAGGTTAAACTAATGCCAGGTTTGCTGGGATTGCAACTTGAGGGTGGATCAATAGCTTTGTGTAACTAGTCCTGAAGGCAGATTCAGGAAGAGCACCAGGAAAGACAAGATACTGATCACAAAGCAACTCTGAATCTGATCTGGAGCTCCGTGTTCCTCCCTACAGAACAGTTTATGTTGTTCAGTGAGAATTACAGAGCAGCTTTAGGAACATTCAGTTTGTAGTAGAGTCAGTTAATTTCTTCGGCTTATTGATCCCAGAGTTTTCTAAGTCTATATCCCTACGAAACTTTATGTTAAACCTGAAAACAATCTGGCTTCCATACCTTTCAGCTTTTTAGCTCTGTGTCGTTAAAACCGCGTTTTTTTCTTAGCACAGTCATCCACCTTAAGATTTTATGATTTAGTGGCTCTTTTCTTTCTGTAATACTGTATAATTGGTTTATATAACATTATTCCAAATAAACTACAACATAAGAATATGACTGGGTCTGAATTTTAGACAGTATTTTGAAGGAATGTTTTAGATAGTTAAAATTAAGTCAAAGAAATAAAGATTAGAACTCTTAGGATTTCTCATCTCTGATGTTTCTTTCCCTTTATCACTTTCTTTTTTAATCACTTTTAAGGATCGTTTAGCTCATCATCGGTGGCTCTTATTTTTTCACTTTGGACAAAATGAAAATTCAAATGATCCTGAGTTGAAGAAACTAAAAACTCTACTTAAAAATGAACATATTCAAGTAAGAAAAATGTATTCTGCCTACCCTTCTGCTTTTGTGCTGTCTTCTTAATTTTGTACATAAAGTTATGTTTTAAATAAGATTAAGATGTTTAGTTGAATTCTAAATTTAGAAATCCCTAAATGCTTTTGTTCTGTTTTTTTCTACTGAAAATTAAAATGATATCTGAAAAAGTTTAACCTTCATTACTCTTGAGCAGTTGGTATCTGATAAATCTATATGATATAGTTTTTCTGGAATGCAAAAAACTATAGCTTTTTTTAAGTACTTGTTTCTTTATACAAGTAATTCATGTTCATTATTTTAAATTATGAAATTATAAATAAGTACAAAAATGATTTAAAGATTTCTAAAAATTATCTGTATTTTCACCATTGTTAAGAATTTACTGTTATAACTGTTGAGGCTTTTTAAACGTAGGTATGTATTAGCACATATGTATACATGTGCACCTCTGTGCATATTGTAATGGCCATAATAGACCTACACATGTAAATTTATATGTGTGCTTTTATTCTCTTCTGTAAAATTTTCCATTTAGTGATTAAAAACTTTTCTACATACCAGTGTAATATATATATATGTATCAGTCATCATCTCACTGTATGGCTACACTATGATTGTTTAACCTATTCTCTCTTACTGGTGACTTTAAGTTGTTTCCATTTTTATATCAAAAAAGATGCACTGCAAAATGCACTATGAGGAATTTTTTGAACCAAGGTTATATTTTCTTAAAAGTTTTTTGTCCTCATTATCAGAGCCTTCCTTTTCTTACTGACAGCATGGGAGTGACCCATTTCTTCTCTGCACCAGAGCCAGCCCTGGTATTACCATTCTTTATAATCAGCACTGTTTGGATAGGCCAAAAGTGATATGTTAATAATACTCATTTTTATTTATTTGCTTTCAATTTTATTTTCTATGTATGTCTCTGCCCCATTTTGTTTCTCCTGATGGGATGTTTATCTTTTATTTCTTAATAGAAATCATCTATCTTAAATGCTGCAAATATTTTTCTTGGTTTATCATTTGCCTACTAGGTTTGTTCCCACATTGTATGAAATATTTCTGCTTCTGCGGTCTTAAGACGTTCTTTCTCTCCCCCTTGTCAAGATAATATAAATATCCTCTAAGTTTTTAGAAGGATGGGCTTCATAAACAACTTAATATTTTCTTGGTATCCTCGGGTTTTTGAGATCTCCAAGAGGCATTATTTATACTAAATGTAGTTTCAGTGTTAAATGTAAATTAATGATTCCTGTTTCTTATTTTCATGGTCCATTAACTTGTTTAGAAGCTGTATTGTTTTTATAGAAATATCATTATTGGATTACCCTTATGAATATTTAATTGAATGGATAAAATTTTATTTTCTCCATATTGAACTTTCTCTTTCCTTTAGGTTGGCAAGTTTGACTGTTCCTCTGCACCAGACGTCTGTAGTAACTTCTATGTTTTTCAGCCATGTCTAGCAGTATTTAAAGGACAGGGAACCAAAGAATTTGAAATTCATCATGGTAAGGAGGGGGAAAAATGATTTTAAAATTTCTTCATTTTTTAATTTTACTTTTTACCTTGTTTTACATGGACATGATTATTTTGAAATAACTTTGCTTTCATTTATTAGTAAATGTTTCTTAAAGGGAAAGATATTTTGAATTATATATAGTTATCTTCTTTATTCTTTTTAAAATAAATCCCTTTTTTCTACCTAATATTTTGATCAGTGTTTCAGTAAGAACTCTAGTGACTTGTCAGGCTAGTAAAGAATTTAAGGGTCTTGCTGGTTGACAAAAATAAGCAACACCTATCATTTCCATTTCAGCGTACCTAATGAAGCATCTCAACCATTATGGGCAATTTCTAGATAGTCTATTAGATGTTTTTCCAACACTTGATGACCAAACATCTCCGATAACTGCTTTGTTAGTTTTCTTGAATTTTGAATTTGTATTTCTGCATTTCAGCTTGTTCAGGACGTTAGCCCTGCATCATGCAGTTCCAATTCCTCAAGTTTGGGATACATCATTGTCTCTGTCCTGGAAAAGATCAAGTGTAGCAAGAGATAGACACAGACTACTAACAGTTAGTAAATAACAGATACTGATACTATGCCTGTAACGTGACAAGCATTCTTACAGGTGTCAGGAATGCAGAATTGTAAGGTATGGACTCTGCTCTCAGGAAGTTTAAAATATCATCTAGTGCAGGGGGTGGTGAGAAAAGGGAGATTTTTAAGAAAATATGAAGGACATTGTAATAGTCATCATAAATATAAGATCAAATAAAGAGACTTTTGCATCAGGAGGTGATATTTGAATTAAGGTGACATTTGAATGCTCAGTTTCTCCAGGCAAATACAAGAAAACAAGTGAGGTCCCCTAGACTGAAGGAACTATGTGAGCAAAGATGACAAGATAAATTTAACAGTAACTACTGTTTACTCAGTGTTTTTTACAAATGAGATGTTTTCCTAAAGGTATTTGCATATTGTGCATATCCATGTATATCTTCACAGCAAGGCAGAAAACTTAGGCTCAGAAAGATAAAATAACTGGCGAAGGTAGATTTTGTATCCAAATATGTCTGACTCCGAAGCCTAGACTCACAGCTGTCGTGTCCAGCTCTGTGCAGCCCTATAGACTGCAGCCTGGCAGGCTCCTCTGTCCATGGGATTCTCCAGGCAAGAGGACGGGAGTGGGCTGCTTTGCCCTCCTCCAGGGGATCTTCCCCACCCAGGGATCGAACCCTGTCTCCTGCATTGCAGGCAGATTCTTTACCACGGAGCCACCAGGAAAGCCCATAAAGCATCTTATTAGGTCATCAAATATTCTATGGTTTTAACAATTTTTAGAAAATTTGTAAAGCGCTGGCATTCTATAAACATGGTTAGCATTAAAATTAGATTGAATATGATACAGCTCTTCCCGCCAGTGAGCCAGAGGTCACTCACGGTTATTTTGAGGATTATTGTAGAATACCCAACACAGTTAACAGAAAATTCCAGGTAATAAAACACCTCATAATGAAATTTATTTTGCATCACTATTTTTAAAGAAACAACCCATATTGTCAAAATATGATACACTGTCTTTTTTTGAAAAGGAAAACATTTAGGATAAATAGCTTGAAAACTATGTTACTTCTATGGTTTTTTTCTTAAAACTTCTTTCTCTGAAAACTGAAAAACTAAGACACTGAAACACTCAAATGTTGATTTAAAAAATAACAATATGATTCTCTTATTTTAGTTTCTTAATTCATTGGATGCTAAAGAAATTTATTTGGAAATAATGCATAATCTTCCAGATTTTGAACTCCTTTCAGCAAATACACTACAGGTAATTTTTTCTTTAATAATAAATAGTAACAGATATTGATAACATTTCAGATCTTAACATTTTAAAAGTCAGCTTTTGTTTTATTCATTTCAGAGGAAAAGTAGCCATTTCAAAGGATTATATATATATATATATTTATCAGTTGATTCCAGGTTAAACTAATGCCAGGTTTGCTGGGATTGCAACTTGAGGGTGGATCTATAGCTTTGTGTAACTAGTCCTGAAGGCAGATTCAGGAAGAGCACCAGGAAAGACAAGATACTGATCACAAAGCAACTCTGAATCTGATCTGGAGCTCCGTGTTCCTCCCTACAGAACAGTTTATGTTGTTCACTGAGAATTACAGAGCAGCTTTAGGAACATTCAGTTTGTAGTAGAATCAGTTAATTTCTTCGGCTTATTGATCCCAGAGTTTTCTAAGTCTATATCCCTACGAAACTTTATGTTAAACCTGAAAACAATCTGGCTTCCATACCTTTCAGCTTTTTAGCTCTGTGTCGTTAAAACCGCGTTTTTTTCTTAGCACAGTCATCCACCTTAAGATTTTATGATTTAGTGGCTCTTTTCTTTCTGTAATACTGTATAATTGGTTTATATAACATTATTCCAAATAAACTACAACATAAGAATATGACTGGGTCTGAATTTTAGACAGTATTTTGAAGGAATGTTTTAGATAGTTAAGTCAAAGAAATAAAGATTAGAACTCTTAGGATTTCTCATCTCTGATGTTTCTTTCCCTTTATCACTTTCTTTTTTAATCACTTTTAAGGATCGTTTAGCTCATCATCGGTGGCTCTTATTTTTTCACTTTGGACAAAATGAAAATTCAAATGATCCTGAGTTGAAGAAACTAAAAACTCTACTTAAAAATGAACATATTCAAGTAAGAAAAATGTATTCTGCCTACCCTTCTGCTTTTGTGCTGTCTTCTTAATTTTGTACATAAAGTTATGTTTTAAATAAGATTAAGATGTTTAGTTGAATTCTAAATTTAGAAATCCCTAAATGCTTTTGTTCTGTTTTTTTCTACTGAAAATTAAAATGATATCTGAAAAAGTTTAACCTTCATTACTCTTGAGCAGTTGGTATCTGATAAATCTATATGATATAGTTTTTCTGGAATGCAAAAAACTATAGCTTTTTTTAAGTACTTGTTTCTTTATATAAGTAATTCATGTTCATTATTTTAAATTATGAAATTATAAATAAGTACAAAAATGATTTAAAGATTTCTAAAAATTATCTGTATTTTCACCATTGTTAAGAATTTACTGTTATAACTGTTGAGGCTTTTTAAACGTAGGTATGTATTAGCACATATGTATACATGTGCACCTCTGTGCATATTGTAATGGCCATAATAGACCTACACATGTAAATTTATATGTGTGCTTTTATTCTCTTCTGTAAAATTTTCCATTTAGTGATTAAAAACTTTTCTACATACCAGTGTAATATATATATATGTATCAGTCATCATCTCACTGTATGGCTACACTATGATTGTTTAACCTATTCTCTCTTACTGGTGACTTTAAGTTGTTTCCATTTTTATATCAAAAAAGATGCACTGCAAAATGCACTATGAGGAATTTTTTGAACCAAGGTTATATTTTCTTAAAAGTTTTTTGTCCTCATTATCAGAGCCTTCCTTTTCTTACTGACAGCATGGGAGTGACCCATTTCTTCTCTGCACCAGAGCCAGCCCTGGTATTACCATTCTTTATAATCAGCACTGTTTGGATAGGCCAAAAGTGATATGTTAATAATACTCATTTTTATTTATTTGCTTTCAATTTTATTTTCTATGTATGTCTCTGCCCCATTTTGTTTCTCCTGATGGGATGTTTATCTTTTATTTCTTAATAGAAATCATCTATCTTAAATGCTGCAAATATTTTTCTTGGTTTATCATTTGCCTACTAGGTTTGTTCCCACATTGTATGAAATATTTCTGCTTCTGCGGTCTTAAGACGTTCTTTCTCTCCCCCTTGTCAAGATAATATAAATATCCTCTAAGTTTTTAGAAGGATGGGCTTCATAAACAACTTAATATTTTCTTGGTATCCTCGGGTTTTTGAGATCTCCAAGAGGCATTATTTATACTAAATGTAGTTTCAGTGTTAAATGTAAATTAATGATTCCTGTTTCTTATTTTCATGGTCCATTAACTTGTTTAGAAGCTGTATTGTTTTTATAGAAATATCATTATTGGATTACCCTTATGAATATTTAATTGAATGGATAAAATTTTATTTTCTCCATATTGAACTTTCTCTTTCCTTTAGGTTGGCAAGTTTGACTGTTCCTCTGCACCAGACGTCTGTAGTAACTTCTATGTTTTTCAGCCATGTCTAGCAGTATTTAAAGGACAGGGAACCAAAGAATTTGAAATTCATCATGGTAAGGAGGGGGAAAAATGATTTTTAAATTTCTTCATTTTTTAATTTTACTTTTTACCTTGTTTTATATGGACATGATTATTTTGAAATAACTTTGCTTTCATTTATTAGTAAATGTTTCTTAAAGGGAAAGATATTTTGAATTATATATAGTTATCTTCTTTATTCTTTTTAAAATAAATCCCTTTTTTCTACCTAATATTTTGATCAGTGTTTCAGTAAGAACTCTAGTGACTTGTCAGGCTAGTAAAGAATTTAAGGGTCTTGCTGGTTGACAAAAATAAGCAACACCTATCATTTCCATTTCAGCGTACCTAATGAAGCATCTCAACCATTGTGGGCAATTTCTAGATAGTCTATTAGATGTTTTTCCAACACTTGATGACCAAACATCTCCGATAACTGCTTTGTTAGTTTTCTTGAATTTTGAATTTGTATTTCTGCATTTCAGCTTGTTCAGGACGTTAGCCCTGCATCATGCAGTTCCAATTCCTCAAGTTTGGGATACATCATTGTCTCTGTCCTGGAAAAGATCAAGTGTAGCAAGAGATAGACACAGACTACTAACAGTTAGTAAATAACAGATACTGATACTATGCCTGTAACGTGACAAGCATTCTTACAGGTGTCAGGAATGCAGAATTGTAAGGTATGGACTCTGCTCTCAGGAAGTTTAAAATATCATCTAGTGCAGGGGGTGGTGAGAAAAGGGAGATTTTTAAGAAAATATGAAGGACATTGTAATAGTCATCATAAATATAAGATCAAATAAAGAGACTTTTGCATCAGGAGGTGATATTTGAATTAAGGTGACATTTGAATGCTCAGTTTCTCCAGGCAAATACAAGAAAACAAGTGAGGTCCCCTAGACTGAAGGAACTATGTGAGCAAAGATGACAAGATAAATTTAACAGTAACTACTGTTTACTCAGTGTTTTTTACAAATGAGATGTTTTCCTAAAGGTATTTGCATATTGTGCATATCCATGTATATCTTCACAGCAAGGCAGAAAACTTAGGCTCAGAAAGATAAAATAACTGGCGAAGGTAGATTTTGTATCCAAATATGTCTGACTCCGAAGCCTAGACTCACAGCTGCGCTAAACTCTGCCACCTCGGGAAAGTGCGGGAAATGACCTAAGGTTTCTCACTGTCGTGTTCTTTTCCGCCTCTGACATACTTCTCAGATTCCTCCTCTAGTCTGTGCTTACTGCCTCCTCTAGTCTGTGCTTACTGCCTCCTCTAGTCTGTCTGTGCTTACTGCCTCCTCTAGTCTGTCTATGCTTACTGCCTCCTCTAGTCTGTCTATGCTTACTGCCTCCTCTAGTCTGTCTATGCTTACTGCCTCCTCTAGTCTGTCTATGCTTACTGCCTCCTCTAGTCTGTCTATGCTTACTGCCTCCTCTAGTCTGTCTATGCTTACTGCCTCCTCTAGTCTGTCTATGCTTACTGCCTCCTCTAGTCTGTCTATGCTTACTGCCTCCTCTAGTCTGTCTATGCTTACTGCCTCCTCTAGTCTGTCTATGCTTACTGCCTCCTCTAGTCTGTCTATGCTTACTGCCTCCTCTAGTCTGTCTATGCTTACTGCCTCCTCTAGTCTGTCTATGCTTACTGCCTCCTCTAGTCTGTCTATGCTTACTGCCTCCTCTAGTCTGTCTATGCTTACTGCCTCCTCTAGTCTGTCTATGCTTACTGCCTCCTCTAGTCTGTCTATGCTTACTGCCTCCTCTAGTCTGTCTATGCTTACTGCCTCCTCTAGTCTGTCTATGCTTACTGCCTCCTCTAGTCTGTCTATGCTTACTGCCTCCTCTAGTCTGTCTATGCTTACTGCCTCCTCTAGTCTGTCTATGCTTACTGCCTCCTCTAGTCTGTCTATGCTTACTGCCTCCTCTAGTCTGTCTATGCTTACTGCCTCCTCTAGTCTGTCTATGCTTACTGCCTCCTCTAGTCTGTCTATGCTTACTGCCTCCTCTAGTCTGTCTATGCTTACTGCCTCCTCTAGTCTGTCTATGCTTACTGCCTCCTCTAGTCTGTCTATGCTTACTGCCTCCTCTAGTCTATGCTTACTGCCTCCTCTACTCTGTGCTTACTGCCTCCTCTACTCTGTGCTTACTGCCTCCTCTAGTCTGTGCTTACTGCCTCCTCTAGTCTATGCTTACTGCCTCCTCTAGTCTATCTATGCTTACTGCCTCCTCTAGTCTGTGCTTACTGCCTCCTCTAGTCTATGCTGACTGCCTTATTTCAGGTCCGTCATCTCCATCTTGTCTGATATCCTCCAGCATAACTATCTGCCTCGTGGCATTTTTTCTTTACAATTAATTATTTGTTCTCTTTGCAGATTTGTTACCATAGAATACCTGGAACCTTCATACGTCACTTTTCTGCCTTGAGTCTTCCAATCTCGTTAGGAATAAACTTCAGATTCCCTAGCATAGGCGCAGTGACTTTGCCTCGGTCACCACTGTATTTCCAGCACCTAGAATGGCAGAGCCTAACAGGAATTCAGTAAATAGTTGTTAAGTTAAAAGTTAACCTGCCTCTGCCTGGTTTTCCACCCTCATCTCCCACCTCTGCCCCTGCGAATAATTTTAGCTCTAGCTACTTGTGAATCATTGAAAATACCATGTTCTTTCACTCCTGTGCCTTACACAGATTTTTCTTCTTCTTGCATTGTAATCATTCCTTCTTGGCCCTCAAGATATTTAGCAAACTCCAAGTCACCCTTCAAAACTTCACTTAAAGGATTTTCTCCCGTGGAATATACCATGAATACCCAAGTGCTTCCTTTTGTGTGATGTCACTAACTTTATAGCATAACTTGTATTATTTCTTTGGATTTAAATAGGTATTTATGTGCCAGGTGCAATATTAGAGAGTAGGCAAAGAATAGGTACTAACCTTAATCTCTCTCTTAAAGGACATTATGAGATAGAGAAAACAGACAAGTAGCTGGGCAACTTTTTAAATGTCTGACATGAGGAGTATTAATCTACTTCCGAGTAGTAAATTACCCCCAAAACTTAGCAGTTGATTTACTTATTTTTTTGTTCATACTAGAAAATGCAAAACATTTTTAAATTATTTATTTTAATTGGAGGCTAATTACTTTACAATATTGTATTGGTTTTTGCCATACATCAACATGAATCNATGGCAACCCACTCCAGTGTTCTTGCCTGGAGAATCCCAGGGACGGGGGAGCCTGGTGGGCTGCTGTCTATGGGTTCGCACAGATTCGGACACTACTGAAGCGACTTAGCAGCAGCACTATACTGTATTGGTGTTTGTTTCTCTTTCTGGCTTACTTCACTCTGTATAATAGGCTCCAGTTTTATCCACTTCATTAGAGCTGATTCACGTGTATTCTTTTTAATGGCTGAGTAATACTCCATTGTGTATATGTACCACAGCTTTCTTATCCATTCGTCTACTGATGGACATCTAGGTTGCTTCCATGTCCTGGCTATTATAAACGGTGCTGCAGTGAACATTGGGGTACACATGTCTCTTTCAGTTCTGGTTTCCTCAGTGTGTATGCCCAGCAGTGGAATTACTGGGTCATGCTCCTGCTAAGTCACTTCAGTCGTGTCCGACTCTGTGTGACCCCAGAGACGGCAGCCCACCAGGCTCCCCCGTCCCTGGGATTCTCCAGGCAAGAGCACTGGAGTGGGTTGCATAAGGCAGTTCTATTTGCAGTTTTTTAAGGAATCTCCACACTGTTCTCCATAGTGGCTATACTAGTTTGCATTCCCACCAACAGTGTAAGAGCGTTCCCTTTTCTCCAGGGTTGTAGACTTTTGGATCGCAGCCATTCTGACCAGCATGAGATAGTATCTCATTGTGGTTTTTATTTGCAATTCTCTGATAATGAGTGATGTTGACCATCTTTTCATGTTTGTTAGCCATCTGTATGTCTTCTTGGGAGAAATGTCTGTTTAGTTCTTTGGCCCATTTTTTGATTGGGTTGTTTATTTTTCTGGAATTGAACTGCAGGAGCCGCTTGCATATTTTTGAGATTCTTTGTCAGTTGCTTCATTTGCTATTATTTTCTCCCATTCTGAAGGCTGTCTTTTCACCTTGCTTATAGTTTCCTTTGTTGTGCAAAACTTTTAAGTTTAATTAGGTCCTTTTGTTTATTTTTGCTTTCATTTCCATTACTCTGGGAGGTGGGTCATAGAGGATCCTGCTGTGATTTATGTCAGAGTGTTTTGCCTATGCTCTCTAGGAGTTTTATAGTTTCTGGTCTTAGGTTTAGATCTTTAATCCATTTTTAGTTTATTTTTGTGTATGGTGTTAGAAAGTGTTCTAGTTTCATTCGCTTACAAGTGGTTGACCAGTTTTCCCAACACCACTTGTTAAAGAGATTGTCTTTTCTCCATTGATAAACTTAGCAGTTTAAAACAATGAACATTTATTAACACAGTTTCTAGTGTTCAGGAAGCTGAGAACAGCTTAGCTGAGTGGTTCTGGCTTGGGTTTTCTCATAAGGTTGCAGTCCCAATGGGTAAGGACTATACTCATCTGAAGATTGGACTGTGGCTGGCAGATTTGGCTCCAAACTGACTCATGACATAGCCAGGAGGCCTCGGCTCCCCACCAAGTGGACCTCTCTGAGGGGCTGCTTACTTATCCCAGAATGAATGATCAGAGAGACACACATACACAGAAGCAATGATATATTTTATAATCTGATCTCAGACAGAATAAACCAGCACACTCACCATATTCTGTTGCTTATATACACCGCCCCTGGTACAACAGTGGTATGGGTCATTGAAGGCGATCTTGGAGATATCTACCCTAAGATGAGTATGGGTTACACGTAGGAAGAATACATAGATGGAGTAATTTTCTGAGGTTAGAGAAAGCTGTCTCTTCATTGAGATCTAAGTAGAAGTAATGGTTATACAAAGAGGTGTTAAGTATGTTCCAAGCACAGGAACCGGTAAGTGTATTCTTACACTCTGAAATAAGAGAGCCTTATTTATTCTTAGAAGGCAAGAATTTTAGGATAACTGGAATGTGGAGTGTGGAAAGGAATGAGAGTTAAGGCTGGAAATGGCACTGGGGTCCCAACTGTGTGTTTCATCTGTCAGGTAATAAAGTAGTTTGGACTCTAACCTAGAGACAGAGCAAAGGCTTTCATGGATTTAAGCAGAGATGTGACTTAACTATTCTACGTTTTAGAAAGTTAACTGGCTGCCTAGAATTGGAGGGAGAGAAAGCAAATAGAAGTCTGATGTAGTCATTTATGTAAGACAAGATTGGTAATGTAGATGAAGAGAAGCAGACAGTTTTTAAATGAATGCAAAATCAGTATAACTTGATGATTGTGTTTAAGTGTAGGGAGATAAGAAAAGGAAACTCAGCTTTCTGACTTGGCAACTGAGTGACTGATTGCACCATTCTGTAAGAGAACACTGGGGGAGGAGGTGACATGAGTATACACCCCTGGTTCACAGTTGAATATAGGCCTGGTCTCAGGAGAAGAGTTTGGGCTAAAACTCTTTCATTGGTAGTTGAAGCCTTAGGTGAGGATGACCTTGTCCAAAAGTGAATACAGAGACAAGATTGGGGCCCTGTGAATCATTTTTAAGACTGTCAAAGATAGAAGAATTTATGAAGCAATTCAAGCAGCAGTAGCTAAAGAGTGAGGAAAAGGCAGGACAATGTGGTATCATTTATCACTGTTTAAATATTTATGAAATGTTTCTTTTCTGTTGGCCTATGAACTCCCTAAGGAGAAAGTGTGTATCTTTTATTTTGCATGCGCTATGGCATTTAAAACAGGACCTGACACATAATAGGTGCTTTACTTAATATTAACTATTGAGTGAATAAATCAGAGGGCACATGGGAAAATGGATTATGTCCTGGTCCTAAGAAAGCTAGTATTTGCGAAGCCACAGAGTGTATTCTTTAAGCAGTGGCCCTTAAACAAGGGGACCACACGATAAGATTAATGTTTTTCTAACTTGCCTCTGGTAGCAATGTAGAAAATGAATTAATTAGTTAAGGAAGGCAGAATAGAAAGGCCAGCTTGGTTATTTCAGTAGGCTAGACTACATTTAGGCAGTAGCCTAAATCGGGGTTGGAGATAGTAAGAGATAGAATGGTTGGAGCTGTGATAGACAGGCCAAGAGAGAAGGCAAGAATCACTCTAGGAAATCTTATTTAGCACCTAGTGGATGATTACGCTATTGTCAAGGTAGGAAAGGTGAGAAAAGGAGCAAGTTTAGGGAAGAATGACTCAACTTTGATTTGTATATATTTTGTTTGAAATGTTCATGTGAAATCCAGGTAAATATTTCCACTGGGTAACTCAGGTCTTGAATTTATAAGAGAAGTCTAGGTTGAAGAAACAGACTTCAGAGTTAGGCCATAATAGTAGTTCAGGCAAGCAAAAAGCACTCCAAGAACACTGGGAGGAAATAATTCTCCCTCTGAGGATGAAGGAACTTTTCAAAGAGGTCTTGACGTTTTATCTGGTCTTGCAAGAAGCAGAGTGTAAAGCAGAGGTTTCTCTGGCACAGCAAACTTACATAGTATACAGAGCACTAAAACCTCCACCAAATCAATTTGTTCATAAATTTATCTTCTCTTCAATATTTCAGGTATAAAAGCTTTGAAATGTTTCTATGGATAAAAAGACAAAATGTAGATTTCAACTTTTCTCTTTTTTCTCTGTTTCAAAGGAAGGAAGATTCTATATGACATCCTTGCCTTTGCCAAGGAAAGTGTCAATTCTCATGTTACCACACTTGGACCTCAAAATTTTCCTGCCAATGAAAAAGAACCATGGCTAGTTGATTTTTTTGCCCCTGTAAGTTATGTTTATCTGTCATTTCAACATTTTCAGGCTTTCTTTTGTTATGACCAAAAAAAAAAAAAAAAAGCATTTTCTAGGTAACCTTGAAGAATGCATATTAGAATCATGTTACTCAGTTTGGCCACTGTCACATACTGTTTTTAAGAAAGGCTTACATACTTGCCCTTCCAAGGACTGAGTATATAAATGCTTAAGATTTGTAACTGTAATAAATATTGTTTATCTTAGCATATTGCTTGTTGTAAAAAAAATATGTGTTTCTTCGGTTTCATTTGGCTTGGTGCTTATGAATATTTTTTCTTCAATAGTGGTGTCCACCATGTCGAGCTTTATTGCCAGAGCTGCGAAAAGCATCCAAGCATCTTTATGGTCAGCTTAAGTTTGGTACATTAGATTGTACAGTTCACGAAGGACTCTGTAACATGGTAAGGCAAAGTACAAATGTTTATTCTAATGTTACTGTAAAATGTTTCAGCAGCCTCACATTAAGGCAATAAAATAACTTTCAAAAGTACACCTAACATTTAGAGTAGTAACATATTACTTAAATAAGTTCATCAAAATGACATAAAAATATGATTGGATTAAACATAAATATTTAAGGTTTTTGTTGTTTTTTTTTTAATATTACCTTTTTGCCACCTGTGGACGTGTCTGATCACTCAGATGGTAAAGAATCTGCCTGCAGTGCAGGAGACCTGGGTTTGAACCCTGGGTCGGGAAGATGCCCTAGAGAAGGGAATGGCTACCCACTCCAATATTCTTGTCTGTGGACAGAGGAGCCTGGCGGCCTACAGCCCATGGGGTTGCAAAGAGTCAAACAGGACCGAGCAACTAACACTTACACTAGGCTTTCTTTTTGGCAACCTATAGTTTTTATTCTTTGTCTTCTAAGTGTAGTTAATAGAAATTAAACCGGCTTTTTTAAACCTTTATTTACACAACATACTTTCTTAGGTTAATAAATATTTATTCTTCAGTTTAGGAAGAAACAGAAATTATAAAATATTCTTGGAGGGGAATCCTAAATCAGATCAAGCCTACAGATATTAGTGTATAGGAAATCCAGTGACAGGACATATTAAGTGATACGGGGGTACACATACAGTCTTCAAATCCCAGCATGTAGAGAACTTTTTAGGACAAATAGCAGTTTACCAGACATACACATTGAAAGAAGGAAAAAAGATATTAAAAAGACTGATAAGACTGTTATTCAAATACAGTGTTCAGGCCTTGTATTCAAACAAACCAACTCAAAAAAAGATAATTGGAGAAACTTGAACACTGAATTTCTGATGATTTTCAGTAATTATTATTATGAAGGTATACAGATAGCCAACAGGCCTATAGAAAGTTGTTCAACTCTGGTTATTGGAGAAATATAAGTTACGACAGTGAGTATCACCTCACATGAGTTAGAATGGCTGTCACCCAAACTTCTACAAACAGTAAACCCTGAAGACGGTATAGAGAAAAATGAGCCCTCCTCCACTGTTGATGGGAATATAAATTGGTACCGCCACTGTGGAGAATATGAAGGTTCCTTAAAAAACTAAACCTAGAGCTGCCATATGAGCCAGCGATCCTAACCCTGGGTACATATCCAAAAAAACGAGCTCTCCTTTGAAGAGATCGAGCTCAGAGAAGCACTGTTGGCAGTAGCCCTGATATGGAAACAGCCCAGGCAGCTGTCAGCAGACAGTCGGCGTAAGATGTGGGGGGGTGTTTGTGTACACAATGGGATATTACCTGGCCAGAGAAAGCCAAATATCATATGATCTCACTTATATGTGGAATCTTAAAAAGTATACAAATCAGCCTGTATACAAATAGAGACATGCTCACAAACGGAAAACATTGTCACCAAAGCCTGAGGTGACAAGTCACAATTAGGAGATGAGCAGACACACACTGCTACACATAAAATAAGCAGCCAAGGCAGTGTGCCGCACAGGGAATTACGCTCAGTCTGTGGTAGTAACCTATAGTGGAAAATAATCTGAAATATATATGTATATAACTAAATCATTTTGCTGTAGAACCCAATGTTGTAAATCAACTATACTGCAATTTTTCAAGAAAGTACTGTTTTAAAGGCATAATAGAAGTGAATGTAGGGTGAAACCTTCATGCATCTATGTGAGGAATAATTTCATTCCACAGAGATGCTCATGCCTGCCAGTACACTGAGGATAACAGTTACGAATGATTTTAGTTTCATTGGTGTTAAAACTGTTGAAAGTCGAAACAAACAACAGACTGAGGAAATATTTGCAGCACATACAGCTGACAAAGCCTTATTGTCCAGAATGTTTAAAGACTACAGATCAGTTTTTTAAAATAACAAAAGAATGATGAGGTTTATTATTAAGGCAGAAATTCAATAAATGTGAAAAACGTTCAACTTTACTGGTCCTGAAGAAAGTACAAATTATTGCAGTGGTCATATACCCTCCCTCCATCAAATTAAAAAAGTTTAGCTGACAAGCAGTAGCAAGTACATAAATAAATAAATTATCCAGTCACACAATAGAATAATCATAGAGGATTTAAAACTAGATCTGTTACCAGAATGTTTGGTGAATCTCAAGACTATAATGAAAAAAGCAGGTTGTAGAATAGTAGACAGAGTGTGATAAAATTATAGAAAGTTTATAAGTGCTCAGACATTACAGTATACTGTTTAGGAATACACATGCATGTAGCAAAAGTGTAAAACATCAGTGGATTGGATACATGCATATTTCAGAATATTGGTTACTCCTAGCATCAGGAAGGGAAAGAAATGGGATCATAAAGGAGAACCTCCAAAAATCTGCCAGAACGGCAGAAAAGTTAATCATGCTTAAATGTAGTAGTAGAGATATGTATTTGTTAAATGAATCTGTCTATATATCATGTTTGAAATTTCATTAAAATAAGTTTAAAAAATGAAATAAATAAGGCCTTTGGTTTTAAATGTCTTGTATGGGACTTTGAAAAGTTGCTAAGCAAAAATGAAGAATTGTGTTCAACAGTAATTTGAATTCCTATAGTTTTCCTACTTTTCATCTCAGTTTTTAATTGTCTATAGATAATTAAGCAGAGTGTAGATAGTTAAACCTGTTGTATCAAATTCACCTGGAATAGAGGCCAGGATTCCTTACTCACTGATTGGTTAACCTTCATCAAATCACCGAGCCTCTCAGTACCTCAGTTTCCTCGTCTATAAAGTTGATTCAGTAGTTTTAGCTTTCAAATAGAATTGTTGTGAGGAACAGATGAGGAACTACATTTCAGTGCTAAAAAGGTACTTAGCTAAAAAGGTGCTTAACACATAGTAAGGACTTGTCAAATGTTAGATAAATGGTTTTTTCCATCTAATGGGTTATTTGTGCTCATTTACAAAAGTTTGGTAAATATTTCCATTGCTTTTTCTAAAATTATTTTTAAAGTTCAGTTTGCTAATGAGTGCTTGTCAGCATTGAGGATGCAGAGTTCAACTACAGCAAATTTAGAGATAGGGATCTGTTTATAACCTTTTAAAAACTAAAAAGCTTGAGAAGTGCTTCCTGAATTAGTGCTCATGTTAATTCTAAGGAAATTATAGTGGTTTATATATATACACATATACACACATACCATAAAAGCTGTTTTGAGCAAAGAATAAAAAGTGACCTCATTTTTAGCACATGATTCATAATTCTCTAAAAATGGCTGTGTACACATGGATTATTAATTTCCATATTCTTGCTATTTTTATGTCC
Source organism: Oreotragus oreotragus (assembly GCA_006410675.1). Lineage (NCBI taxonomy): Eukaryota > Metazoa > Chordata > Mammalia > Artiodactyla > Bovidae > Oreotragus > Oreotragus oreotragus. The sequence goes on from SJYX01022196.1 coordinate 81,605, forward strand.
TTGATTTTCTTCTAGTTCTGAACAAATTGGAGTGTTTATTTTGGTTTAAAAAAAAAACCAAAACACTCAAACTAGAGCCGTCCGCTCTTATCCCCATCCACCCTGGTTCAGGCGAGTAGGAGGGGACTGCACTCATAAATGCCCATGCTCGCTTCTCAGTGTTTCGGTGCCTATGGATTTTATGGCGAATGGAGTAACTATACATAAGAATCAGCTGCTCAGGATACAGCAGTAAATCTATTTCCTTTGTTAAATCTGGCTAGGCTAAAATTTTTCAGTCATCAGTTAGGCATTGAGTCTTTAAAAATCTGTTGTTGTTACTTAAGGCAAACTGGTTATAAATTTGAAGCAAATAGGTAAAATATATAGAACCTTATGTTTAATTTGTATTTTCATTCCTAACAGTATAACATTCAGGCTTATCCAACAACAGTGGTATTCAACCAGTCCAACATTCATGAATATGAAGGACATCACTCTGCTGAACAGATCTTGGAGTTCGTAGAGGTATTATAATTTACAGCCTATATAGTTATAAATCCTTCCATGTATGTATATACTTCATATGCTGCTGCTGCTGCTAAGTCACTTTAGTCGTGTCCGACTCTGTGTGACCCCATAGACGGCAGCCCACCAGGCTCCCCCATCCCTGGGATTCTCCAGGCAAGAATACTGGAGTGGGTTGCCATTTCCTTCTCCCATGCATGAAAGAGAAAAGTGAAAGTGAAGTCGCTCAGTCTGTCCGACTGTTAGCGACCCCATGGACTGCAGCCCACCAGGCTCCTCCGTCCNGAATACTGGAGTGGGTTGCCATTTCCTTCTCCAATGCATGAAAGAGAAAAGTGAAAGTGAAGTCGCTCAGTCTTTCCGACTGTTAGCGACCCCACGGACTGCAGCCCACCAGGCTACTCCGTCCATTGGATTTTCCAGGCAAGAGTACTGGGGTGGGGTGCCATTGCCTTCCCCGATACTTCATATGAGTATTTAGTAATGCAAGGAGATTCAACCCAGTCCATCCTAAAGGAGACCAGTCCTGGGTGTTCAATGGAAGGACTGATGCTGAGGCTGAAACTCCAATACTTTGGCCACCTCATGCGAAGAGTTGACTCATTGGAAAAGACTCTGATGCTGGAAGGGATTGGGGGCAGAAGGAGAAGGGGACGACAGAGGATGAGATGGCTGGATGGCATCACTGACCTGATGCACATGAGTTTGGGTGAACTCCAGGAGTTGGTGATGGACAGGGGGGCCTGGCGTGCTGCAAGTCATGGGGTCGCAAAGAGTCGGACACTGAACTGAATAATAGGATTTGTTATTTTTATGCCAAAAACATCTTCTGACAAAATTATTTTTTAAATTTTCTACTCTTTTATTAATAGACTTATTCTCAGAGTTCATAGCTAGTGTGTGTTTTGTTTGTTACCTAGTATGGTGCCTTGTACTTGGTGGACACAATTATTTATTGAATACGTGAAATTAAAACTTTTACATAAAGCCTTGTCACCCCTCTCCCCGCCCTTGTTTTCTCTAATCTACCACAGATTATTTCTTTTTGGTCCCATATAGATTAGATAGCAATGAATCCCATTCTTGGATAGTTCCAAGAAATATGTGGCTAAGGACAGTCTTACCTCATCCACCATTGGAAGGCTTCTGCACGCCTCAACAGCTTATGCCAAGCCTGCTGTGTTATTAGCCCAGAAATATTCTACTAGAGCATCCTCCTTTTTTTTTTAATCACTACTAATCTTAATTGACTAAAATAGTTAACAGCGGACTCCTAACAAAAATGAATAATTATAGCTTATTATCTAAGCAGTTGCCCTTCCAGCCTCTGTCCTACTCATCTCTTCCTCCTCCTGAAAAATAATAGCTTGTTTTGTGTTGTTTGTCTCCCCAGGGAAGCTAACATGGTTAGTATTACCCAATCATGATAGAATGAAGCTCATTATTAACAAAACGGCATTTGGAGCAAGTGATCTGAGGTAGTGCAGTATCTCAAGTGGGAATGTTAGAAAAATAGGATAGTAGGCTTTCCGTTAATAATTAAAGGGTCCTTTCCAAACCAGTTATTGGTTCCAAAAAGAACTATGTGGCCTGTGTAGGCATCTGGGCAGCTCTTGAAACTCTTGCCTCATCTACCCACAACCTTAATTAATGTTGCCACTTTTCTCTGCCTAAGATGGTTTTAGTGATACATGGAAATAAGAAAATGTTCCTTGATTTAATAAGACTGATGAGCAGAATCCAAACTTAAAAAGTAAATGAAGGATCATTTCTTCCTTTTTTAAAAAAACCACTATAGATTCTCTTTAAATATTCTAATGTATCCTTTGATTATTCAAAAGCAGAAACTTTTCCAAGTGACATATACCAACAATTTGCCCAAGAATATGTGAACTCGTCTTTTTTATATCTGTTACAATGAACGGTATATTCTCTTTAGGATCTTATGAATCCTTCAGTGATCTCTTTGACACCTACCACTTTCAACGAACTGGTTAAACAGAGAAAGCATGATGAAGTCTGGATGGTTGATTTCTATTCTCCATGGTGTCATCCATGTCAAGTCTTAATGCCAGAATGGAAAAGAATGGCCCGGGTATAGAAATAATTTACTTTAAGTCTTAACATTTACTAAGAATGTTTATTTAACAATTACTTTGAAACTGAGATGAATGAACCTACCACTAGATTGTCACTTAATAAGAGTTTTGATCGTTTTTTTAATATAACAATTAGATTTCAACTCTACTTCTGTCTGGAACTGAATAGTATACAATAATGACCCTTTTTTCTGTGTCACTGGGTTTGACCAAATTTCTGCCAATGTCTACACAAAGATCCTCTTTGTTTCCTATTAATATTTTTTCTACTTCTTCATTTTTAGAGTTTAGAAATACAGTTTCTTCACAGTATTATAAGATGATAAAGAAAAAAATGGCCTTGATCAATGAAATAGTTAGATTTTTAAATTTACTACAAGGCTTTATAAATCATGAAAGATTGGAAACAAATTATTTAAATACCAGAATGGAAAATGCAATTATTACTTTATTTATTTATAAAGTAAAAAATGAATAAACCTAAGAGTTAACATTCTTTCTAGTATTTAAATTCATAATAATTTTCCGCTCTTTTCAATAAAATTTTTAAATTTGGGCATGACTCAGTGTGCTATCTGCAATCCACATTTCCATTTTAAAAAGTAGTTTTGAAGCACTGTTGCAAAGAAAGCCATTAGTTCTTGGTTTCTGACACACCAAATTTTAGATACACATAATCTTCCCCATGTAATAGATGAGTGAAATCAGTTATTTAGTCTACAGTAATTTTAGTAAGGTTTTAACTACAGAATTAGATTTCCAGTTCATTACTGTAAATGTTCTATTATGTTTTAAGCCCTTAACCATCTGTATTTGGCAAAAATCACCGATAAATAATATAAGAACCACCTCACAGTAGCTACTTCTCTGTTGTAAACATAAAAAATTGTTGTGGAGGTAATTTAATTCTAACTACTTCGACCTGGTCATGTTGTCTTTCTTTTATAGACACTAGTTGGACTGATCAGTGTGGGCAGTATAGACTGCCAGCAGTACCATTCTTTCTGTGCCCAAGAAAATGTTCGGAGATATCCTGAGATAAGATTTTTTCCCCCAAAATCAAATAAAGCTTATGAATATCAGTAAGTATTCTCTAAAATGTGAAGGCATTTATATAATCATTTATTTTTATACAGTTAAAATTTTAAAGTTATCCTAACTAAATAAAAGTTAAACCACCCAGTGTTTTGGGAGAGCCCACACCTTATTTAAAATAGTGTGGGAATGAGGAATTTACAAAACGAAAGGTGAACTGAATGGGCCCACCGATTGTGAGGCTGACAGTCTAGTAAAGAAGATGATGAAGGGAGGAACATTTATTAAGCCCCTCTTTGGATTCAGGTACTGTACTAGAGGCTTTTTGCTCACATTATTTCCACTTGTCTTCACACATACTCTTGAGAAGTAAGAATTATTACCCTTCCTACTGTTATAGAGAAGTAAACTGTTTCACAGACCTTGGATAACTTTCCCAAGTCACACAGCTGCGAAGGTTTGAAGTTGGGCTTTGAGCTCAGATGAGTGTCAGCCATGCTGTTTCGACAACACCATATGACATTTCAAGTAGGAAACTCAAATACAAGACAGAACATAATAAATATTATTAAAAAGTAAAAATGAACCATGGATTTCAGAGAAAGGGATCACAACCATGAGAGGAAATCATGAGGCTGCATTTATGCTGTGCCTTTTGACATGTGTCTTAAAAAGTGGATGGGAATTTGACGGACTGTAATAACCAGGGTAAAGGTTCAGAACCAAAGCCTTGGAGGTTTTGAGTTTTGCCATTACTGTAGGTCTGTGGGAGATGTCCAGCAGACATCTAAACATTTAGGTCTGTTTTGAGCACGCGCACACACACAAAAACGTCGAGACTAGAGAAAAATACGTTTGGAGAGCCACGTATGCCTTGTAAGCTTAGTATATGCGGCTGAGGTATATCTGAGAAAAGAGGTGCCAGATAAAGTCAGTCAATTAAACATTTAAATTGCTACAAAAGGATGGTTTTCTGAACATACCCAACAATAGAAATAACTGTTTACAACTTACATATTTTTCTTCTTTCAGTAGTTACAGTGGTTGGAATAGAGATGCTTATTCCCTAAGAATCTGGGGTCTAGGGTGAGTAATTAAATTATGTATAATTGTATAAATTATATTCAATGCTTTTTACCTTCCTGTTATGTCTGTGGCTAAATTTACTCAGTTAAGGTTCTAGCACTTTAAAGTAACTTACTTAGGAAAGTTCTAGCACTTAGGAAAGATTGTAATTCACCAAGATGAGGTTATGCTTTATTATATTGTCATTCTTTGAAGTCTATTTTTAACTTATAAAGATTTGCAATAGTCTATTCTAGATGTTTGCTTTGACTTATATAATAAATAATTTTGATCCTTTGTCACAGGTTTTTACCTCAAGCATCTATAGATCTAACACCTCAGACTTTCAATGAAAAGGTTTTACAAGGGAAAAACCATTGGGTGGTTGATTTCTATGCTCCTTGGTGTGGACCTTGCCAGAACTTTGCTCCAGAGTTTGAGCTCTTGGCTAGGGTAAGTTTAGTCTATTCTAGATGTTTGCTTTGACTTATATAATAAATAATTTTGATCCTTTGTCACAGATTTTTACCTCAAGCATCTATAGATCTAACACCTCAGACTTTCAATGAAAAGGTTTTACAAGGGAAAAACCATTGGGTGGTTGATTTCTATGCTCCTTGGTGTGGACCTTGCCAGAACTTTGCTCCAGAGTTTGAGCTCTTGGCTAGGGTAAGTCTTATCTATCTACTTAAATAAGTTGTAGTCATATTCTTGTTTTAATAATTAGATAAGATTTTGTACATAATAATTTTTTCCTTAAAAGTTTCCTCTGAATTTAAAAACTCTGTTTCATTTCTGTGATTTTGATCTTTGCGGTAGATTCTTGCTTCTTCACTAAAGCTTGTAACTACCTACCTATCTTGATTGAAAACATCTACTTAACCAGACTAGCCAGAAGCCTTGCTTCTTCCCTTGTTCTTTATTTTCTTCCTGCTGCCCTCGAAGTGGTCACTAGATCCTGTTAGTTCAGTCTCCTACACTTCTTTGAAATCTGTCATCCCTCTGCTGGCCTTTTGGTCATGCCTTCATCATCTATACTTTGTTATATGCGCTTCTTAACTAGTCTCATGTTGCCAGTCTTCCTTCTTCAGTTGCACCCTAATGATCTTTCTGAAATGTTGCTTCTTGCTTCTTCACTAAAGCTTGTAACTACCTACCTATCTTGATTGAAAACATCTACTTAACCAGACTACCCAGAAGCCTTGCTTCTTCCCTTGTTCTTTATTTTCTTACTGCTGCCCTCGAAGCGGTCACTAGATCCTGTTAGTTCAGTCTCCTAAACCTCTTTGAAATCTGTCATCCCTCTGCTGGCCTTTTGGTCATGCCTTCATCATCGAGACTTTGTTATATGCGCCTCTTAACTAGTCTCATGTTGCCAGTCTTCCTTCTTCAGTTGCACCCTAATGATCTTTCTGAAATGTTGCCTTCTCTAGCTGTTAACCACGTTTCTTGACATGTGTTCTTGATTACAGCTCTCTAATCTGACCCTTCTGACCTCTTTAGCTTTCCCCTCTCCCTGACCGAGTACTCCAGGCAGAACAGCGTACCCCAGGTTCTCTGAACGAGTGCTTTTATGGGCATGCTCCAGTGGGATTTCTGTATCCTCTCCCCTTCCCAGTACCCCCTTCAGTATGCTTATACATTGTATGTTAACTATATCTGTCTCCTCCATAAACTGTGAGCTTCTTGAAAGCAGTATATGCCTTACCTATCTGTATATCCCTGGTGTCTGAACTCGATAAACACTTAGAAAATGAAAGTAAACGCAGTTTATTTTGGTGTTTCTGTCATAAGTCCTAAATTGTTAGCTTCCCCACCTCTGTACTCAAAGAACTTTGCCTTTGGCTACAAAACGTTCATTAGAATGAGAAAGCCAGCACTAGCTCCAACAGTCTGAAACAAAAGCTGAGCATCCAAAGAGGTTTCAAAACTCCTATGAAATCATAAGAGATTGTTTTAGTTATTGACTGGTTTTTGAAATAAAAGGTTATTCCTTTTTTTTTTCCTACTTATATCTTTTTTTCCTCTTATGCTTCTTTTTCTCCAGTAATCCTAACAAAAAATGTTTTATTCCCTTATCTTTTAAGTACTGAAAAACTTAATTTGCAGCTGTATGTTGAATATAGCAGAAAATTATTTAAAAGGTCCTTCAGCAAATCCTGAGCACCAAGTAAAAAACACTATGCCAAACATTAGGGCTGAAAAGAATGGAAAGATTAATTAATATTGCATGTTTTTTAAATGAGATTTTAATCTAGTGGGAAAATAAAATGCAAATGTATATAAATCAGTAGGATCTTTACTATAGTGAAATTAGAGCAAAACAAGAGTATGGGGAGCAGATCAGAGTCACACCAGGAGACAAAAGGCGCCACAGAAAAGGTAGTATTTGCGATGAGAATTGCAATATGGCTAGGACTGTGACACTTGGAAGGGTTGACTCAAGGGTAGTCTAAACAGAGAAGACAGAATTTGCAGAGATGCAGGACACACAGACAGCGGAGCAAGTTCAGGCTTTTCCCCTGTTGGTCCAGTGCCACCAGAGGATAAAGACAAAAGGGGCGTGGCCAGACTGAGGCTCTTAGGCAAGGAGAAGATGGCTCGGTCAGCTTGCCTGCACTCTTCACACTGTACACTTTTCCTCACTGCTCTCATACTGTTCAGAATGTATTCTATAGAAGCGTGGGAGGAGAACTGTTGGATATGTCAGGATCCATTTTATGTTGCAGAAGGATCACATTGAACGGACTGAACCTGGGCCATCAAGACGAGAGAAAGATCAGAGCACCAAGAACAGCCTAGTGTCCTTCTGTAACCGGGAGTACAAGCCAGCTAGATTTCTCTGACCTTCACTGAGTGTGTGTGTGTGCGCGCGCACGCGTGCTTCTGCATGCAGCCTTGCTGGTGCCCCAGCACGGGTTACCCCAGCCTTGGGGGCAAAATTAGAGGCAGCCGGGATATTTTAATTGTCCTGAAGTGAGAGGCGATAACCTGAACCAGAATTATGGCAGTGGTCACACAAAGAATGGAACAAAAATGAGAGATAAGAATGACTAGGATTTAGTGTTTATCTGTGATAAGTGTAGGAGAAAAAGGAGTCTAGCAATGTCGCCCCACTCCAGTACTCTTGCCTGGAAAACCCCATGGACAGAGGAGCCTGGTGCGCGCAGTCCATGGGGTTGCTAAGAGTTGGACACGACTTAGCGACTTCCCTTTCACTTTTCACTTTCATGCGTTGGAGGAGGAAATGGCAACCCACTCCAGTGTTCTTGCCTGGAGAATCCCAGGGACGGGGGAGCCTGGTGGGCTGCCTTCTCTGGGGTCGCACAGAGTCAGACACGACTGAAGCGACTTAGCAGCAGCAGCGTGGCCCTAGTTTCTGGCCTGAATTAAGTGAATAGTAGGACAGAAGGGATAGTAGGTTAAGAGGGAAAGGAGTCATTTTAGAAATGGTGTAAGATGCTTTAGGTGCGACAGGCCAGCACATAGTTGACTGCAGTCAAGGGAACGTTGGGGTTCAGCAGCAAATAGGCGTATAAAATCTCCCTGGGAGACTGTTCACAGTGAAAAAAATTGCTGATGAAATACAGAACTGTGGTTGGACATTTCGAGGGGCAGGTGTAGGAGGAGTGCCCCTTGCTGGAAATGAAGAACAGTAACCAGAGGAATCGGGTAGCCAAGAGACTGGTGATACGCGCCAGGAAAGAAAAGAGTAGTCGAAAGGAGTGGTCACTCGTGTCAGACACTAAGACGACTGACAGTGTTCATTGAGTTTGGCCAAATAGAAGTCATTGGTGAGCTTAGAGCAGTTTCAGCAGAGGGAGCAGTGAGAACAGAAGCGAGCTAAAACCTGTTGATAATAAGTAGATGACGGGAAATGGTCAAGGAATAAATTTTTTTAAAAAAAGAAGCAGGGTGGCAGTTAGAGGAATCAGTGCCATTAAGGAAGGGATTCTTTAATCATATGTATATAAGCTAAACAGCAACAGTCTATGCTCACGAGTGAGTAAGAGCTCTGACGGGGAGAGACCAGAGAATGTTGAGATAGTCAGCCTTCCATGGGAGGAAGTTGCCGCCTCAGCAGATGAGACCAGAGATAGGAGGAACAGAAAGACAGAATCTCAGACGTTTGTGAGTGACAGGAAGAAGGTGAGGTTCTTCAGGGTAAAGCTTCTCAAGTTTCTTGATAAGGCAAAGAAGAGCTTATTTGCTACTGGAGGGGCCATGCTAGGTAAATAAGAGTTCAGGCTAGTAAGAGTTTGGAAGCAGTCTTGTTTAAATGGAAAAGATTAAAACTATGTTGTTTTGGTTTGGGGTTTTTAAAGTAACAAATCCTTGCATTTATAAATATTTAGAATTTTTAGTATCATATTGCTCTGTGGTTGCCAGAGTAGCAGATACCAAAGAGAATAACAGCAAAGCATATTCTTTTTTCAGACGATTAAAGGAAAAGTGAAAGCTGGAAAAGTAGACTGTCAGGCTTATGCTCAAACCTGCCAGAAAGCTGGTGTCAGAGCCTATCCAACTGTGAGATTGTACCCTTATGAGAGGGCAAAGGTAGGTACACGCCTTCCTCTGTGTCCCTTTTCTTTAGCAGGTAACACTTTCCTAGTTTCTTTCTGTCTGTCGTTTCTCACTGTGTTGCATGCCACTGAAATAGCTGCTTTTCACATATACACAAAGTGATTTGAAATTTTTTTCTGCCTCACCATTGATATGATGGTCTCCAGTGCCTTAAGATTTCTGTACTCATGAATAGGGAACTACTAAATAGACATACCAAAACAGTAATAGTGGTTTTGGATGGGTGGTAGAATTCAAGGTAATTGTTTTCTGTGAAGTTTTGTGTTTCCTCTTTTTATAGAATTAGCATATATTACCTTTATGATTAGTTCTTCCAGGAAAGAAAAAAAAAGAGAATGATGTCCTAACTGAAATAGCCTTAGTACCTGAAAATTTATCTTGAGGAATATGCATTAATGGTTTAGCCTATTAAAGTTAGGGTTTTGTGATTCATTCATAATTTCCTTTTTTTGGGCCACTGATACTGTGGTTTTTTTAACTTTCTTTTTAAAGACAGTCTAACCCATTAGACCTGGGTCTTTATGGTCATTGATACAAAAGTGTATACCTTTCAGCCAGTATAACTGCTGACCGAAAGGATTCATGACCTGTGCTATCTTCCCAAGTAAAAGACTAAGACATTTTTGACAATAAAGCTGTGATAGATAAGTATTTGTTATGCATACATTTTCTGGTAAAACATTGATATAAATAATTTCAAATGTTTTGATACATACCTTTTGAGAAAGAATATCAGATTAAGATCTTGTGTAATTTATTTGTGATTATAATACATTTTGAACTAGAGCATCCAAGAAACTAGATGATGAATTTCAGAATTCCAGACTTGCCAGACACCTACATTTTTCAGTGAAGGATTCTGATTTATGAGGAAGGCATCTCTCTCTTAACAACAGTCTGGGGTAAGCAGAACTGAGAGTAAAGGAACTTTATACCAGAGCCTGAATCTTCCTTCCTCTGGCTTCCGAGCTCTCAGAACACCTTGAGAGTTAATAGGCATCTTCTTCAGGTAAAAAGATGTCAGGGAACTAGCAGTATAATGAGCAGTCACAGAATTAACCAGGCCATACAGGGAACCGTTTGAAAACATGATGTCACCGTATGTCCGAATGGAAAGGCAGGGGTAGAATCCAGAAGTCCACAGACAAGGCTGCAGCAGAATAAAGACCGAAGTGAGAAGTACCAACCAGGTGAGCAGCTCTTCACAGAAACAGAAGGCTAGCATACAGTTTGCGGTTCCACCAGGAAGAAGGAAGCTGACGGCTCCAGATCCAAAATAAACAGACCCGGATGTATTGACCTGACCCTTCGCCCTGCTTTTCAGCCACCTTCCTGCCACAGGCCGAGGAGAACCAGGAAATACATGGCTTTGCATTGTTGTAATCAGTCAAAGTTTTGTCTGCCAACCAGTGACTTTAGATTAAAATGTTTTGAGTCCTCCGGGGACATCTTTTCTTATACAGTTTAGATGTTTTGAGGCATTTGGAGTTAGCAATGCATTTTAACCAATTAATTAATTTACATGTTTCCATAACAGTATTGTTAGTGTTTATTTCTGGTAAGTTATTGGTTAATTGCTTTTGCCAGCAGCATTTCCTTGAGGAAGTTTAAGTTTTAAACATTTAATCAAGTTTCTTAGGTGGAAATGTCATGTTTTGATTAGATACATAAAAGGTTATAAGAAGAGTATTTTCAATTTTAGAGAAATNCTTTTTTTCCTCTTATGCTTCTTTTTCTCCAGTAATCCTAACAAAAAATGTTTTATTCCCTTATCTTTTAAGTACTGAAAAACTTAATTTGCAGCTGTATGTTGAATATAGCAGAAAATTATTTAAAAGGTCCTTCAGCAAATCCTGAGCACCAAGTAAAAAACACTATGCCAAACATTAGGGCTGAAAAGAATGGAAAGATTAATTAATATTGCATGTTTTTTAAATGAGATTTTAATCTAGTGGGAAAATAAAATGCAAATGTATATAAATCAGTAGGATCTTTACTATAGTGAAATTAGAGCAAAACAAGAGTATGGGGAGCAGATCAGAGTCACGCCAGAGCAGATCAGGAGACAAAAGGCGCCACAGAAAAGGTAGTATTTGCGATGAGAATTGCAATATGGCTAGGACTGTGACACTTGGAAGGGTTGACTCAAGGGTAGTCTAAACAGAGAAGACAGAATTTGCAGAGATGCAGGACACACAGACAGCGGAGCAAGTTCAGGCTTTTCCCCTGTTGGTCCAGTGCCACCAGAGGATAAAGACAAAAGGGGCGTGGCCAGACTGAGGCTCTTAGGCAAGGAGAAGATGGCTCGGTCAGCTTGCCTGCACTCTTCACACTGTACACTTTTCCTCACTGCTCTCATACTGTTCAGAATGTATTCTATAGAAGCGTGGGAGGAGAACTGTTGGATATGTCAGGATCCATTTTATGTTGCAGAAGGATCACATTGAACGGACTGAACCTGGGCCATCAAGACGAGAGAAAGATCAGAGCACCAAGAACAGCCTAGTGTCCTTCTGTAACCGGGAGTACAAGCCAGCTAGATTTCTCTGACCTTCACTGAGTGTGTGTGTGTGCGCGCGCACGCGTGCTTCTGCATGCAGCCTTGCTGGTGCCCCAGCACGGGTTACCCCAGCCTTGGGGGCAAAATTAGAGGCAGCCGGGATATTTTAATTGTCCTGAAGTGAGAGGCGATAACCTGAACCAGAATTATGGCAGTGGTCACACAAAGAATGGAACAAAAATGAGAGATAAGAATGACTAGGATTTAGTGTTTATCTGTGATAAGTGTAGGAGAAAAAGGAGTCTAGCAATGTCGCCCCACTCCAGTACTCTTGCCTGGAAAACCCCATGGACAGAGGAGCCTGGTGCGCGCAGTCCATGGGGTTGCTAAGAGTTGGACACGACTTAGCGACTTCCCTTTCACTTTTCACTTTCATGCATTGGAGGAGGAAATGGCAACCCACTCCAGTGTTCTTGCCTGGAGAATCCCAGGGACGGGGGAGCCTGGTGGGCTGCCTTCTCTGGGGTCGCACAGAGTCAGACACGACTGAAGCGACTTAGCAGCAGCAGCGTGGCCCTAGTTTCTGGCCTGAATTAAGTGAATAGTAGGACAGAAGGGATAGTAGGTTAAGAGGGAAAGGAGTCATTTTAGAAATGGTGTAAGATGCTTTAGGTGCGACAGGCCAGCACATAGTTGACTGCAGTCAAGGGAACGTTGGGGTTCAGCAGCAAATAGGCGTATAAAATCTCCCTGGGAGACTGTTCACAGTGAAAAAAATTGCTGATGAAATACAGAACTGTGGTTGGACATTTCGAGGGGCAGGTGTAGGAGGAGTGCCCCTTGCTGGAAATGAAGAACAGTAACCAGAGGAATCGGGTAGCCAAGAGACTGGTGATACGCGCCAGGAAAGAAAAGAGTAGTCGAAAGGAGTGGTCACTCGTGTCAGACACTAAGACGACTGACAGTGTTCATTGAGTTTGGCCAAATAGAAGTCATTGGTGAGCTTAGAGCAGTTTCAGCAGAGGGAGCAGTGAGAACAGAAGCGAGCTAAAACCTGTTGATAATAAGTAGATGACGGGAAATGGTCAAGGAATAAATTTTTTTAAAAAAAGAAGCAGGGTGGCAGTTAGAGGAATCAGTGCCATTAAGGAAGGGATTCTTTAATCATATGTATATAAGCTAAACAGCAACAGTCTATGCTCACGAGTGAGTAAGAGCTCTGATGGGGAGGGACCAGAGAATGTTGAGATAGTCAGCCTTCCATGGGAGGAAGTTGCCGCCTCAGCAGATGAGACCAGAGATAGGAGGAACAGAAAGACAGAATCTCAGACGTTTGTGAGTGACAGGAAGAAGGTGAGGTTCTTCAGGGTAAAGCTTCTCAAGTTTCTTGATAAGGCAAAGAAGAGCTTATTTGCTACTGGAGGGGCCATGCTAGGTAAATAAGAGTTCAGGCTAGTAAGAGTTTGGAAGCAGTCTTGTTTAAATGGAAAAGATTAAAACTATGTTGTTTTGGTTTGGGGTTTTTAAAGTAACAAATCCTTGCATTTATAAATATTTAGAATTTTTAGTATCATATTGCTCTGTGGTTGCCAGAGTAGCAGATACCAAAGAGAATAACAGCAAAGCATATTCTTTTTTCAGACGATTAAAGGAAAAGTGAAAGCTGGAAAAGTAGACTGTCAGGCTTATGCTCAAACCTGCCAGAAAGCTGGTGTCAGAGCCTATCCAACTGTGAGATTGTACCCTTATGAGAGGGCAAAGGTAGGTGCACGCCTTCCTCTGTGTCCCTTTTCTTTAGCAGGTAACACTTTCCTAGTTTCTTTCTGTCTGTCGTTTCTCACTGTGTTGCATGCCACTGAAATAGCTGCTTTTCACATATACACAAAGTGATTTGAAATTTTTTTCTGCCTCACCATTGATATGATGGTCTCCAGTGCCTTAAGATTTCTGTACTCATGAATAGGGAACTACTAAATAGACATACCAAAACAGTAATAGTGGTTTTGGATGGGTGGTAGAATTCAAGGTAATTGTTTTCTGTGAAGTTTTGTGTTTCCTCTTTTTATAGAATTAGCATATATTACCTTTATGATTAGTTCTTCCAGGAAAGAAAAAAAAAGAGAATGATGTCCTAACTGAAATAGCCTTAGTACCTGAAAATTTATCTTGAGGAATATGCATTAATGGTTTAGCCTATTAAAGTTAGGGTTTTGTGATTCATTCATAATTTCCTTTTTTTGGGCCACTGATACTGTGGTTTTTTTAACTTTCTTTTTAAAGACAGTCTAACCCATTAGACCTGGGTCTTTATGGTCATTGATACAAAAGTGTATACCTTTCAGCCAGTATAACTGCTGACNTAAAGTTAGGGTTTTGTGATTCATTCATAATTTCCTTTTTTTGGGCCACTGATACTGTGGTTTTTTTAACTTTCTTTTTAAAGACAGTCTAACCCATTAGACCTGGGTCTTTATGGTCATTGATACAAAAGTGTATACCTTTCAGCCAGTATAACTGCTGACCGAAAGGATTCATGACCTGTGCTATCTTCCCAAGTAAAAGACTAAGACATTTTTGACAATAAAGCTGTGATAGATAAGTATTTGTTATGCATACATTTTCTGGTAAAACATTGATATAAATAATTTCAAATGTTTTGATACATACCTTTTGAGAAAGAATATCAGATTAAGATCTTGTGTAATTTATTTGTGATTATAATACATTTTGAACTAGAGCATCCAAGAAACTAGATGATGAATTTCAGAATTCCAGACTTGCCAGACACCTACATTTTTCAGTGAAGGATTCTGATTTATGAGGAAGGCATCTCTCTCTTAACAACAGTCTGGGGTAAGCAGAACTGAGAGTAAAGGAACTTTATACCAGAGCCTGAATCTTCCTTCCTCTGGCTTCCAAGCTCTCAGAACACCTTGAGAATTAATAGGCATCTTCTTCAGGTAAAAAGATGTCAGGGAACTAGCAGTATAATGAGCAGTCACAGAATTAACCAGGCCATACAGGGAACCGTTTGAAAACATGATGTCACCGTATGTCCGAATGGAAAGGCAGGGGTAGAATCCAGAAGTCCACAGACAAGGCTGCAGCAGAATAAAGACCGAAGTGAGAAGTACCAACCAGGTGAGCAGCTCTTCACAGAAACAGAAGGCTAGCATACAGTTTGCGGTTCCACCAGGAAGAAGGAAGCTGACGGCTCCAGATCCAAAATAAACAGACCCGGATGTATTGACCTGACCCTTCGCCCTGCTTTTCAGCCACCTTCCTGCCACAGGCCGAGGAGAACCAGGAAATACATGGCTTTGCATTGTTGTAATCAGTCAAAGTTTTGTCTGCCAACCAGTGACTTTAGATTAAAATGTTTTGAGTCCTCCGGGGACATCTTTTCTTATACAGTTTAGATGTTTTGAGGCATTTGGAGTTAGCAATGCATTTTAACCAATTAATTAATTTACATGTTTCCATAACAGTATTGTTAGTGTTTATTTCTGGTAAGTTATTGGTTAATTGCTTTTGCCAGCAGCATTTCCTTGAGGAAGTTTAAGTTTTAAACATTTAATCAAGTTTCTTAGGTGGAAATGTCATGTTTTGATTAGATACATAAAAGGTTATAAGAAGAGTATTTTCAATTTTAGAGAAATACTTGGGGAGAGCAAATAGATTCCAGAGATGCTAAAGAGATTGCTACCTTAATATATGAAAAATTGGAAAAGCTCCAAAATCATGAAAAAAGAGATAAGGTAAGGACTAAATCTAGAACTGACTTTGACAAACATTATTTAAATGTGTTCTTACTGTACAGTATATGTATCAAGCAGTAAAATGAAGCTTCAAAAAACAGTAAGGTGGTTAGAAACTTTTTCTTCAGAAACTAGGACAGTCAGAATGTAGCTTCTGAAATGCTTAGAAATTTGGACAAGTAAAACCGTTTAACAGAAAAACAGTAACTATGGTCATAGATTTTGTTCAAATGTAAAAGCATTGATTTGAGCCTTAAAACACCTTTTGGAGAGCAAGTTTTCTTTTGTTCTTGGTAGAGTCAGGATATATTAGAATCCATACTCATCTTGACCTGCCCCACCTCCTTGAATTACTAATCTATCAAGAAGCGATACAACCTCTTTCCTGCTCTTCTAAAGAGGGATGTTCATGTTTTCCTTTTTTAAAATCAGTATCATTGTAAGACATACTTAGAAACAGACCAGCAAGTTTACAAATGCTAAGAATGCTTTCTGAATAGAATTTAATACATTCACATAGAAGGTTTCTTGGATTATTTCCCCTGTAAGGTGAAAAGACAAAAGAATTAACACACCTGCCAGAAGGCTAGAGAATCTGCCTTTATAGAGCCATATTAGAATGATAGACCCTCACATAGGAAGCTTTACAGTATTTTATCCAAATCTAAAAGATAGAAATGATGGTATTTTTTTTCCATTTTCGTGAACAAAAATTTTTTCTGACATTTTGGCTATGTTAGTTTTCTCACAATGTTTTATCTTTAGAATTCTGACTTTTAGCCCAAGTTAGACATTTGAAATCAAACATTATTAGTCAAAAGTAGAATAACTGAAATTAAATTAAAGAGCATGCCAAAGGATGACTTTGAAATTGTGGTAAGTTATAATAATTGTATTACAGTAACATGCCATGGGCAAGTGGGAATTGTGAGATATCCTTTTNTTCCTTGAGGAAGTTTAAGTTTTAAACATTTAATCAAGTTTCTTAGGTGGAAATGTCATGTTTTGATTAGATACATAAAAGGTTATAAGAAGAGTATTTTCAATTTTAGAGAAATACTTGGGGAGAGCAAATAGATTCCAGAGATGCTAAAGAGATTGCTACCTTAATATATGAAAAATTGGAAAAGCTCCAAAATCATGAAAAAAGAGATAAGGTAAGGACTAAATCTAGAACTGACTTTGACAAACATTATTTAAATGTGTTCTTACTGTACAGTATATGTATCAAGCAGTAAAATGAAGCTTCAAAAAACAGTAAGGTGGTTAGAAACTTTTTCTTCAGAAACTAGGACAGTCAGAATGTAGCTTCTGAAATGCTTAGAAATTTGGACAAGTAAAACCGTTTAACAGAAAAACAGTAACTATGGTCATAAATTTTGTTCAAATGTAAAAGCATTGATTTGAGCCTTAAAACACCTTTTGGAGAGCAAGTTTTCTTTTGTTCTTGGTAGAGTCAGGATATATTAGAATCCATACTCATCTTGCCCTGCCCCACCTCCTTGAATTACTAATCTATCAAGAAGTGATACAACCTCTTTCCTACTCTTCTAAAGAGGGATGTTCATGTTTTCCTTTTTTAAAATCAGTATCATTGTAAGACATACTTAGAAACAGACCAGCAAGTTTACAAATGCTAAGAATGCTTTCTGAATAGAATTTAATACATTCACATAGAAGGTTTCTTGGATTATTTCCCCTGTAAGGTGAAAAGACAAAAGAATTAACACACCTGCCAGAAGGCTAGAGAATCTGCCTTTATAGAGCCATATTAGAATGATAGACCCTCACATAGGAAGCTTTACAGTATTTTATCCAAATCTAAAAGATAGAAATGATGGTATTTTTTTCCATTTTCGTGAACAAAAATTTTTTCTGACATTTTGGCTATGTTAGTTTTCTCACAATGTTTTATCTTTAGAATTCTGACTTTTAGCCCAAGTTAGACATTTGAAATCAAACATTATTAGTCAAAAGTAGAATAACTGAAATTAAATTAAAGAGCATGCCAAAGGATGACTTTGAAATTGTGGTAAGTTATAATAATTGTATTACAGTAACATGCCATGGGCAAGTGGGAATTGTGAGATATCCTTTTCCCACTGTTAGACAAGGTATACTTCCATATGATCTATAAAATAAGAATATTAAGTAATTATTTTTGAAAAAGTAAAACTTAGGTCAGTTACTTTTACCTTTTAACATTAGATGTTTAAGAGAAAGGAATTCAATCACTTTTACATTACTATTGTAGGACGAACTTTAATGATGTTGAAAATGAAGAAAAATTGAAAAGAAATCGACAGATGACATCAGAAGATACCTTTTCAGAAAGTTACTTATATTCATGATGGGAATAAATGAACCTTATCTTGGACTTGTAATTGCACTGCCTGAATTCTGTACAACATTGATAAAAGTGAAAGGTCTGCAGACTTTTCTATAAACGGCCAGATCATAAATATTTTAGGCTCTGTAGACCATGTATGGTTTTTTGTTATATGTTCTCCGGTTTGGTTTCGTTTACAACCCCTTAAAAAATGTAAAAACCATTCTTGACTCAGGGCTGTGTACAAATAGGCCACAAGCCACATTCAGCCTGTCGGCCATAGATTGCTGACTCCCAGAGGGGTGTTTAGGCTGGCTGGCCTAAGTGCTGAAAGTGTATTTTATCACTTAACGTTTTGGAGCTGGCCTGTAAAGAGAACTTGGTTTTCAGTCACCTGTTCTAAAAAATATCTGAGATTGATGCCCTGACCATGTATTATTTCACTTAAAAAAAACATTCAAAATGTGGGAAAACCATCTTTAAATGTTGAAGAATTGGTTGTAATTTTTCACATATGAGAAAAAATTTTTCAAACAGTAAGTAAACAAATCCTATTGACTTATACAGTATTCATAAATATCTGAGGGGGGGATATATATATAGTAATTAACTGGGCATTGTAAACTATCTCAAGTATTTCTATGTTTTAAAGATAAGTGTTCCATTTATTTTTTGAGCTGCTTTCATACTAGTTTTTCCCTGTGATGGTAACTGATTTTTTGAAGCATCTTTCTAATAATTCATTTTTGGCTCCAGGGCTTTGTTGTGTGTCCTCCATTTACATTTGCCTTTTTTCCTTCATAGTTGTGGTTTTCACTCTTCCAAACTTTATTAGTCAAGAAGGAAAGATTTTGTTTGTTTCACTATAACTCATAATGATACTGTGGTTATTTCAATTATTTACTGTTGAAGGCTGCCATTTTCAGGTAAATATTGGCATAATAACTGAAGTTATTTCTATAAGAAAATCAAGTATAAACATCTAAGAATGGGAGCTTTTCATTTCTTAGTTGTCCATACTGAAAGAATCCAATTACTTTCTCCTTACATGTTAACAAAACATTGTAACATGTAATTATTTAGTTATTATTGCAGAGTATACAGAATGATAAAAATCCCAGTTAATCAAGAAGTCAACGAATTATTTTAAAAACTTAAAATTTCCCCATAAACCTACTTGAATTATGCTTTATTACATTGGGAGAGTTTTTGGTGTTTTCCTTAATATCACTTTACCCCATTCCCCAAAATGTCCTCATAAAGGTTTAATTTACAACTGCGACTTATCCAAAAAGTGATCAGTTTTTTTTTTCATTGTCAAGTCTAACCTTATTCTTCATATACTCTCCCATATTATTTCTCATGTATCTTTTAACTCCTTTTGAATTCCACTTTATACATGTAGCACATCAGGACACTCACCACTTCTAACCTTAATCTTAACTCAGCTTTTTTTTTTTTTAACTTATGATTAATAACAGCAAGTGCATTTCATTTATTAAATTTACAAACAGTAGAAGATTTTCAAAAATTGACTTGTTTCTACAAGAATTCCAAAATGGAATGCCCAGAGAAGTTGTGTTAATATTTACTGAACTTGTACAAGTGCTACGCTGGACACTGAGGAGTGTGCACAAGTAAACTAAACACAAGGCTTAGCCCTGTCTCCTTACTGCCTGTCCATTCACAGTTCTGACAGCATCCATAAACAAGCTTATAGGTACCTGTACTATTGCCTATATAAAGAATTCCAGACTCACTTGTTGAGAAACATCTTTTAGGCAGTAAATGAAATAGTATTATCTATCCCATAATTAGGCCTAAGTAAGTGCCTGTGGAATTAGCTCAAAAACCAGGGCTACCTGGGAGACATATTAAGTAATATGTATCATAATCCATTCACAGTTCTGACAGCATCCATAAACAAGCTTATAGGTACCTGTACTATTGCCTATATAAAGAATTCCAGACTCACTTGTTGAGAAACATCTTTTAGGCAGTAAATGAAATAGTATTATCTATCCCATAATTAGGCCTAAGTAAGTGCCTGTGGAATTAGCTCAAAAACCAGGGCTACCTGGGAGACATATTAAGTAATATGTATCATAAAAGTAACACACATCAGAACTTTCTGCAATCATATCAGTATCGTTGGGTATTTAAAGACAGCCGGGAGAATTAAAAGTTTTACTGGCAACTGCACAACAATCACATGCAAATTCATTAAGTGTTCCATATTTGGAGGCTTCCCAGGTGGCGCTAATGGTAAAGAACCCACCTGCCAATGCAGGAGATGTAAGAGACACAGGCTCGATCCCTGGGTTGGGAAGGTCCCCTGGAGAAGGAAATGAATACCCACTCCAGTATTCTTGCTTGGAGAATCCCATGGAAGAGGAACCTGGCGGGCTGTTACAGTCCATAGGGCCACAGAGATTCGAGCACCACTGAAGTGACTTAGCAGAAAGTCATTTCAGTGCTTGTAGGTCAGCCACCATGCTGAGTATAAATTGTTGATCATATGTGAAAATGTTAGTGATTTACTGACTTGAGTCTTTTATATATATATATATATATATTTAACATTCGATTTGCATTTAGGTTACAAAGAATCAGACATGACTGGGTGACTCAACAATTGACCTTTCAAAAACAGGTTCAGTCACATGCAGATCTTTTTCAATAAATAGGTTCTACAGTACATACTCCATGGTTGGCTAAATCCACAAATGCAGAATTTCAGATACATAGTGCCAACTCTATAAATATACATGGGTTTTTGACTCTGCTGGAGGTTGGCACCCCTTACCCCCACTTTTTCAAGGGACAGCTGTCTCCTTGATGGGTATATTTTATGAGCAGTAACTCACCAGAATAATGGATGGAGGCTGATGTCAAACAGGGCCATATCAATAATAAATCCCAAAATGTGGTATCTTGATCATTTGGTTGCATTATCTTGTCACTGGAGTGGATGATTTAGCAGCCTGCTCTGAAAATTGTTATCATATTTGAAAAGTTCTGTTCTGCTCTAAATTAGTTTGTTTGCCTAAGATTCAAAAGTGGATAAGTAAAATAGCTCAGTAGAAAAAATAGTAGGTTCCAGTACAAGATGACTCCCAAATTCACCTCCTCCCATGGACAAATTAAATAACAGCTGCATATAGAACAGTTCTCTCTGAAAGAAATCCAAAATCTAGCTGAGTAACTTTACACATCAGGTGGATGAGAAAAAGCCCACATTGGAATGGGTAGGAGAGGCTGAAGACACAGTCTCACCATACACCCCACCTGACACAGTGACCCAACCAGAGGGGAATCTCAGACTACAAGTTTCTCCTAAGGATCAAAAGGTTTGGACCCCACAGCTTGTGATGCAGCTTTTAAGACTTGGAGAGGTAGGCCCCTAAAACATCGCTTTGAAAGCCAGCAAGGGCTTCCACCTCTCAGACCCATGAGCTAGGGCAATCTGAGAATCAGTTCCTCACAGGCTTGTATGGATTCACTGTGGCTAATCCCCCAAGGCTTAGCCCAAAGGGAATATCCTGAAGCTGCCCAGTCTCAATGTAAAACAGGCCTGTTTGCTTATCTTAAATGCTTTAACCTGAAGAACATGCTTCGTTACCCTCCAGAGACTGGTGGAGGCATGCAGGCATGTGCTGACCCGCTACCTCACACCAGATCACCAGAACTTCCTGGGAAGGAGCTTGTGCAGACATCTGGCACCCCAGCTATTGTGGTTGCCACCCACGGGACTGATCACCTGGCTCTGGTGGCAGCAGTGCTTGTGGATCCTGTAGGACTGTAGCAAACAGTCCATAACGCACTGTCCCTTCAAGCCTCAGTGCAAAGAGAGCAAAGACCATCTCCCAGTCTCCCCCTAAAAGTGGTCTGTTTGTGTACTCTACAGTCCGCTGCCTGAGAATACAGTTTCCAATCAGCCTGCATCCAAGTGCTGAGTAAGATCCTCTTTGGGACACTGACAGGTCTTGGTACACCTCCACTCTGAGAGCCTCTGAGAAAAAAACTCTACTTGAATGATCACAAAGGTATTAGAGCCAAGGGCTAGGGCATGGTTAAATGATAAGGATAATCTACACAAAAGTACTGCTTTAAAACTAGGAGAG
The DNA here is from genome assembly GCA_006410675.1 of Oreotragus oreotragus. Lineage (NCBI taxonomy): Eukaryota > Metazoa > Chordata > Mammalia > Artiodactyla > Bovidae > Oreotragus > Oreotragus oreotragus. The sequence continues at coordinate 103,606 of SJYX01022196.1, forward strand.
GTTGTTTTACCTAATGCATAGAAACCAACACAGTCAAAGAAAATGAAAGGACTATGTTCCAAACTAAAAGACACAAGAAAACTTTAGAAAGAGATCTTAATGAAATAAATGCTAACTGTTACCATAAAGGTACTCCCTGACACATGAATAAAGTGAGAATGTCAGCACAGAAACAGAAAATGTAGCAAATAAAAATAACAGTTGAGGAATACAAAAACCGAAAAGTTCAATAGAGGGATCAACAGTAGACTAAGAAAAATCATTATCTGAAGTCAAAGACCGGATGGTGGAATTCAATCAGAGCGGCGAAAAGTAAAAGAATCAAGAGTGAAGACAGCTTAACCATCAAGCAACCCAGAGGTTGCACTACAGGAGTCCCAGAAAGGAAAGGGAGAAGGGACAGAAATTTTTGAAAAAATAATGGTTGTAAGCTTTACTAACCTGGGAAAAAAAAGACACTGAGATCCAGGAAGCTCAAAGTTCTAAATATGATCTAAAGAGACCCATACTAAGACAAGTAATCATAAATTTCAAAAGACAGAATCTTAAAAACAGCAAGAGAAAAAAAAGAAAAACTTGTTCCATAAAAGGGAACCCCAGTAAAACTATAAATGGATTTTTCAGCAGAAAACTTTGCAGGCCAGGTGGGAGTGACATGGTGTATTCAACATGCTGAAAAGAAAAAAAAAA
>SJYX01022196.1:113888-208871 GCA_006410675.1 Oreotragus oreotragus
GCTGGCATATTGAGTGCAGCACTTTCACAGCATCATCCTTTAGGATTTGACATAGGTCATCTGGAATTCCATCACCTTCACTAGCTTTGTTCATAGTGATGCTTCCTAAGGCCCACTTGACTTCACATTCCAAGATGTCTGGCTCCAGGTGAGTGATCATACCATCGTGATTATCTTGATTGTGAAGATCTTTTCTGTACAGCTCTTCTGTGTATTCTTGCCACCTCTTCTTAATATCTTCTGCTTCTGTTAGGTCCATACCATTTCTGTCCTTTATTGAGTCCATCTTTGCATGAAATGTTCCCTTGGTATCTCTAATTTTCTTGAAGAGATCTCTAGCCTTTCCCATTCTGTTGTTTTCCTCTATTTCTTTGCATTGATCACTGAGGAAGGCTTTCTTACCTCTCCTTGCTATTCTTTGGAACTCTGCATACAAATGGGTATATCTTTCCTTTTCTCCTTTGCTTTTTGCTTCTCTTTTCACAGCTATTTGTAAGACCTCTCCAGACAGCCATTTTGCTTTTTTGCATTTCTTTTCCATGGGGATGGTCTTGCTCCCTGTCTCCTGTACAATGTCACAAACCTCCATCCATAGTTCATCAGGCACTCTGTCTATCAGATCTAGTCCCTTAAATCTATTTCTCACTTCCACTGTATAATTGTAAAGGATTTGATTTAGGTCATACCTGAATGGTCTAGTGGTTGTCCCCACTTTCTTCAATTTAAGTCTGAATTTGGCAATAAGGAGTTCATGATCTGAAGCACAGTAGCTCCTGGTCTTGTTTTTGTTGACTGTATAGAGCTTCTCCATCTTTGGCTGCAAAGAATATAATCAGTCTTGATTTCGGTGTTGGCCATCTGGTGATGTCCATGTGTAGAGTCTTCTCTTGTGTTGTTGGAAGAGGATGTTTGCTTTGACCAGTGCATTCTCTTGAAAAATTCTATTAGCCTTTGACCTGCTTCATTCTGTCCTCCAAGGCCAAATTTGCCTGTTTCTCCAGGTGTTTCCTGACTTCCTACTTTTGCATTCCACTACCATATAATGAAAAGGACATCTTTTTTGGGTGTTAGTTCTAAAAGGTCATGTAGGTCTCCATAGAACCGTTCAATTTCAGCTTCTTCAGTGTTACTGGTCGGGGCATAGACTTGGATAACCGTGATATTGAATGGTTTGCCTTGGAAACGAAGAGAGATCATTCTGTCATTTTTGAGATTGCATCCAAGTACTGCATTTCTGACTCTTTTGTTGACCATGATGGCTACTCCATTTCTTCTGAGGGATTCCTGCTCGCAGTAGTAGATATAATGGTCATCTGAGTTAAATTCACCCATTCCAGTCCATTTTAGTTCACTGATTCCTAGAATGTCGATGTTCACCCTTGCCATCTCTTGTTTGACCACTTCCAATTTGCCTTGATTCATGGACCTGACATTCCAGGTCCCTATGCAATATTGCTCTTTACAGCATCGGACCTTGCTTCCATCACCAGTCACATCCACAGCTGGGTATTGTTTCTGCTTTGGCTCCATCCCTTCATTCTTTCTGGAGTTATTTCTCCACTGATCTCCAGTAGCATATTGGGCACCTAACGACCTGGGGAGTTCCTCTTTCAGTATCCTATCATTTTGCCTTTTCACACTGTTCATGAAGTTTTCAAGGCAAGAATACTGAAGTGGTTTGCCATTCCTTTCTCCAGTGGACCACATTCTGTGAGATCTCTCCACCATGACCTGTCCATCTTGTGTGGCCCCACACACATGGCTTAGTTTCATTGAGTTAGACAAGGCTGTGGTCCATGTGATTAGATTGGCCTGTTGTCTGTCATTGTGGTTTCAGTGTGTCTGCCCCCTGATGCCCTCTCTCAGCGCCTACCGTCTTACTGGGGTTTCTCTCACCTTGGAAGTGGGGTCTCTCTTCACGGCTGCTCCAGCAAAGCACAGCCATTGCTCCTTACCTTGGATGTGGGGTAGGTCCTCTCGGCCACTCGCTGCTCCTGCGCCACACAGAATTAAAATTTGTACAGAACCTCAAAAGACCCCTAAATCACCAAAGCAATCTCGAGAAAGACTATATTTCATAATTATAGTAACCAAAATAGTGTATTAGTGGCATAAAAACAACACACAGATGAATGGAATGGAATCAAGAGCCCAGAAATACACCTATGCATACATGGTCAGTTTATTACAAAGGAGCAAAAAAATATACAATGAAGAAAGGACAGTGTGTTCAGTAAGTAGAGTCGGGAAAACTGGGCAGCCGTATACAAAAGAATGAAACTGAACCAGTACCTTATAGTGTACATAAAAATCAAAACAGATTAAAGATTTGAACATGAGACCTGAAATCATAAAAACTAGAAGAAATCATAAGCAGTAAGTATCTTGACATCTGTCTTGGTTATGACTTTTTGCATTTAACATGAAAAAGACGACAAAAGCAAAAATAAACAGCTGGGACTACATCACACTAAAACAACTTTGATGCGTGCAGCCAAGAAAACTATCAACAAAACGAAAAGGCAGCCTATCAGTTCAGTTCAGTTCAGTCGCTCAGTCGTGTCCGACTCTTTGCGACCCCATGAATCGCAGCACGCCAGGCCTCCCTGTTCATCACCAACTCCCAGAGTTCACTCAGACTCGGCATCCGTCGAGTCCATGATGCCATCCAGCCATCTCATCCTCTGTTGTCCCCTTCTCCACCTGCCCCCAATCCTCCCAGCATCAGAGTCTTTTCCAATGAGTCAGCTCTTCGCATGAAGTGGCCAAAGTACTGGAGTTTCAGCTTTAGCATCATTCCTTCCAGAGAAATCCCAGGGCTGATCTCCTTCAGAATGGACTGGTTGGATCTCCTTGCAGAATGCTATAAAATGTTTGCAAATCATATTACCTGATAAGGGGTTAATATTCAAAATATATCAAGAACTCATAGAATTCAAGAGCAAAAGAAAAGATTTTTTTTAATGAACAAAGAATCTGAATAGACATATTCCCAGAGAAAATATAAAACTGACTTAACAAGTACATAAAAATGTGCTCAGCGTCACTAACATGAGGGAAATGCAAATCAAAACTGCAGTGAGATAATAGCCATTCTAATAGGTGTGAGGTGATATCAAAGACAAAAAAATAACAAGTGCTGATGAGGGGGTAGTGAAAAAGGGAAGTCTCATCCACTGATGCTAGAAATGAACACTGCCACAGGCACTGTGGAAAATGGTATGGAGATTCCTAAAAATTAAAACCAATTACTCTATGATTCAGAATTCTACCTCTGTGTATTTATCTGAAGGAAATAAAAACACTTAGCTCAAAAAGATATCTGCACCCCCATATTCATTGCAGCATGCATTATTCATATTAGATATGGAAGTATCGAATATAAATAATATTAGTTCTAATATTATTATATATAAGTATAATAATATTATTAGTATCTAATAATAAATAATAGTATCTAATATAAATAATATATGGAAATATTAGAAATGGAAGTATCATTCTATATTGTTAAGTTTGCTAAAATTCATTTGCCAGTAATTCAACTGTGATAAGAACTGTTGGCTAGAAGTTGTATTCATTTTATACCTCAAAAGCAGTAGCATATGATAAATTTATTTAGCAACTTTTATCATGCTTAAAGGGTATTATAGATATTATGGAAATTTTTAGAAGTTAGTCATTTTTATTTTACACGTAAGATAGATTTACTTATCAAGAAAACACCTTTTCATTTGAAAGATGCCTTCTCAAAAAATTTTTATGACTTCATAATCAAATCCCTTATGATTATACAGTGGAGGTGATAAATAGATTCAAGGGACTAGATCTGGTAGACAGGGTGCCTGAAGAACTATGGACAAGGTTCGTAACATTGTACTGGAATTAGTGACCAAAACCATCCCCAAGAAGAAGAAATGCAAGAAAGCAAAGTGGGTGTCTGAGGAGGCCTTACAAATAGCTGAGAAAAGAAGAGAAGAGAAAGGCAAAGGAGAAAGGGAAAGATATAAACTGAATGAAGTGTTCCAGAGAATAGCAAGGAGAGATAAGAGGGCCTTCTTAAGTGAACAATGCAAAGAAATAGAGGGAAACGATAGAATGGGAAAGACTAGAGATCTCTTCAAGAAAATTAGAGATACCAAGGGAACATTTCATGCAAAGATGGGCACAATAAATAAAAGACAAAAATAGCAAGGACCTCACAGAAGCAGAAGAGATAGCAAGAATACTCAGAACTGTACAAAAAAGCTCTTAACGGCCCAGATAACCACTGATGGTGTGATCACTCACCTAGATAGAGCCTGACATCCTGGAGTGTGAAGTCAAGTGGGCCTTAGGAAGCATTACTATGAACAAAGCTAGTGGAGGTGATGGAATTCTACCTGAGCAATTTCAAATCCTAAAAGGTGATGCTGTTAAAGTGCTGCACTCAATATGCCAGCAAATTTGGAAAACTCAGCAGTGGCCACAGGACTGGAAAAGGCCAGTTTTCATTCCAATTCCAAAGAAAAGCAATGCCAAAAAATGTTCAAATTACCATACAGCTGTACTCATTTCACATGCTAGCAGGCTTCCCTGGTAAGTCAGCTGGTAAAGAATCTGCCTGCAATGCAGGAGACCCAGGTTTGATTCCTGGGTTGGGAAGATCCTGTGGAGAAGGGATAGGCTACCCACTCCAGTATTCTTGGGCTTCCCTGGCGGTTCAGTCAGTAGAGAATCCATCTGCAATTGGGGAGACCTGGGTTTGATCCCTGGGTTGGGAAGATCCCCTGGAGGAGGGCATCACAAACCACTCCAGTGTTCTTGCCTGGAGAATCTCCATAGACAGAGGAGTTGGGTGGGTTATAGTACATGGTGTCACAAAGAATCAGACATGACTGAGCGACTAAGCACAGCATAGCACTTGCTAGAAATAATATGCTCAAAATCCTTCAAGCTAGGCTTCAGCAGTAAGTGAACCGAGAACTTTCAGATATAAAAACTGGATTTAGAAAAGGCAGATGAACCAGAGATCAAATTACCAACATCCACTGGATCATAGAAGAAGCAAGGGAATTTTAAAAAATAAATGTACTTCTGCTTCATTGATTATGCTAAAGACTTTGTGTGGATCACAACAAACTGGGAAATTCTTAAAGAGATGGGAATACCAGACCACCTTACCTGCCTCCTNTCCACTGGATCATAGAAGAAGCAAGGGAATTTTAAAAAATAAATGTACTTCTGCTTCATTGATTATGCTAAAGACTTTGTGTGGATCACAACAAACTGGGAAATTCTTAAAGAGATGGGAATACCAGACCACCTTACCTGCCTCCTGAGAAACCTATGTGCGGGACAAGAAGCAACAGAACGGGACTTGGGACGATGAATTGGTTCAAAACTGGGAAAGCAGTACATCAAAGCTGTATACTGTCACTATGCTTATTTAACTTACATACAGAGTACATCACACGAAATGCTGGGTTGGCTGATTCTCAAGCTGGTGTCTAGAGAGCCGGGAGAAATACCAACAACCTCAAAGAAGCGGATGATACCACTTTAATGGATGAAAGCGAAGAGGAACTAAAGAGCCTCTCAATGAAGGTGAAAGAGGAGAGTGAAAAGCTGGCTTAAAACTCAGCATTCAGAAAATGAAGAGCACGGCATCAGATCCCATCACTTCATGGCACATAGATGGGGGAAAAGCAGAAAGTGTCGGAATTCATTTTTGGGAGCTCCAAAATCACTGCAGACAGTGACTGCAGCCACAGAATTAAAAGACACGTCTCCTTGGAAGAGAAGCTATGACAAACTTAGTGTATTAAAAAGCAGAAAGGTCCACTTGGTCAAAGTTGTTTTTCCAGTAGTCATGTATGGATGTGAGAGTTTGACCATAAAGAAAGCTGAGTGCTGCAAAAGTGATGCTTTCAAGCTATGCAAAAGTGATGCTTTCAAACTATGATGCTGAAAAACACTTTTGAGAGTCCCTTGGACAGCAGGGAGATCAAACCAGTCAACCCTGAAGGAAGTCAACCCTAAACATTCATTGGAAGTACTGGTGAGGAAACTCAAGTTCTGATACTTGATACTTTGGCCACCTGACGCGAAGAACTGACTCATTGGAAAAAGACCCTGATGATGCTGGGAAAGGTTGAGAGCAAGAGGAGAAGGGGGTGACAGAGAATGAGATGGTTAGATGGCACCACTGACTCAATGGACATAAGTTTGAGCAAGCTCCGGGAGATCGTGAAAGACAGGGAAGCCTGCAGTGCTGCAGTTCATGGGGTCGGAAAGAGTCTGACACAACTTAGCTGCTGCTGCTGCTGCTGCAAAGTCGCTTCAGTCATCTCCGACTCTGTGCGACCCCATAGATGGCAGCCCACCAGGCTCCCCCGTCCCTGGGATTCTCCAGGCAAGAACACTGGAGTGGGTTGCCATTTCCTTCTGCAGTGCATGAAAGTGAAAAGCGAAAGTGAAGTCGCTGAGTCGTGTCTGACTCTTAACGACCCCATGGACTGCAGCCCACCAGGCTCCTCCGTCCATGGGAACAACAACTTATTTTTCTCCATTAAGTCCCTGTGATAGACTTCCCTGAAAGAGCTTAAGCAGAAATAACATCAGGCACCAGTAGATGGCAGTGAGAAATAAGCAGAGACATTCTGAGTAGTTCATTACTCAGAAAATTCTGTTCTACTCCAGTATGGAAGGAGAATTCACACAGTCTGTTTTATCTTTGTTTTACACCAAATATCCTGAATATCAGTCACATACACTTGACTATGAGAAATTGCAAAGAAACTAACACTACTTTGCATCTAAAAGTTTATAATCTAGTATAGAAACTAAGACTTAAATACTCAAACGTGTGTATGACATGAAAGAATGTTTTAAGATGGTCATATAGGCACATATACAATAGACAAGTAAACATATATACATATACTGAGGCTCAGTGATTCCCATTCACGAAATATGATGCCTAAATAAGTGTACATGGATTACTTTTAAGAAATCGCAAACATTAAAATTATACTAATACCTTAATTTTTAAAATATTTAGTTTTGTGGCCACACCTTGCAGCATGTAGGATCTCAGTTCCTCAACCAAGGGTCGAACCTGCTCCCCTTGTCTTGGAAATGCAGTCTTACCCCCTGGACCACCAGGGAGGTCCAATACCTTATTTTTTTTATTCAAAGCCTCTTCAGGATTTTTGGTGTTTTAATACTGCTTTAATTCATGAAATAAGAGGCTCAATGTTTGGATAAAAACAGCTGCTCTCTGGTTTAAGAAGTGTGTTTCCTGGATTCTACTTTTGGTTCAACTACTTACTACAAGTTTGAACAAACTGCTTTCTCTCTGTACCCTGATCAACTCCTTTGCTAAATGGTAAAACTATCTCTTCTATCTACCTCATCAGGTAGTTGTGTAGATAAAATGAGATAACATGTTTTTTAAAAAAAACTATGCAGGCAACAGAAATTAAGAATGTGAGAAATTTTGTAGAACAAATAACATGGTTTCTTTTAAAAGGATAGCAAGAAATATACAGAAGAAAGAGTAATCTATAGATTAAAAGAGATGTTGGAGAGAGAGGCTTTTGAGTCATTAGCCCAAAGGCAATATGTGGACATTATTTAGATTTTGATTTGAAAAAAGAGGCTGCAAAATAATTTATGAAACAGTGGGGGATATCTAGAACACTGAGTGGATATTTGATATTAACTAAGTATTCTTCCATGTGAGAGAATTACTGTTTTCAGGTTTGCTAATGGTATCTACAAACTGATAAGTCCAAGATTTTCTTGAATATAATTCAGTGACTAGGATGAGGGGGAAAACAAAACCAAACCAAAGGCAAGGGGATTAATAATCCAGAGGCTGAAAGTGATTTTCAAATAAAACAAGATTGGGATATAGTATTAAGTACTGGAGCTGAATAATATATAAATAGAAATTGAATTAAACAATATTTAATTTAAAATTAAATAGAAATTTCTATAAAGTTTTTAAATAACTAAGTTTAATTTTGCAAAAGCAAAATACTGTCTTTATAACTAAGATATTCTTGAAATCTTATGCAGAACCGCAAGTGACAAATTTATAATCATTTGTTTGCTAGCTATAAATCGGTTTGCTGTATTAGGGAAAGTAGGAAAATTATTACAGGATAAAGATGGAGTCGGTTGGCCCTAAGCAGGACTATTTTGAAAGAGAATATGTGCATTTCATTTTCCTTTCATTATTCCCTCCCAGCTTGGAACCTAAGAGCCATTTCACCATTTAGAACCCATGTCACAGGCCACGCTGTCAGAGTGCCTGAAAATTAGGATGCTGTTTCCTTGCTTGGGTCGTTAAGACTGAATTCTCAAACAGAAAGAATTAACTAGAGATTGTCTAGTGAAACCAGACTAATGATACACAGAAGTCTCAGCATCTTCTGCAAGGGTGACCTGAAGGGCCAGGGTACATCATTTGCCTAAACAGGCCATCTCTGCTGTTCCCAAGGGTCATTTCCATGGCTGGCAGCACCTAGCCTTTGCCCTTGATGGATGCCACAGCTTTGAACTGCCAACCATCAGTGGCTCATCCTCTCAGGGGTGATCTTTCCTGAACTGAATCTATCTTTCCCACCCTGGGTCAACTGATCTTTTTCTCTCTCTGCAGCCCACCAGTTCCCTGCTATTCTCTCAGTACTGCTTCTGTGCCAAAACTTGTGTTTATGAGAAACTAGACTTTTTCCTTGTAAGAGAATTTTGTGTGTTGTGCAGCTCTACTCAAATGATTCTCATACCTTTGAATAATAATATTCATCTAAGAAACATGGTATATCAAAGGCAATAAGCAATAAATGACTATAATTAACATGTGAAATGGACTCACATGGCTTCTCTTCTGGAATATACAAGTGGTAATTGATCACCTTTCGCCTCTTGCAATACAAGAAACATTCAACTGGAGTGGTACTTAATAGGTGGTACGAACATGATAAATTTCAGTTTGAAACAAAATTATCTCAAAAAACTCATTCATTGAAAAAAACACTGGCTGGGACAAGCTAAGGAGCAGATTCACCTTAAGCATAGTCTTAGTGTTTCCTACAACTGCAGTCTCACATCCAAATCTGTCACAGCCCCACCAGCTACATGAACACCATGGGGGATGATCCATAGTCACAGTGTTACCACTTTTGTCTTCAGTCCAGCTCCAGTGAGGGACACATCACCCACTGGTTTGGTGGGAGGGGGGGCTCTGCTTCTTAAAGCTCTAGAAATTGGTGAAGGAAATATCTACTTTATCTACTGTTTGACCTGGTGTTTTGATTTCCAAATAGGTTTCGAGTTCTGCTGTTCAAGAAGTTCAGACAAACCCATGGTCTACTACCAAACAGTCCATGAGTTAGAACAAAAATGTGCCTGTGAATGCAACAGACTCTAGATTTAGGTCTTTTCCCTGGTGGCTCAGTGGTAGAGAATCTGCCTGCAATGTGGAAGACCCAGGCTCAATCCCTGGGTTGGGAGGATCCCCTGGAGAAGGAAATGGCAACCCTCTCCAGAACTCTTGCCTGGGAAATCCCATGGACAGAGGAGCCTGGTGGGCTACAGTCCATGGGGTTGCAAAGAGTCGCACACAACTGAGCACCGCCAACTGAAAAAGTCAAAGAGATCTAATTTAGTCCAAATGGGTATAGGAATGATGGTAGTCATATAAGATTTAATAGTCAAAGAGCACCTAGGAGTTAGATGCCTCTATGTTGAAGTTAGATTAACAGAAAAATAAGACACAGTCTTTCACTATAATCTCAGATGTAAGTATTTTAAATATTTTTAAGGGCCACTATTTGGGGAAAATGAGAGAAAACTAGACAAAAATAAGAAAAGATAAATAAGAAGTGTTAAAAGTCGCAATATATCTAGAAAGGATGGAGAGATGAAATGTTATCTCAGAAGGAAAAATGTTAACAATGGATAGTACAAGTCCTCCTGCAAGTAATGGTCTGGGCTTCCCAGGTGGTGACAGTGGTATAGAACCTGCCTGCCAATGCAGGAGATGTAAGAGGTGTGGATTAGATCCCGGGTGAGGAAGATCCCCTGAAAGAGGGCATGGCAACCCACTCCAGTATTCTTGCCTGGAGAATCCCACGCACAGAGGAGCCTGGCAGGCTATAGTCCATAGGGTCGTGAAGAGTTAGACACAACTGAGAAACTTAGCACACACGCGTGCAAGTCATGGTTAGGCATAGCGTTAGTCCTGTGTTCGGTAGTACTAAAGGAGAAGGAAGGTAAGCCATTAATAGTTCCTGCAGCACCAGGGACTTTGACTTATCTTAGGAGAAAACTAGATAACTTTCTTCTTGGGAAAATGCAAGAATAGAATATTTAGAAGTCCTCTAAAATGCCCTTGCATTCAGGGACTTTGTGATCACTTACATCTAGTGACTATTTTTCACCAGAACACAGAGATGAGAAGTACTGTCAACTATTTTTTATTTAAAGAAGTATCTACTAACTATGGCAAGAATATCAAGTATGTCTAGGTTTTATCTGTGGAGAAAAAGAGGTTTCAAATTACTAAAGGTCATTTTGTGTCATCCTTACAACTCTTGATTCCTTTAAATTTTTTAATCATGGTTAAATACATGTAACATAAAATTTACCACTCGATCATTTTAAGTGTACAGTTCAACAGTATTAAGTGCATTCATATGGTTGTGAAAACCTGTGAAAATTGAGAAGTTTGCAAATGTTCAATATAGATTTTGGCCTTATAGAACTGAACAATACTTAGATGTGTTTAAATATGCTACGCAAAATATCGAATGTGTAAACAAGGTCTTATTATATAACTGCTGCTGCTGCTAAGTCACTTCAGTCGTGTCCGACTCTGTGTGACCCCGTAGACGGCAGCCCACCAGGCTCCCCCATCCCTGGGATTCTCCAGGCAAGAATACTGGAGTGGGTTGCCATTTCCTTCTCCAATATTATATAACAGAGGAAACTATATTCAATAGCCTGTAATAAACCATAATGGAAAAGAATATGAAAAATAAACATATATATATATATTTGAACCACTTTGCTGTATACCAGAAACACATCGTTGTATATCAACTATACATCAGTAAAAAAATAAAGTGTCAATTATAAAAGCCATTATCTACTAAAGCATGTTTTCTCTTTTCTTAAATTTCAACAGTAACAATTATGCCTTCCAGCACTAAAATCAAATAACTTTGCTTGCTCGATACATCAATTACAAAATAAGTTTAGTTGCTTAATATCTCAGTTACATTGCCAGCTAAGCTGACTTGCTTTTTGACATTATCTTTGCTTTATTCTCTATCTTACTTCTTCCAAATAACTGTATCCCTCCTCCCCTTCTGTCTAACTATTTTAATCTTTGTCCCTTGTTCACTATTTAACTTTTATGACTTATTTTCAAGTATTTTTAATGTTCTTCATTTAGGATAAAATGTACACTGTATAAATGTAGTGGATAAATACCCACACACAAATCTACCCTACAAGAAATGTGTTCCCTCAGAAGTAGGCTAATTCATCCATTACAGAATCAAGCCATAAAAACTGAATCCAAGCAGTAATTCTCCAAATTAAAAAAAAAAAACAAAAAAAAACTCTAGGGCCTAGTTTTTAGTCCTCCTGAATCATAACTCGTTGGCAACAAAAGTTGGCATTTCTTGGTGTGAATAAGCCTTAACATAAGAACTCCTCACCAAGTCTCAAGAGTTAGAATTTGAGAGAGAAATGTATTCGGGTGGCCATGTATACACAGTATTTTTTAAAACCATTTTGGCCAAATTAGTATCAAGTGAGTTGCTGCCAAGTGAAATTTTATTTTATTTTTATTTATTTTTTTTTTCAAGTGAAATTTTAAAAGCACATAAACTCTTCAACTGTAAAAGTTCAGCCTGGCTAAAAGTCATTGTGTGTTGTGACATCATGCAGGGGGAAATAGACTTGAGCATGATGATCTAATAGCTGTTAACAGAATATTGGCTCAAACTGCTTCAATTCCATGTCTCATCCTGAAGATCCTCTTCAAACTGGCCTCTTCCATGAGATTTTCATTGACGCGTGGGACCTGGCTCCATCCATGACTGCTATAATCTCCTCTCTCTTTTCTGCTTAATAAATCCAGCATCCCGGCATACATATTATACACAAAGTTTTGAGACACTCAAATACAATGTGGATAATACCCTTCAAAAACTGGAATATAATCATTATAAGATGCAGTAAGACTTCTAGTTAGAGTTCATAGAGTCATGTTTTAATTAATTGCAACATGGGTATAAAATAAATGTTCAACAATCAGAAGTACCTCTCACATTTCAACAATGGGTGCTTGAAGTTTTTGTAAATTATATTTTATATTTGACTAATTTGAGATTCACATCATCAATACTTAAACTCTAAACTTTATTGTGGAGAATCAGAAAACTGAATTCTAACACTCGCTGTGTAAATGTAGGTCTCACCACTTGTCTGTTTCCTTGCCCTAGGCTGCATGAACCCTGAAGCTAGGACTGTACCTTGTTTGCTTTTGATCCCATGGATTCAGCGTTCAACACATTTTTGGAGAATAAATGAAGGAAAGAAAAAATAGGTACACAAGTCCACTGATAAGCAATTCTGACAAATGTATATTACCACCAATGGACAGTTGTTCCTTAAACTCTTATGCTGTGATCTTTCGGTTTTCATTAGAATTAAAAGCATCATCTGAAGTGTACGCTTTTGAAGGAGGTTACCTATGGGCAGAGCACATCAGAAGTGAGAAGAGCTGAAGCAGAGACTCTAACACATGCGGGAAAAGTTCAAGGAACAATGGGGAGTCTCCTGGGGCTGCAGTGGAGTGAAGTGCTGGAGAGCAGTGAGGTTTGGGGAGGAACTGAGAATGGGGAGCCAGACCACAGAGGGCCTTTCATACTTCGTGCTCAGTCATGTCCGACTCTGCAACACTTTGGACTGTTGCCCACCAGGCTCCCATGAGGGAGAGATAGACGGGCTGTCTCTCACAGTAGCATCTGAACTGATAAATGTAGGAGTGCTTAAATCGTAAAATCAACACCTTGCAACAACACTAGTTAAGACTGGTTCAGGAAGTCATCAAGGGATACTAAAATCAGGGGGAAATTTCATGAGGAACAGGAGTATTTCCATGGTCTCAAAGTCTCTCTCCACAAATTATTAGTTGCAAGCATAGGGTAGGAAGACCAGGCCACACACTGACCTGGTGATTATATTAACAGCACAGAGCAAAGAGAGAAAGTGTGCCTCCAGGTAAGATGCTCTAAGAAGGAAATATTACATTTATGTTATTCCAGCTGGGTATGCACAGCCTGAGTGAGGGGGGAAACATTAGGGAAACCCGAACTGAGAAACACTCACAAGCCTCAATATCAGACTTACCTGGTGGTCTAGTGGTTGAGAATCGATCTACCAATGCAGGGGACACGTGTTCGAGTCCCAGGTCAGGAGGGTCCCATATGCTGCAGAGCAACTAAGCCCACGTACCACAATTACTGAAGCCTGCCAGCCCTTGAGTCTGAGCTCCGGAATAGGAGAAAACATCGCAGTGAGAAGCCCACTTACAGCAAGTAAAGAGCAGCCCTCTCCGCTGCAACTAGAGAAGACCCAGCACAGTTCAAAATAAATAATTAAACGGTCTTTTTAAGTCTCAATATCAGGGAAATTTTTGAAAACACACTTCACCAAAGAAGATATACATATAACAAATGCACCAAACATGCTCAGCATAGTTATTAGGGAAATGCCTAAAACAACAATGAGATACTTCTACACACTTAACAAGAATCACTAAAATTAAAAAGACTGACCATTCTAAATGTTCACTAGAAATTGGAGGATCTGATCCACTGCTGTAGGGAGAGAAAATGGTACAATCACTGGAAAATTCAGCACTTTCTTAGGAAATCAAACAAGCACCTACCGTATAATTCACATATTTCCTTATAAGTCTTTATGTCCCTATGTCCATATGGACATGAAAATATGTCCATAGAAGACTTGTACATGAATGGTCATAGTTTCATATGTAATTTCCAAAAACTGGAAACAATCCAAATGTCCTCCAACAGGTAAATGGATAAACAATCCATAGCATATCCATGCAAAGGATATGCACTTCAACAATAAAAAGAATGGAATATTGATGTACGCACCAACATGGATGAATCTCACAAAGTTATGCTAAAAGAAATAGTACACACTTTATACTTCCACTTACCTGACTCTAAAGTACAGACTAATCTGGTACTAGAAGGCAAATCAGTTGTTGTGTTGGGGATGGAGGAGATGAGTGGCTGGAGAGAGGTATTCCAACAGGACATGTGGAAACTCATATGTGTATTTCAAAACCTATCAAATTGTACAACTTATGTACAGTTTGCTGAGTGGTAATTTTCTCGCTAATAAAAGATTTTTTAATGTAAAAATGTGTTTACATTGTAAAAGAGAAAGGCTAAGGAATCATTTCAGAATGGAGGAGATTAAGAGGAGTAATAAGTCAGTACTTGATCTTGAACTGAATCTTGCACTTAAAGAGAACAAATGCTCTAACTCAGGGGTCCCCAGCCTCTGGGGTCTAATGCCCGATGGTCTGTGGTGAAGCTGCTGTAATAATAACAGATACAAAGCACACAGTAAATGTAATGTCCTTGAATCATCTTGAAACCATCCCCCGTCCCTGTCCATGGAAAAGTTGTCTCCCAAAAAACCCATTCTTGGTGCCAAAAAGTTTGGGAACTGCTGCTCTAAGGAAGATTATTGGGACAATTGATGAAGTTGTAATATGAACTACAGATAAGATAAAATATTGAGCAGATGTTAAGTTTCCTGAATTTGAGAGTTATACTGTGGTTTTGTAAAAGAATATTGTATTTAGGAAATACACACTGAAGTTTCTAAGGATAAAGTGCCATGATTATTGATAGTACTCTCAAATGGTCAAAAAAAGTTAATCATATGTCTATATCTATCTATCTGTGTATATAAAGTGAGCTGATGATAAAGCAAATGTGGCAGAATATTTTTTAAAATTATAAGTCTGAGTAAAAGGTAAAAACAACAGAAAATTTAAGTGGTAACTTTTGGTGAGTGAAACAGGAGAGGAGAAGGCTGCTATAAATGATGATTGGTTTTCTGGTTGTTTCTTTATACTATTTTATTTCTAAAATTACATTTATATTTTTATTTCTTCAGTTTTAAGTTTAAATTTTTTAGGAGTCCTTTACTGAGATTTTTTTTAAATCACTAAGGTATGCATTTGGTTATGCCTGCTGTAAGAAATCCATATTGAAATTCCCTGTGGAGATCAAAAAGTTCCCCACAGAGTCGTCTTGGCTCCATGTATTTTGGGGGTGACCAAGGCCCCAGATTCTATCTCATTGAACACGGTGCTATATAGACTGAAAGAAAGAAAAGAGAAGTTGCTCAGTCATGTCCGACTCTTCTGAGATCCCATGGACTGTAGCCTATCAGGCTCCTCCATCCATGGAATTTTCCAGGCAAGGGTACTGGAGTGAGTTGCCATTTCCTTCTCCAGGGGGTCTTCCCAACCCAGGGCCGGAACTTGGGTCTCCTGCATTGAGGGCAGATGCTTTACCATCTGAGCCACCAGGAATAAACTATACATACAGACTGGGTGGCCCTCTATTCAAAGAGTCTCCTTGCATTCACTCAGCTTTTACAAGCAAAGCTATCCTTTGCCCAGCTCAGTTGGCCACTAAAGTTAAAGCTCTGTACTTAACCAACAGCACAGAAAAGCTGCACTCCAGGTACCGGTTAGGAAATAACCTCAAACTTGCTACCACTCAAAGTTTTACAAAAGCTCAATTGAAAGGAATAATAATTATGGACAGTGGCCTGCAGAATCTACAGTCCATTCTTCCCTCTAAATAGCCTAAAATATTTTCCTAAATTAAGCCAGACCAGCAGAGATCCACAAACCTGGCCACATCTTCAGAAATCCCCCACCCTTGCAGAATTACCTTTTACTTAACTTGGCTTTGGGGTTGATTATACATTATGACATAGTGAAGGATGTTGTAAAAAACAGGCCTATGAAAACCTGACGGCCTAACTGGAGAATAGTGTCCACTTCATCACATAGTGACTTCTTTGTGAGCGTTTACAAGAGAATTTTCTTCCTGGTCTCCCAACCAGAAATAATTATGCTACTCTTGAGTAACTAGCTTGTTTTTTATCTCCTAAACACTGTGAATCATGTACTGATCGTTTTGGCTTCTCGATTTTGTCTGCCAAAAATCTTAGAGGTAAATTTGTGGTCAGCCTCTAGCAGGATGGTGGGACCTTACAATTTCTACTTTGTGCATTAATCTAATTTCAGCTTTATTGTTGAATCAGCAAGGCATGATGGAACCAGAGGACCCAGCTTTAAGCCTCAGAGTTCTACCCCTTACTATTTGCATGGTGTCAATCACTTCTCCATGCCTCAGTTACCTCATTGGTAAAATACTGAGAATAACAGCACTGATCTTGTGAGGATGGAGTCAGGATGAAATGGGTCCATATATGCAAAGTGCTTAGAACAGTGCCTACCTTCCCCCCTAGAAAATGGTATACGTTTCTGCGTGTGTGTGTGAGTCACTCTGTCACATCTGACTCTTCCCATGTTTAGATATTATTATTTTTATATCATCTGTCCTGTTCTCACTTTTCCATTGTATTGATTTCCTCTCTCACAAATTTTTAATGTAATCTTTTCTCTTAGTGTAGATATATGTATGTGTGTGTCGGAGAAGGCAATGGCACCCCACTCCAGTACTCTTGCCTGGAAAATCCCATGGACGGGGGAGCCTGGTAGGCTGCAGTCCATGGGGTCGCTAAGAGTTGGACGTGACTGAGCGACTTTACTTTCACTTTTCACTTTCCTGCATTGGAGAAGGAAATGGCAACCCACTCCAGTGTTCTTGCCCGGAGAATCCCAGGGATAGGGGAGCCTGGTGGGCTGCTGTCTATGGGGTTGCACAGAGTTGGACACGACTGAAGCGACTTAGCAGTAGCAGCATCCGTGCGTGCACGTGAGCATGTGTGTGTGTGTGTGTGTGCATGTGTGCGTGCGTGTAAAACACTTTAAATGTTTCCTGGACCAAGACTGGGTGTAAAAAAGTAAAAATAAAAATGCATAAAGCAATTGAGAATAGATTAGAAATAACCAATTTGAAAATACTGATTTTTATAAAAATAAACTCACACAATAGCTACAATATGGATTATCATCTAGATAGACTTTAACCTGGCCCTCAATCCTTTTGGAAGCCACCAGAAATCTGATTACACTCTGATTTGCTCCTACTTACCGTTTGTCCTGATAATGGGTTTCTATGAGAAAAGGCTCACCTTTCATACCACATAACTGTTCAAAGTTTGTCGTTGGGAAGCTACATGAACTCTTAATCAATGGACAAAACTGCAGGAAAGGGATTTCTCTGCCTTATCCTTGATTTGATGAGGGTTTAGGACTCTAAAGAAGCATCTCTCCGATGCTCTGCTAACAAGGCAAGGCCTCTTTTCCCATGTGTGTGGAGATCACTTATTCAGATAAAATGAAAGTCAGATACCTGATGTAGATGGGGAACACATATACACCTGTGGCGGATTCATGTCAATGTATGCCAAAACCAATACAGTATTGTAAAGCAATTAGCCTCCAATTAAAATAAATTTATATTAAGAAAAAGATACCCGACATTAAGAAAGATGTGGGACAGAAAAAGATGTTTAAAAGCCCTGAAAGGTTTTACTTCTGCACTTGAATATACTTCAGTGAAAATAAAATGCTATTTCTCCACAATTTAAATTGCACAACTGATGTACATTATACAAAATCTGTTTCTCATCCACTTTTCTCACTCTCCATCTCTGATGACAGTTGTTGGGAAAGCTGGCCTTGGGCATAGGTCAGGGATCATCAAAAAGGATCCCTTGCTGGGCAAAAAATACTTTCTTCAAACTTTTAGTTGCAATGACTTAGAGCTTTGTTCCTTCGGCTAAATCACAGTAAGGTTTCTCCTTTTGTAATGAAAGTAACCCCTAGGGGATATATTAAGCTTTCTGACCACCTTGAGATAACACTATTGAATTTTTAACTAAAAGCAAGTTTTAATAAAGGAAGGGACTTAGTCAACAAATATTTGCTCAGCACCCACTTTGGGCTCAACAGGCATTGGAGGCACACTTCTGCAGTATTCCCTCATGGAACATCGTAATGAAGGGAGGCCAGGGATGACCAACATGCCAGGTAATGAGGTCAAGAAGAAATCACACTGCCAGGGAAGGACACTGCTTGATGGGGGGTTGGGAGGAGCGACACTACTCACACAGGGGGGTCCAGGAAGGCCTCACTGGTGACAGAAGAGAGAACACACGAGTTCTGTGGTCAGCAGATGTGTGCTTGTGTGTGCTTAGTCGCTCAGTCGTGTCTGATTTTTTGTGGCCCCGTGGATTGTGCCTGCCAGGCTCCTCTGTCCATGGGGATTCTCCGGGCAAGAATACTGGAGTGGGTTGCCATGCCCTCCTCCAGGGGATCTTCCCAATCCAGGGACTGAACCCAGGTATTCCACATTGCAGGTGGATTCTTTGCCATCTGAGCCATCAGGGAAACATGGTCAGCAGATGGATTACAACTAAGGTGAGAAAGAAAAGTGAAGTGAAGTGAAGTCGCTCAGTCGTGTCCGACTCTTTGCAACCCCATGGACTGTAGCCTACTAGGCTCTTCTGTCCATGGGATTTTCCAGGCAATAGTCCTGGAGTGGATTGCCGTTTCCTTCTCCAGGGGATCTTCCCAACCCAGGGATCGAACCCGGGTCTCCTGCATTGTAGACAGATGCTTTACCATCTGAGCCACCAGGGAGAAAGAGAAACCACTCAGAAAAAGGAACGGGGAGTCCTGGAGTCAATTTGCTGATTGTTGAACAGCAGCCGGGTTCTGAGTCCTTCTCTCGGCTCTGTGGACTCCCTGCCCTGCCTAATCTCATCTTTCAGATGAGAGTAATAATGTTTGCCCCATGTGTACCTTGGAGCTACTGGTGTTTGAGTTAATATTTAGAGACTATTTTGAGCCCTACAGGCAAGAAACATTAGGAAAACACAAGGTACAATTAAGTTGTTTTCCTTGTATTTTTCTCCCATTTCTTTCAGTTCTAATTGGTTTTTGGCTGGGTTTTTTTGTTGTTGTTGTTTTTAAATAAACAAAGAAGGCCGGTGGCCTATTCCTCCCTCTCTGTGAGCCAACATCATAGAACACCATACATTCTTCCCCTTTCAAGGGCAGTGCTGAGATCATCCTCTATACTCTAGAGTCAAGGTAAACAAGAAACCAGAAAAGAACCTATTCTTCCCTTTAAGATAAACAAACTCTCTCAGCCGATCATTGCTAGACATGGTTATACGGGTTAATGCTTACAGGAAAGCTCCCTTGGAGAATTTATTTATAGAGAAAAGCAGAAAAGCGAAGGATGCCCCCAAGTCCTGGAGGTAGGAAGAGAGCTGTGCAAATAAAATCCCGGGCAGCAGCTTGCTTGTTTAATGTGTCAACTGTTCTAGAGAAGTGAACAGAACCCTGCAAGACATAATTTACTTTTTCTAGGTTTGTAAAATTCAGCTGAACTCTTTTCAAAGCCCTCAGATTGCTTTCTAACTTTCTTCCATTTTCTCTTACCCAAAACAGTAGAATGAAGTAAACCTGGAAGAAACAGAATGATAGAGGAAAGGGGAAATTAGGAAAATTTTGAGTACTGAAATTGGGGACAGCAAACGTCCATAAAAAATATTTGGAATTTAAGTCTTTCAATACTTAGAATGGGACTTTAAAAACAAGTTTTTATTACAGAAAAGCCAAGTGTGTATGAAAATAGAGAAAGCCATCTAATGAGCAGCTAATTGCAACTTCACCAATTTTTAGCTCATCACTGTGTTCCACCTAGGCCCCAACTCAACTCCCTGTGCCTCCGTGAATTATTTTTAAACAAACCCCAGATTGTTCCCTCACTTCATTAGTAAATACAGTCAAATCTCATTTTTCTGGTTCGTTATATTCTATAAATTCATCACAAACACTGAATTAGCAAATACTAAACCACTACTTGTGAGCGAGAAAAAGGATTAGTTTCCTACGAGCTGCTGGTCACATTGTGAGCAACTAGTCAACACACAGCTTTTCTTATGTCACTTTAAAGACACTTGATGTATAACACTGATTTATTAACACTGAACTCAAGGTCAACAACATCATAACTCATAACTGTAAGTGGCCTACCTAATGCCTGTTTTTTTCTCTGTAACTTATTGCATCACAGTCTTCTTATATTGATAACTAGAAACATTACACAGCACTTAAGCACTACACTCAGAGGGCATTTTAAACAGCAAAATAACCAGCAGGAAGCAGCACAAAAATGTGAAAAACGTGGCACTAAGTACACGGTGAGGTCACTTGTTTACAGCGTGAGAACTGAAACTGGGAGGCTGAGGGCCGCTTTGTTCAGCCTCATCTGGGAACGTGTGCGTTGGGCAACCCCCCCAGTTTTGTGCTGCTCTACACGTGTCTGCAAATGGCTGCAGAAGCATCATGAATATTGACCTAGGGGTTGCAAATACATTTCCATGTATCCACAGAAAATGAGACTCAATTATATTTTGACATGTATCTGAGGTACAGGTTTGTTTTTATTAACATAACCACAGTAGCATTTTTACTTCACATGAGCAATAAAAATAAGTATTTTAAAATGATATTTGTCATTCATTAATGACATTCAATAATGCCACTCATTCAATGACAGTTAAATAATATCACTCATTAATTCAAATATTAAGTGCCTACTGCATGTTTTATAATTGGATGAGATAAAGATAAAATTAGAGCAATAATTACACAATGTCCCATCTCAAATATGATAGTAATTTCAAATATTTCATATCGTTTTTTAAATTTTCTAATGTGTTTTTGAGGGCACGATTGTCTGTCATCATGTGATCCCATCCAGTATCATAATATAATATTACTAGGGAAATGTACTTTAATTCCTCACATCCTTAGCAAACCAGACACTATACTTTTCACTTTTATATTTCTGTCTTTTGTATTGCTATATAAAAACGACATTAATGAGACTTTTTAGTTGTTTAATGTCTCATTAGTAAATGTCCGCTCTTATTGAGATCCTGACTTACAAAAGCAATTATAGTTTTCAAAGGTGGCAAAATACAAGAGTTCCAGCAATATGATTTATCCAGGATAATTACCTAAGATATGGCAGTAAAGCACTTCTAAATATGACAAAATAGGGGTGGGGCTGGATGGACTGGGAATTTGAGGTTAGCAGATACAAATCTTTACATATTACCCAGGTAAGAAATAAGATCCTACTATATAGCACAGGGAGCTATATTTAATATCCTGGGATAAACCATAATGGAAAAGAACATAAGAAATAATGTGTACATGTGTATAACTGAGTCACCTTGCTGTACAGCAGAAATTAACTTAACACTGTGAATCAACTATACTTCAGTTTTAAAATAAATTAAAAATAAAATATGAGGAGAGGAAGTTTTCTATTGATGATCTTTATAGCACTCCTCATAAAGCACCCTGGATCCAGTTTTTAGGTTATCAGTATATGAATGGCTAGATCTGCATGAAGACAATGGGAAACATGTTAAGTGGTACATATACCAAGACTTTTTTTTTCTTCCATTTTCAAATTTCCCTTAAGCCTAATGCCAGAAACACTTCAGTGTCATGAAACAGCCACCGTTTTTTTATGCTTCAAGTATTGGAAACAAAAACTATTCTTTTGTAAACAGTGAAAATTACAGTCCTCAATCTAAACTCTCAATTTCAAACAACAATGACTATTGTGATGAAAAATATATAATTTCAAGTAAGCGCATTTAGCCTATTGTTCCTATTTAGTCACAGGAAAACTACACTATGGGACTGCCATTTGGGGGCATCTTAGTGTGTTTGTGTTCTAGATTCAAAAGAACTAGAGACTTGAAAATTGAGCAAGCCAGGAAATTAAAGTTCAGATGTGAATAATTCTAAGCTAAAACAATAGTTATGAGGTTGATAACAGAAGTTTAATAATATTTCCCCAGTATGAGCAGATTTTTCTTTGTGTTGTTAGCTGCAATACATATTTCAGAAGAACTTTTTCAATTAGCTTAAGATACAATAAAACCTTGATTATCCTCCAAATTGACTCAAAGTTCTTATTAAATAAAGTTCTTGCTCTTAATCTTTATTTTAAAAAATTAAATAAGGTTAAGAGGTTTCCAGTCTGATATATAAGAAGTTTAGAAGTTTTTCCAGTGATCATGTGTGGATGTGAGAGCTGGACTGTGAAGAAAGCTGAGTGCCGAAGAATATGCTTTTGAACTGTGGTGTTGGAGAAGACTCTTGAGAGTCTCTTGGACTGCAAGGAGATCCAACCAGTCCATTCTAAAGGAGATCAGCCATGGGTGTTCTTTGGAAGGACTGATGCTAAAGCTGAAACTCCAGTACTTTGGCCACCGCATGCAAAGAGTTGACTCATTGGAAAAGGCTCTGATGCTGGGAAGGATTGGGGGCAGGAGGAGAAGGGGACGACAGAGGATGAGATGGCTGGATGGCATCACGGGCTCAATGGACGTGAGTCTGAGTGAACTCTGGGAATTGGTGATGGACAGGGAGGCCTGGCATGCTGCAATTCATGGGGTCGCAAAGAGTTGGACACGACTGAGCAACTGAACTGAACTGACCCTAACAACAAAGAAAAAGCTGAGCAAATTGAAAAATTTGGGAGGAGCACAGGATTTTTATGCAGCAAAAATACTCCATATGATATTGTAATGATAGATACATGACATTATTGTTCAAACTCATAAATATACAACCCCAAGAGTAAACCCTCATGTAAATTATGGTCTTTGGAGAGTTATGATGTGTCAATGCAGGTCACCATTTATAACAAATGTTTCACTTTGATGCGGAATGTTGACAATGGGGAGAGTCTAGGCACCTGAGGGGCAGAGTATATAGGAATCTCTATAACCTCCTCTCAATTTCACTATGAACCTCAAACTGCTCTTTAAAAAATCAGCTCTTCTTAGATCCATAAGGAAGTGTTGATCACAGGGACAACCACTGTCCCCCAAATTCAGGAGACCAACAAGTGAGTGCAGAGAATCAACAACTTACGAGGCCAGAAACCTATGAACAAAACCCCCATGAGAACCCATGCAGGGGTAGCTGAACCCAAACTATAATTGATGAACTGCTAGATGCTAACTATGGACAAGTCAAAGAGAAAATCTCCAAGGGGATCCAATCTTTAAAGGGCCTCACACTTTTGTGTTTTATCTCTTGAAACTCTACTAAGTTCTCACAGTGAGTATCAAGAGAAAAATCTCTTCGTGCTTCCAGCAGGGGGAGGGAAAAGAAATCATTCTGAAATACAGTAGAACATCCTGTTCTTAACAAGACCCACCCTCAGGAGAAACAATTTAAACAGAGCCTAACCTGCTAAAGTTTTGTCATAATCTAACTGACTCGGGGGAAGGGAAACAGCCAACTCCAGCCACAAAAGGCATAAAAAGAACAGAAGACAAATATATACACATAAAATATTATACATATACTAAGTCGCTTCAGTCGTGTCTAAGCTGAGCAAATTGAAAAATTTGGGAGGAGCACAGGATTTTTATGCAGCAAAAATACTCCATATGATATTGTAATGATAGATACATGACATTATTGTTCAAACTCATAAATATACAACCCCAAGAGTAAACCCTCATGTAAATTATGGTCTTTGGAGAGTTATGATGTGTCAATGCAGGTCACCATTTATAACAAATGTTTCACTTTGATGCGGAATGTTGACAATGGGGAGAGTCTAGGCACCTGAGGGGCAGAGTATATAGGAATCTCTATAACCTCCTCTCAATTTCACTATGAACCTCAAACTGCTCTTTAAAAAATCAGCTCTTCTTAGATCCATAAGGAAGTGTTGATCACAGGGACAACCACTGTCCCCCAAATTCAGGAGACCAACAAGTGAGTGCAGAGAATCAACAACTTACGAGGCCAGAAACCTATGAACAAAACCCCCATGAGAACCCATGCAGGGGTAGCTGAACCCAAACTATAATTGATGAACTGCTAGATGCTAACTATGGACAAGTCAAAGAGAAAATCTCCAAGGGGATCCAATCTTTAAAGGGCCTCACACTTTTGTGTTTTATCTCTTGAAACTCTACTAAGTTCTCACAGTGAGTATCAAGAGAAAAATCTCTTCGTGCTTCCAGCAGGGGGAGGGAAAAGAAATCATTCTGAAATACAGTAGAACATCCTGTTCTTAACAAGACCCACCCTCAGGAGAAACAATTTAAACAGAGCCTAACCTGCTAAAGTTTTGTCATAATCTAACTGACTCGGGGGAAGGGAAACAGCCAACTCCAGCCACAAAAGGCATAAAAAGAACAGAAGACAAATATATACACATAAAATATTATACATATACTAAGTCGCTTCAGTCGTGTCCGACTCTGTACGACCCCATAGACACCAGCCCACCAGCCTGCCCTGTCCCTGGGATTCTCCAGGCAAGAACACTGGAGTGGTTGCCATTTCCTTCTCCAATGCATGAAAGTGAAAAGTGAAAGTGAAGTCGCTCAGTTGTGTCTGACTCTTAGTGACCCCATGGACTGCAGCCTACCAGGCTCCTCCATCCATGGGCTTTTCCAGGCAAGAGAACTGGAGTGGGGTGCCGTTGCCTTCTCCGCCATATACATATATTATATATGTATATACACATACACATATATATAGTGAAATGATTACAATGTCCTGGAGACATTGAGTGGTTTCCAGGTAGTAAAGAATTCAAGTGGTAAAGAATCCAGCTGCCAATGTAGGAGACATGAATTCAATCCCTAGGTCAGGAAGATCCCCTGTAGGAGGAATTGACAAATCACTTCAGTATTCTCGCCTGGGAAAACTCCATGCACAGAGGAGCCTGGTGGGCTACAGTTCACGGGATCGCAAAGAGTTGGACACTACTGAGCAATTAAGCACACATGTACACAGACCTTGGGATAATAAAAGAACACTTTGAACAACCGTATGCCCACAGATTTGATAACCTATATGAAGGGAGCCATTCTTTGAAAGACACAATTTCATGAAACTCACAAAGAGAAAATAGACAACCTAAATAGCCCCATATCTATTAAAGAAATTAACTCCATAATAAATAACCTTATAAAGGAGGAAGCACCAGGTCTGGATAGGCTCACTGGTGAATTCTATCAAACATATAAGGACGAAATTATACCAGTTCTCTACAGCCCCTCTCAGAAGACAGAAGCAGAGAAAATACTAACTCATTCTATGAAGCCAGCATTACCATAATACCAAAACCAGACCAAAACATTATATGAAAACTATAAACCAACATTTCTCATGAGCATAAATATCAAAATCCTCAATAAGACATTAGAAAATCAATTCAACAATTTATAAAAAGAATTATATAACCAAGTGTGATTTATTCCAGGTAGGTTAACATTCAAAATCAAATAACTAAAGTTAAAGAGTATAAGAGTGAAGTGAAGTCGCTCAGTCGTGTCCAACTGTTTGCGATCCCATGGACTGTAGCCTACCAGGCTCCCCTGTTCATGGGATTTTCCAGGCAATAGTACTGGAGTGGATTGCCATTTCCTTCTCTAGGAGATCTTCCCGACCCAGGGATCGAACCCGGGTCTCCCACATTGTAGACAGACACTTTACTGTCTGAGCCACCAGGGAAGTCCCTGAGTGAAGAGTAAAAGGGAAAACTAAAAAGCGAAAGCACAAAGTAGAAGTGAAAGGTGAAAGTAAAAGATGAAAGTGAAGAGAATAAAACTTAAGAGTTAAAAGTAAAAGTAAAAATAAAAGTGAAAGTAGAAGCAAGGTGAAAAGGAAAACTAAGCATGATGAGTTAAAAATAAAACTGAAAAGCAGGAGTGAAAGTAAAACGTGAAAGGGGTTGTTTAAAATGAAAGTAAAAAAGAAAATAGAAAGTACAAGTAAAAAGTGAAAGCTCCTTAAAAAGTGAAAAGCTACCTAGAAGTTAAAAGTTAGAAGCAAAAAATGTGATCCATCACATCAATTTGTTGTTAAGCTAGAGAAAAATTACATGGTATCAATGGAAACAGAAACAAAAATTTAGCCAATACCCATAATAATGAAAATTCTCAGTAAACTAGGAATCATGGTGAACTTCCTCAATCTGATAGTATACATACACACACCCCCCCTACACAAAAAGCCCCATGGCTAACATTACATGTAACGATGAGAAACTTGATGCTTTCCTGTTAAGCTCAGGACCAAGATGAGGATGCTCCCTCTCAAGACTGCTTTTCAACATTGCAGTGGAAATCCTAGCTGGTGGAATATGAAAAGGATATTGGGAAGGGAGAAATAAATACCTACTTTGTTTGTAGGTAACATTCTTCAGAATAATCCCAAAGCATCAGAAAACCTTAGTCAGGAAACTCTTATAAGCAATTATCATAAAGTTACAGGATACAAAGTTAATATACAAAAGTCAGTCACTTTCCTATACAGATTATACCTTGTTTTATTTCATTTCACAGATATCACATTTTAAATTGAAAGTTTGCGATATTAAAAATGCTCTATTGCTAAAGAAATGGCAGTTTCTTTAGAATATTACAAAAACTTAGTTGATAAAACAGCAACAGGGTTTGAGAGGAGTGATTCCAGTTTCAAAAGTTCTGCTGTTTGTAGGTAAACAGCTAATCAAAAGCAATGAAGGCTACAGAGAAACCATTTGTGAAAAGAAAAGCTTCATCAATCAATACTGCAGACTTTACTGTTCTTTTAAGAAATTTTTACAGCCACTCCAACCTTTAGCAATCATGACCCTAGTCAGTCAGCATCCATCAACTTGGAGGCAAGACCCTCCATCAGCAAAAATTACAATTCACTGCAGAGCTCAGCTGATAGTTACCATTTTTAGTAATAAAGCATTTTTAAACTAAGGTATGTACATTTTTTAGATATAATGCTATGTTACACAGTTAATAGACTACAGTATAGTATACACATAGCCTTTATAAGAACTTGGAAACCAAAAACTTACGTAACTCTATTGCATATTCAGTTTATTGCAGTGGTTTGGAATTGAACCTGCAGTGTCTCTGAGATATGTCTGTATGTCAGCAATGAACAAGTGGAATCTGAACTTTAAAAATGCAACACCATTTATATTAGCACCCCTGCAAATGAAATACTTAGGTAAAAATCTAACAAAATACATACAAGATCTCTAAGAAGAAAATGACAAAACTCTGGAAAACTACCAAACTGTACAATTCCACTCTTCTCTGTCCTGTCTACCTATCCAACTTTACCTTCACTGTTTGATCCTTTCCACCATCATTTTCACCCACATACTATACATTCTGGCCATGTGCAACAAATGCCCCGTCCTGAAAGTGTGTATCATGTTTCATGTGCCTGTGCCTTTGCACACACTATTCTAATAAGCTCTCACCAATAATGACTATTATGACATATTATAAGTATGCTAGATGCTCAGTCATGTCCTGCTCTTCGGGACACCATGGACTGTAGCCTACCAGGCTCTTCTGTCTGTAGAATTCTCCAGCAAGGATAGTGGAGTGGATTGTAATTCTCTTCTCCAGGGGATCTTCCTGATCCAGGGATCTTCCTGATCCAGGAATCAAACCTGGATCTTTTGCATTGCAGGCAGATTCTTTACTGTCTGAGCCACCAGGGAAGCCCGTTATAAAGGACTGTAGAAATATTAATACATCCACTTAATGAAGAATAAAAATACAGAAGCTTAATGAGAAATAATACAAGAAATAAAGTATGCCAGGGCAGTGTGAAGTGGTCACTCTCAAAGGCAAGGCACCCTGCATTGTGAAACTGCTCTTGTCAGAGTCATCGACAGACTCCATCCTAACATCTTTTTCTGCCCTCCGTTTGCTTGATCTCCCAGTAACACTGATCACTGTCCAGTAGAGCAAACTCCTCTCTTCGCTTCAACGACACTCCATTCCCCTGGTCCCCTTCCTCACTCGTCTGCTCAACTAACCCATTTGTTTCTCTTCTGCTTGACCTCTGAACACTAGTGTATTGTTGTAACCCGGGACTCCATCCTCAGTCCCCCTGCCCTCCTCTTTTCTCCACCCACGTTCACGTGTTGGACAATCTCATGTGTTCCCATGGCTTCAGAGACCATCTGTCAGAGACTCCCACATTCAGGTCACCAGCTCCACTTCTCCTCTAGGCTCCAGTTTCATTTACCCAACTTGACATTTTCTTTTCAGATTTTAAAGGCATCTCAAACTACATAATCAAAGCTTTCTATCGACCTTCCCCTCCCCCCACCAAATTTCTGTTCCTTCCCTATCTTTTCATCTCAGTGAAATGGCTCCACAGTTGCTCATACCAAAAATCTAGAAATAATCTTTAATGCCTTTGTTTGCCTTCCCTTTAATATCTCATTCATCAGGAAGTCTATTGATGTTACTTCCAAAATACATCCTGACTTTTCCTCCTTTACCTCCCCTGGAACTGCTCTATTTCCGGGTTTTAGCATCTTCTGCCTAGATAGCCTAACAGCCTCCTAGCTGGACACTGTGTCTGTATTCTTGCTCTTCCAAAATGTATTTACAGAGTAGAAGTGATCTTTCAGTTCAGTTCAGTCGCTCAGTCGTGTCCGACTCTTTGCAACCCCATGAATCGCAGCACGCCAGGCCTCCCTGTCCATCACCATCTCCCGGAGTTCACTCAGACTCACGTCCATCGAGTCCGTGATGCCATCCAGCCATCTCGTCCTCTGTTGTCCCCTTCTCCTCCTGCCCCCAATCCCTCCCAGCATCAGTCTTTTCCAATGAGTCCACTCTTCGCATGAGGTGGCCAAAGTACTGGAGTTTCTTTACAAAGTATAAATTAAAAGTCACTGTCTGGCTGCAGAATCCCTCAATGTCACCCCATTTTACTTAGAATAAAATGAAACCTTTCCCATGATCTACATCAGTGTTGGTGATGACACTCCTGCTAATTTCTCAAGCTTGTCTGGCACTGCCCCCCGTCTTGTCCCATACCCTCCAGCCACACTGGTCTTCACTCAGTCCTATGAACTCCTCACTCATTTTCCACATGTGCACATTCTGTTTCCTCTGCCTAGAATACTGTGTCCTCCAGATATCTGTGTGATTGGCTCCTTAAGGTCATTTAGATCTCAATTTGAATATTATCTTAAAAAGCCAGTCTTGAAAATCTTGCTGTTCTTATTTATAGGAGTAAGTCTTGTTTAGGTTACTGTGTGAATGGTGATTCTCTAAAATGGGGAACACACAAGGAGGATACAGTTTTTAAAAAAAAAGAGTTCCGTTCAGAACCTTTAGGGTTTGAGATGGGATGCCACCTGCCATTTGACTGGATAGGGAAGAGATATGATTGAATGAACATGTGGTTACCAGGGCATAGGGGGCAACAGAAGGCATGAGAGTAGGAGGGTTTGCCTCAAGAAATTAGAAATGTCATAAAGGGACTGGTTGGAGAACATTATGAAATGACACCCATTTATAGGAAAGGGTACCAAAGGGCCTAGGGGATAAGAAGGAACAAGAAAACCAGTGAAGAATGAGAACAGAAGACGAAGGAGAAAGATGTTTCCAGAAGAATTAAGTGATAAACTCCTATAAGAAATTGAAAGTGTAAATAAAAGGAAAAGGGTCTATTGTCTGGAACTGATTGGTGATTGAAGGCCTGGGCTGGAGCTTCAAGCTGAATTGCAGTAGCTGGAGACGAAGAGTACAGCTGATGATACTCGCCTGCTGCTTTACCAAATGTCTGTCTCCTTCACCAGATTTAAATCTCCATGAGGGTAGAACTCAATCTTTCCAGTATTGCCATGTTTTCCAGAACTACAGTGTGAGGCACACAGGATACAACCCTACCCTCAAAAGCACTTCCCCAGCGGATGAATGAAAGGGAGCAGCTGGGGAAGGACAGGGAAGGACAGTTCAGTGCAGTCACTCAGTCACGTCCGACTCTCTGTGACCCCCATAGACTGTAGTTCGCCAGGCTTCCCTGTCCATCATCAACTCCTGGAGCTTGCTCAAACTCATGTCCATTTAGGCAGTGATACCATTCAACCATCTCATCCTCTGTCGTCCCCTTCTCCTCCTGCCTTTAATCTTTCCCAGCATCAGGGTCTTTTCTAATGAGTCAGTTCTTCATATCTGGTGGCCAAGGTATTGGAGTTTCAGCTTCAGCATTAGTCCTTCCAATGAATATTCAGGACTGATTTCCTTTACGATAGACTAGTTGGGTCTCCTTGCAGTCCAAGGGCCTCTCAAGAGTCTTCTTCAACACACAGTTCAAAAGCATCAATTCTTCAGTGCTCAGCTTTCTTTATAGTCCAACTCTGACATGTCATGTGTGGACATGACCACTGGAAAAACCATAACTTAGACTAGATGGACCTTTGTTGGCAAAGTAATGTCTCTGCTTTTTAATAAGATGTCAAGATGGGTCATAGCCTTTCTTCCAAGGAGCAAGCATCTTTTACTTTCATGACTACAGTCACCATCTTCAGTGATTTTGGAGCCCAAGAAAATAAAGTCTGTCACTGTTTCCACTGTTTCCCCATCTATTTGCTGTGGAGTGATGGGACCGGATGCCATTATCTTAGTTTTCTGGATGTTGAGTTTTAAGCCAACTTTTTCACTCTCCTCTTTCACTTTCATCAAGAGGCTCTTTAGTTCTTCTTCACTTTCTGCCATAAGGGTGGTATCATCTGCATATCTGAGGGGATTGATATTCCTCCTGGCAATCTTGATTCCAGCTTGTGCTTCATCCAGCCCAGCATTTCTCATGATGTACTCTGCATAGAAGTTAAATAAGCAAGGTGACAATAAACAGCCTTGACATACCCCTTTCCCAATTTGGAACCAGTCCATTTTCCCATGTCCGGTTCTAATTGTTGCTTCTTGACCTGCATACAGATTTCTCAGGAGGCAGGTCAGGTGGTCTGGTATTCCCATCTCTTGAAGAATTTTCCACAGTTTGTTGTGATCCACACAGTCAAAGTCTTTGGCATAGTCAGTAAAGCAGAAGTAGATAGTTTTCTGGAATTCTCTTGCTTTTTCTATGATCCAGCAGTTGTTGGCAATTTGATCTCTGATTGCTCTGCCTTCTCTAAATCCAGCTTAAACATCTGCAAGTTCACAGTTCACGTACTTTTGAAGCCTGGCTTGGAGAATTTTGAGCATTAATTTACTAGCATGTGAGATGAGTGCAATGGTGCGGTAGTTTGAACATTCTTTGACATTGCCCTTCTTTGGGATTGGAATGAAAACTTTTTCCAGTCCTGTGGCTACTGCTGTGTTTTCCAAATTTGCTGGCATATTAAGTGCAGTACTTTCACAGCATCACCTTTAGGATTTGAAATAGTTCAACTGGAATTCCATCATCTCCATGAGCTTTGTTCATAGTGATGCTTCCTATGGCCCACTTGACTTCACACTCCAGGATGTCTGGATCTAGGTGAGTGATCACACCATCGTGGTTATCTGGGTCTTGAAGATTTTTTTTGTACAGTTCTTCTGTGTATTCTTGCCACCTCTTAATATCTTCTGCTTCTGTTAGGTCCATATAATTTCTGTCCTTTATTGTGCCCATCTTTGCATGAAATGCTCCCTTGATATCTCTAATTTTTTGAAGAGAACTCTAGTCTTTTCCATTCTATTTCTTTGCATTGATTGCTGAGGAAGGCTTTCTTATCTCTCCTTGCTATTCTTTGGAGCTCTGCATTCAGATGCTTATATCTTTCCTTTTCTCCTTTGCCTTTAGTTTCTTTTCTTTTCTCAGCTATTTGTAAGGTCTCCTTAGACAACCATTTTGCCTGTTTGCATTTCTTTTTCTTGGGGATGTTCTAGATCACTGCCTCCTGTACAATGCCACGAATCTCTTTCTGTAGTTTTTCAGGCACTCTATCAGATCTAATTGTTTGAATCTATTTCTCACTTCCACTGTATAATCATAAGGGATTTGATTTTGGTCATACATGAATGGTCTAGTGGTTTTCCCCACTTTCTTCAAAAAGGAGATAAATGGATAGATAAGGAGAAAAATAGAAAGTAGAGAAAGGAAGGAACAGAAAATAAAGCCAAACAAGGAAAGATGCAGCAGTGGGTTCAGTTCAGTTGCTCAGTCGTGTCTGGCTCCTTGCAACCCCATGAATCGCAGCACACCAGGCCTCCCTGTCCATCACCAACTCCCGGAGTTTACTCAAACCCATGTCCACTGAGTCGGTGATGCCATCCAACCATCTCATCCTCTGTTGTCCCCTTCTCTTCCTGTCTTCAATCTTTCCCAGCATCAGTCTTTTCAAATGAGTCAGCTCTTCACATCAGGTGGCCAAAGTATTGGAGCCTCAACTTCAGCATCAGTCCTTTTCAATGAATATTCAGGACTGACTTCTTTTAGGATGGACTGTTTGGATCTCCTTGCAGTCCAAGGAATTCTCAAGAGTCTTCTTCAACACCACAGTTCAAAAGCATCAATTCTTCAGCCCTCAGCTTTCTTTATAGTTCAACTCTCATATCCATACAAGACTACTGGAAAAACCTTAGCCTTGACTAGATAGGATCTCAGTTTTTAAGATTAGAACTTACTGAGCACATTTATATGTGGAGGCAAAAATAACCCAATTGGGAGAGCTTTGGGACAGTGGAAGGAGAAACCTTAGTGAGAGGGTAGAAGGGCTCAGAAACTAGTGGAAGGATGAATCTTATATCGATTNTGGAATTCCATCATCTCCATGAGCTTTGTTCATAGTGATGCTTCCTATGGCCCACTTGACTTCACACTCCAGGATGTCTGGATCTAGGTGAGTGATCACACCATCGTGGTTATCTGGGTCTTGAAGATTTTTTTTGTACAGTTCTTCTGTGTATTCTTGCCACCTCTTAATATCTTCTGCTTCTGTTAGGTCCATATAATTTCTGTCCTTTATTGTGCCCATCTTTGCATGAAATGCTCCCTTGATATCTCTAATTTTTTGAAGAGAACTCTAGTCTTTTCCATTCTATTTCTTTGCATTGATTGCTGAGGAAGGCTTTCTTATCTCTCCTTGCTATTCTTTGGAGCTCTGCATTCAGATGCTTATATCTTTCCTTTTCTCCTTTGCCTTTAGTTTCTTTTCTTTTCTCAGCTATTTGTAAGGTCTCCTTAGACAACCATTTTGCCTGTTTGCATTTCTTTTTCTTGGGGATGTTCTAGATCACTGCCTCCTGTACAATGCCACGAATCTCTTTCTGTAGTTTTTCAGGCACTCTATCAGATCTAATTGTTTGAATCTATTTCTCACTTCCACTGTATAATCATAAGGGATTTGATTTTGGTCATACATGAATGGTCTAGTGGTTTTCCCCACTTTCTTCAAAAAGGAGATAAATGGATAGATAAGGAGAAAAATAGAAAGTAGAGAAAGGAAGGAACAGAAAATAAAGCCAAACAAGGAAAGATGCAGCAGTGGGTTCAGTTCAGTTGCTCAGTCGTGTCTGGCTCCTTGCAACCCCATGAATCGCAGCACACCAGGCCTCCCTGTCCATCACCAACTCCCGGAGTTTACTCAAACCCATGTCCACTGAGTCGGTGATGCCATCCAACCATCTCATCCTCTGTTGTCCCCTTCTCTTCCTGTCTTCAATCTTTCCCAGCATCAGTCTTTTCAAATGAGTCAGCTCTTCACATCAGGTGGCCAAAGTATTGGAGCCTCAACTTCAGCATCAGTCCTTTTCAATGAATATTCAGGACTGACTTCTTTTAGGATGGACTGTTTGGATCTCCTTGCAGTCCAAGGAATTCTCAAGAGTCTTCTTCAACACCACAGTTCAAAAGCATCAATTCTTCAGCCCTCAGCTTTCTTTATAGTTCAACTCTCATATCCATACAAGACTACTGGAAAAACCTTAGCCTTGACTAGATAGGATCTCAGTTTTTAAGATTAGAACTTACTGAGCACATTTATATGTGGAGGCAAAAATAACCCAATTGGGAGAGCTTTGGGACAGTGGAAGGAGAAACCTTAGTGAGAGGGTAGAAGGGCTCAGAAACTAGTGGAAGGATGAATCTTATATCGATTATACAATGAAAACTAAGTCTTTGTAAGACTGGCAGAATGTCATTGATAAGCCACAGATAATCTGTAAAGGGTGATTTTTAATTATTTTATAATACTGGTTTCTTGCTGATTTAATCACACAATTATGAGAAATAGCTAATATTTATCAATATACCTGATTTTAAATTCCTGATGAAATTCTTAATAACTCAGCTGTCGCTTGTACTTATTCCATCAGCATTTTAATTTTTAGAAAAAACTTCCTACTTTATCTATAATATATTACCTTTGAAAGTGAGACAAAAATAAAACCAAGAATAAAGAATAAATATGCTTAATTTTCACATAAAGTAAATGTCTGAATCCCCTCTTAAAAGAAACTGTTCTGCTGTGTCAGTTTCAAAACTAACAGAGGGCAACAGAAGAAACTGGGAAATTAGGTTCATTGTTTGTTACAAAAAAATTCCAGTCTGTCTCCTCTATTTTAGTGCATATCCTCTGAGGAATGTAAACTTCTCCCCATCTCCAGAAAAAAAAAAAGAAAGAAAGAAACTTAACAGTTACTAAACTCTACTCCAGCATTGTGCTAACGTAGCCAAATTTCTTGTTTACTGAAACTGAAATGTCCTAACATTTGTCCCGTATGTTCCTACCTAGAGGACAAGACTGTACTGACTTCTTTGTGCTTTATAAAATTTTATTTTGGCCTCACCCCTAACCCAAGGAAAAGAAATCTAAACTTTACCTAATTTTAATCTTAGTTAAGGATGGGCAAAAAATACAAATTTGTTTTACACTTCAAGAACTAGGTGCCTAACTAAGGCCTAACCCTTTCATAGGGTTATTTTCACAGGGCCTCAGAGATTTCCGTTTTGTAAGAAAACAGTGGGACTCACGAAGTCAGTGACTTGACCACCTGCCACTAGTTATCAACAGAGTTAGAACTAGATCTCAGGTGTTCTGAGTCTAAGCACACTTTATTTCCCACTCCTTGTGGGTGCCCTTTTAAAGTATTTGTAAATATATGTGGCTAAAACATTGTGCTTCCAAGGGACAGTGTATCCCAGCTGCTGCTGCTGCTGCTGCTAAGTCACTTCAGTCGTGTCCGACTCTGTGTGACCCCATAGACGGCAGCCCACCAGGCTCCCCCATCCCTGGGATTCTCCGGCCAAGAATACTGGAGTGGGTTGCCATTTCCTTCTCCAATGCATGAAAGAGAAAAGTGAAAGTGAAGTCGCTCAGTCTGTCCGACTGTTAGCGACCCCATGGACTGCAGCCCACCAGGATACTCCGTCCATTGGATTTTCCAGGCAAGAGTACTGGGGTGGGGTGCCGTTGCCTTCCCCGTCAATCTTAGCTACTTTCCCTAATCCAGAAGATGGCAACCTATTTGTTGATAACCGGAGCCCACGCTCCCATTTTGCTTTAGGGTGTTTTTATTGCTCCTTAATGTCTCCTGCAGTGAGCATGGACTCCATGGATGAAGGGGAGTCTGCCTTGGTCTGCTAAATTTACACAGCTAGTAAATCTAAAAGAGAACTTTTAGAAACAAATGGCTTATTAGTATTTGCGGCTGGTTTGTGTGTGTAGATTACCATCACATGAGCAATTAAGACTTCTGTGTGGGCATCGTCACCCACTCCACCAGCATCCAAACCACACACCTCTTCCACCACCCTCAGGACTTCTCAGCCCTACCACATCTTGTCCCAGAACTGTGTCCACCCTCACAGTTCCCCAGGGGCAGCCTGCCTCTGCTCTGGGAGCTCGCCTCCACCAAGGCACCCTGCCAATAGGGGCCCTCCTGGGTACCTTGTCAATCTCACTCCCACCCCATGTCCAGAAGCACACACAGCTGAAGTACAGGGGCTTTCACACTCTAGGATCTCTCTTTCCCAGTGGGAGCCATGGGATACACTTTTCCACCTTCTGCTCCACACCCATTTTATAGCCCTGAATATAGTCTCTCCTGGACTCAGGCAAATGCCTTTTTCCTTAAGCCCCAAGAACACAGTTTTTGGGTCTTTAAGCCCCAATTGCTTCTAATTCTTGTTTCTTTACAGAGTAGAGGTTGCTATGGTTCTCCTAAAGAGGAGAATGAAGGGGGAAAAACAGGGGAAGTAATGCTTACAGGCTTCCCAAGCAGCACTAGTGGCAAAGCACCCGCCTGCCAATGAGGAGACCTAGGAAATGTGGGCTTGCTCCCTGGGTCCAGAAGATCCCCTGGAGGAGGGCGTGGCAACCCTCTCCAGTGCTCTTGCCTGGAGAATCCCACGGAGAGAGGAGCCTGGAGGGCTACAGTCCACGGGGTCGAAAAGAGGTGGACACGACTGAAGCGACTTAGCACGCATGCACGCACAGAGTGCTTATAAAAGCCTGACACACACGCTTCATCCCAGAGAGATGTGGCACTGGCAAGATGTGACGCAACCAAAAGCTGTCCTTTGCTTACATTTCTCATCATACGGAGGGAAACATAGAGACTTTGACAACACTTCTTTAAAATTTCCTTTCAACCTTCTTACATCCATTAAGGCTTCCCTAGTCTGCTCTCCTCAAACTTCTTGGGTAACACTTCTCTACCTAGCCCAGACGTTAGAAGTTCAAACCTTTCCCTCTTCCATTTTGGTAACACTCATCTTAACCATTTTCTTAAAGTCCCTTCCCTCCACTTCCTGCCCTTTGGCACCAACTCTGTGCTCCTTTTCCAAATCTGCCCCCCTCAACAACAGAAACACTGCCGAAAGCTTTCTAGGAGTGAAAGTGCCTTAAGATACGCAGGATCTCCTTTAGGGCTGTGGTTCTCAAAGTGTTGTCCTTGAGGTGTCATCAACCAGCACTGGAACTGGAGGAAGCCAGAAATGCTCAGATCCCACCAGACCTACTTAAAAACTCTGGGGCTTAAAGCCCAGTGAGTGGGTTTCACGAGCCCTGCAGGTGTTTCTAATGTGAGCTAAGAGTTGAGGGTCTAATACCAACCATAGTCAGGCGGCTCTCACTCAACACAGTGAGTGTAGATCAGGACTCCAGGGGAGCATTCAAGTCCAACCCCCAGAGACCAGTTTCAACTGGACTACGATGTGGTTCAGAGTTTCTAGGCGATTTTACTGTTTGGCCAGGATGCTGTAACACTGCAGCATCCTCAAATAAGAACCAACTAGGGAAACAATTTTTTTTTTTTTTAAATACTTTGGAGAGTTTCCAGGGTGGGGGAGAAAAGGGTTGGTGCTGGTTTCCTGGTTCAAGTTCAAAATACTTAGCTGTCTTTATAACCTCAACTCTAAAGTAGTTGCTGAGTATGGAGCAAGACTGCATGTCCAATTTTTAAAATTTTACTTCAATAAAAAAACATAAATGATCGTTAACGTTTCTGAGCCCATGTGGTAGAACTGCTCAAAATAAGCAGAACTATTCTGAGCATCATGGGCACCTAGATTGGCAACAGAGTACTGTGGTTCCTTGATGGCTGGCTGGGTGCCCTCCCCCTTAACAAATTTAGCAACACTTCAGGTCGGTGCCCTGGGCAGCTGGCCTTCTCCCTCCCTCTTCTCAGCCCCCCAATCCTTTGGAACACAACTACAATTCTGCTAATGTCTTCAGACAAAGGCATCATTTTATTCCGCTTTTATTAATAGCAGCAAGTGTTAGAGACTTTGTAGCCTGAACCCCATGGGGGAAAAAGTTAGAGACTGGGTGTGGATTTAAGCATTATGCCACTTCATCAAGCCATTTTTCCACTTTCTTTTCATAAGGACCAAAATAGACAATGGAAAAAAATGCCAATTGCGATTTTCCAAATGGGAACGAGACATTGCTTTGGGAGTTCACTAGTGAAGTTTATGTTTAGATAAAATAACACAATCACACAAATTCTACCTTTTCTGGTTTTATCTGCCTCTATTGCTGTCAACGGATTTGATTTGGGGTCTTTGTTTTCTTTCAATTTAAGTAATCACCTGGCATTGTAGTTAATAGTAGTATAACCTTTTTGTTGCAAGGAACTTAAAAGTTGACCAACATATTCAAATTTTAGTATTTTCCTTTTGGTTGCATGAATTACCCTGATTAGAATATCAGTTACAACACATCCTGAAATCCTGTGTGTTATCTGGTTACCCCACAAAAAATGATCACGCTGCAGTTCAGGGACTGAATCACTGAAAGCACATGTTATTTACAGGGAACTTGACTGCCAGCCTCTCTCTGTGCCCGATGACAATAAAACATTTACAATATCTATTCTGTGCTTGCAGTAAAGGCTCAATGAGCAGATAGGAAACACGTAAGAGGGGCACTGTGGTTATCCTCCGAGGAAAAGCACATCTGTTCTTTTGCACACGATATTCTAAACAGTGCTGGGAATGGATACTCACTGCAAAAACTACCTGCTGAGAATTCCATCAAGTCTTGAACCTTGTCTTTGAAATCATTTGCAAAACTCTGGGAAAACAAAAGTTGGAAGAAACGCTGTAGGGAGATAGAACTTGAACTCTGAGCTCCCCCTCCTGACCATGACAGATTATACTGCCTTATCGTCATGACCTCCTCCAAAGATAACCAGTGTGATCCCCAAGGATGTTTATCACCAAAACACATGTAGTACGAGAATGAAGTTCTTGGCACAAATCTTAAAAGTGAAAGGTGAAAGGTGTTGGGCTTTCAGACCCCTCTTTTTTTCACTATTTTCTGGGTACTTTACAATTTCTGATGCTTTAAGTGTATCTTTATCCCCTTCTGCATCTTTCTCAAATCCTATGCAGACTGCCAACAATACTTTCAGTTGTTGTCATTCAGTTGCTAAGTCGTATCTGACTCTTAAAGACCTCAGGGACCGCAGCATGCCAGGCCTCCCTGTCCTTCGCTACCTCCTGGAGTTTACTCCAACTCATGTTTTGAATCAGTACATTTGGCTTAATACAAATGGGAACAGAAAAAAAAAGATATTTTGATGTTCTAGCATTTCTTTAACCTCAGATCTTTTTTTAGGCAATTATAATCATCTATGTTAACTTTGAGTCCTGCTTTACTCGTTTAAATTATATCATAAGAATTTATTGCATTATTAAACACTCTTGCAAAAATGTTTGAATAATTGGTAGTATTCTCTCAGGCAAGTAAATCTTTTAACCAATCCTCTGTCATGTGACAGACATAAAGCTAAATTAAAGTTACCATAACTCTTACCCTAGCTCTAGACATCTCGAAACTAATCAGCAGGTACTGGTCTCAGAGTTGGTACCTAAAAGGCTATTGCAATCAGTAAATTATATAGCCTGTCACACTTGATCAATTTTTACCATATTAACAGTGATTACACGTTTCTCGTCTTTCACTGGGAAATCAAATAATTGACCACAGCTGGCAGTATTTTATTTTACATGGAACACCGCAGCTGGAGGAATGCCAGCCTGGCCTTGAACAGGGCTTTAATTGATGCAAACATTTAGGGGCAATGTCTTGTGTTGGCTGAATGTTTTTTCTTTGCTAACCTTCTACATTGGTTTCTGAATATTTTCAAAAGTACACACTGGAGTTACATAGCCTTCACCGAGGCCTAAGGAGAACCCAGGAGCCCAACAAGCTTTACCCCCAAAATGCAAAACAGCCCTCTGACCTTGCCAGATATGTCATTTCTGAACAGCAGTGTTTGGAAAGTCATGGGATCCCCTCAGGTTTCACAGCTGCTTCATATCGGTGAGTAAGAATAGTAACTTCAGAGGATATATTTTGGATAGCAGTAATTCTTGCCACAGGATTTTTATAAGCAAGAATGAAATATAAACTTTTCCTACCATTTAGGTTTAAAAACTCTTCGTAATATGCACCATGTTTTACCCAAAACAATTCATTAAACAAAGAAAGTTTCTATGAGTGAAAAGGTGAGAGAGATGCAGATTATCAGTATCAAATTTATTCATTCAGCAGAATACTAATATGTACGTGCAGTCATTTTGTTATTAGAAAGAAATACTAAATTTATTCTGCCCACATAATCCACAGAATTTGGGTCAACATGCTATATAATTTAAACTTTAATTTTCCTAAAGTTGATTTGAAGGAGGAAACAGACAGAACAGGTTCCATCTTGAAAGCAGGACTCCATCTTGGGCCATGCCGTGGACTTTGAGCTAGGTGCCCAGTATCCATGGAAATGACATATCAACTGGAAAACCAGGCCCCCTGGATGGAAGAGCCCCAGTGCTTGAACCTAGACTCTCTGTTACCTAAAAGAATACCCTAATTATCTGTGTACCAAATAAAATCATAAATTCTATTATGCTTATTGGGGTATGACCACAGGCCTATTGATAATTGTCCACTGTTAACTACTAGGCTTAAGGCATATGAATCACAGGGTAACTTTGATTGTATCTCTCTTTTCCTTTGTTAAGATTAGTTTGAGGGAATTTGGGGAGGTGGGTTTGGGTACATACATTTAGGGTATATAAGGTTTTCTGAAAAACTGGTCAGGGTCCTTGGTTAAGAGGAGACTCTGCCTTGGGCCCACGGGTGTAATAAACTGCACTCCACTATCTGCATTGTCCTTCTGAGTGAGTTTGTTTCCCAGAACATGTGGCTACAACATTTGGTACATGGCCAGGAAACTCCTCACTTTGAGGAGACAAGTCCCATTTGGGACTACTCTGAGGCTTCGCGGCTCGAATCTTCTAGAGGGGGGAAGGCGCCTCACCCTTCTGGAAGGATTCTGCTTTTCAATGCCCGGACCTTTCATGTTAGCAGGTAGTGGACGGCAGCAGGGGAACTGAGCGCTGAGGTGAGGAGGAACCCACCCGGCAGGATGGAAGAGGCGGCCTAATCACCCCCCCGCCCAGGAGGGATTAGAAGGGGCACAGACCCACAGGAGCCTGGAACAGGCAGGTGGCAATGATTGCTTGGTACACAGGTTGACGAGTGTGTTAGGGCTTAGGAAGGAAATTTGTGAAGGTCATTTAGAGGCAGTGTCCACGCCATCTTGGGGAAAATTATTACCAAGCAATTGCCAGGGGATTTTTAGGAGAAGAAACTTGGTTTTAGCGTGCTCGTATTTCGCCCTTCCCAAGGAGGTGACCCATAGCTATGAAATTCTTGACCCACCTCAGAATTGTCAGGCTAGAAGGGGGTGATACGTAAGTGAGTATGAATTGGCTTTTCCTGGGACGGCCTGGGATGTGGGATATTTAACCCATCTGTATTTTAATCTGCACCTGATCAAGCCCACCAAGGCAGAATGGGCTTTAACAGTTAAGGGAGAGAAACAGTCTTGGATCACGTGTTCTGGTTAGGCTGTGCTGACCGGCAGGTGAAGACACGCCAATCCCCCTTCTCCCTCTGGGATCTGGCAGGTAAGGCTCTTCTCACCCCAGTTAGGAAGGAGGCAGAATGGCAATTTAAGTATCATTGAGTGGAAATATCAGAAGTACATAGGGTACTGAGAACTTCGTAGCCAGAACGAAAAGGAAAAGGAGAAGGTCCGAGAAGGTAAGCAAGATGAGGGAAAGTGAATCTAAGGCAACTGTATTGGATGCATGATTAAAATTTTAAAGAAGGGATTAGGAGGAGACTATGGGGTGAAGATGAAGCCTAACCGCCTCCACATACTCTGTGAGGTCACATGGCCCCCGATGGGAGTAGGATGGCCACCAGAGAACACCATGAACTTAAAAATAGTGGAAGCAGTCTATGCAGTAGTCACAGGAGAGCCAGGACACGTGGATCAATATCCATACATTGACTCATGGCTAGGGTTAGCTCAAGACTCTCCTACTTGGACAAGGTTCTGTATCCAGAAGGGAAAGGGGAAAATATTAATGGCACAAAAATTGACTGATGATAAAACAGGAAACTCTACAGGATTTGGACGGGGATGACCTGACCCCTTCCCCATACTGGATAATGACGCGCCTGCCTCCCAGGGCTCCACCAGGACCGGAGGCCGCCTTACTGCCCGATCCAGGGCCAGGGGAAGTTCCTGCAGCAGCCACTGCTCTCCACCAGCTCTCCCGGGGTTCGTAGAGCCGCCGTTTCGGCGGGCTCCAATCCCAGCAATGGAGAGCTCTGGCCAACGCCCCCAGAATCCACCTCGGTAGATTGTATCCACCTCTCTCGTAAACCCTCAAGAAAAATGGAGGCTGCCCGATCTCCTGGAAGGGAAACTGTACAGGCTAAACAGTCAAGAGACAGAGTTGACTCAACAATTCCCTGAGGTCTGGGCGGAAGACAACCCCCCCAGGCTTGCAAAACAAGTCCCTCACACTGGTAATAGAACTCAAACCTGATACAGTTATGTCAGCACCCACCTGGGCCTGCCAGACCTTGTGAAGCCATTTATTCTTTACATGACTGAAAAGGACAAGGTGGCTATGGGAGTGTAGTCCCAGACTTTGGGGACATGGGATGGACCAGTGACTTATCTCTAATCAGATGGACAATATTGCCACTGGGTGGCTGGGACACTTACGGGCGGTTGCTGCAGTTGCCTTACTGGTCCGGGAGGCAACCAAGCTGACTTTGGGCCAAGATTTGTTTGCAAAAGTCCCGCATGAGGTTAACACTCCCCTGGGATGGAACCCCCATAAATAGCTGTCAACATCCCGGATTACTCAATACCAGGGACTGTTATGTGAGAACCCCCATGTTACTACTGAGCCTTGTCAGGTTCTGAATCTGGCCACTCTCTTTCCTGTGGGAGAAGGTGGGCCCTCACATGAATGCAAGGAAATATGCCAGCAGACCTGACTTGAGAGACCAGCCAATCCCGGACCCAGATTTGGTCCTGAACACCAATGGCACCAGCCTGGTGAAACAAGGACAGTGATTGTCAGGATATGCAGTAGTCATGGAAGAAACCATCGTGGAGGCTAGCTCTCTGCCATCACTCTGGTCCGCTCAACAGGCCGAACTATATGCTCCAATCCAGGCCCTCCAGCTGTCAAAAGGTAAGAAGACAAACATTTACGCACACTCCAGGTATGTTTTTGCCACACTACAGAGCTCTGTATAAGGAGAGAGGTCTTTGACAGCTAGTGAAAAAGATATTAAAAATAAGGAAGAAATTAAGATCCTATTAGATGCTGCCTGGAAACCAGAAAGGGTTGCAGTCATACATTGCTGAGGACGTCAAAAAGAGGATACCCCCCAGGCTCAGGGAACAGACTGGCAGATAAGACCACTAAACCAGCAGCCAAGGGCTTGAGGGTGACATGTGAAGCCCCTATTAAAGCTCTCATATTGGTGGAGCTACCTGAGCTAACGCTAGACTCTCCAAAATACACTGAAGCCCAAAAGCAACTAGCCAAAGCAGAAGGGCCATCAAGGCTGAAAAGGGATAGTGGGAATTGCCAGGTGGCAAATTATTGGTACTGGAGGAGCTGGCACCCACTCTGGTAAGCCAAACACATCAAGCGACCCATCTAGGCCATGATAAACTGGAAGAGCTAATTTGAAAATATTTCTTGGTTCCCCGCCTCTCTTCCCTATGCAGGACAAAATCTCAGAACTGCACCGCCTGCTCACAGGTCAATGCTGCCTCTTGGCACAGACAGAAACC
This sequence comes from Oreotragus oreotragus, assembly GCA_006410675.1. Lineage (NCBI taxonomy): Eukaryota > Metazoa > Chordata > Mammalia > Artiodactyla > Bovidae > Oreotragus > Oreotragus oreotragus. The sequence goes on from SJYX01022196.1 coordinate 157,644, forward strand.
TTCAGGGATTGGGTAAAAGGCACGCTGCCCTTTGAACACCTGGAAGTGGACTTCACTGAAATGAAACCTCACCGACACTACCATTACCTGCTGGTCACGGTATATACATTCTCGGGATGGGTAGAAGCTTTTCCTACCCGGACTGAAAGAGCATCAAAAGTAGCCTGGTGCCTGCTGAGGGTGATAGTTCTCAGGTTTGGATTTCCTACCAGCATTGGATGGGACAATGGCCCGGCTTTTGTAGCTGATTTAGTATAACAAGTAAGCAAAACTTTAAACATCAAGTGGAAATTACATACAGCATATAGGCCCCAGAGTACTGGGATGGTGGAAGGAACCAGCCAGACACTTAAAGAGACACCCTCCAAGTGGATCTTAGGGACTGACTGTTCCTAGGTGGACTTGTTTCCGATGGCTTTGCTCAGACTCAGGATGACCCCACAGTCCCATGGCTCCTCTCTGTACAAAATTGTGTATGGGAGGCCCCCTGCCATAATAAAACAGGTGTCAACAAATTAGCCTCAGGTAAGGGGAGATGAGATTTCACAGCAGATGGAACAACTGGGTAAGGTAATAAATCAGGTAACTAAGTTTGCACAAGAAAGGGTGCCGTTCCCCCTTAGGGAACAGATTCACTAATTTGTGCTCTGGGATCAAGTGTGGTCAAGGACTGGAAACACGACTCCTTGGCCCCACACTGGAAAGGCCCATATACTGTTGTTCTAACCAGCCCTACTGCAGTTAAAGTTGCAGGTGTCACTCCCTGGATCCAGCACATGAGGGTGAAGAGAGCATACCATGCACACCCGGAGGATGCCGAGTGGACTACACAACAGGACCCCACTGATCCCCGTGAAACCAAGATCATCTTAAAGAAGAAACAGAGATGAAGCTCTACAATCAACCGCTGCTACAAGGACTTGCTGGTATCATCTTGAGACTAACCATAGCTTCAGTACAAAGACGGACCTGCGCTATAATTACAGTTGAATGTTGTGTATATATTCCTGATTTCAGTTCAGTTCAGTTCAGTCGCTCAGTCGTGTCCGACTCTTTGCGACCCCATGAAGTGCAGCACGCTAGGCCTCCCTATCCATCACCATCTCCCGGAGTTCACTCAGACTCACGTCCATCGAGTCCGTGATGCCATCCAGCCATCTCATCCTCGGTCGTCCCCTTCTCCTCCTGCCCCCAGTCCCTCCCAGCATCAGAGTCTTTTCCAATGAGTCAACCCTTCGCATGAGGTGGCCAAAGTACTGGAGTTTCAGCTTTAGCATCATTCCTTCCAAAGAAATCCCAGGGTTGATCTGCTTCAGAATGGACTGGTTGGATCTCCTTGCAGTCCAGGGGACTCTCAAGAGTCTTCTCCAACACCACAGTTCAAAAGCATCAATTCTTCGGCATTCAGCTTTCTTCACAGTCCAACTTTCACATCCACACATGACCACAGGAAAAACCATAGCCTTGACTAGGCGGACCTTAGTCGGCAAAGTAATGTCTCTGCTTTTGAATATACTATCCAGGTTGTTCATAACTCTTCTTCCAAGGAGTAAGCGTCTTTTAATTTCATGGCTGCAGTCACCATCTGCAGTGATTTTGGAGCCCAAAAAAATAAAGTCTGACACTGTTTCCACTGTTTCCCCATCTATTTCCCAGGAAGTGATGGGACCGGATGCCATGATCTTCGTTTTCTGAATGTTGAGCTTTAAGCCAACTTTTTCACTCTCCTCCTTCACTTTCATCAAGAGGCTTTTTAGCTCCTCCTCACTTTCTGCCACAAGGGTGGTGTCATCAGCATATCTGAGGTTGTTGATATTTCTCCCGGCTATCTTGATTCCAGCTTCGAAAGAAATATGTCTCTGGAGTGACAACTATGTTACAATAGCTACTAATTTCTCAGATAAATTTTAATTTAATCTATTTATATTTTAGGCAGGTAGTTGGCAACTAAAAAATCAGAGGACCACAAGTTATTTGAGCTTGATGGGCTGGAGAGGTCAATTTATCCAACCCCAGTTTTACAAATAAGGATATTGGGATCTAGAAAGGGCAAGTCATTTGCTCATGGTCACACATACAGTTGTATCAGTCAGTTCAGTTGCTCAGTTGTGTCCAGCTCTTCATAACACCATATGTTGCAGCATGCCAAGTTTCCCTGTCCATCACCAACTCCTGGAGCTTGCTCAAACTCATGTCCATCGACTTGTTGATGCCATCCAACCATTTGATCCTCTGTTGTCTCCTTCTCCTGCCTTCAGTCTTTCCTAGCATCAGGGTCTTTTCCAATGAGTCAGTTTTTCGCATCAGGTGGCCAAAGTATTGGAGTTTCAGACTTGGCATCAGTCCTTCCAATGAATATTCAGAATAGGTTTCCTTCAGGATGGACTGGTTTGATCTCCTTGCAGTCTAAGGGACTCTCAAGAGTCTTCTCCAACACCATAGTTCAAAAACATCAATTCTTCAGTGCTCAGCTTTCTTATACAGTTGTATCAGTCAGTTCAGTTGCTCAGTTGTGTCCAGCTCTTCATAACACCATATGTTGCAGCATGCCAAGTTTCCCTGTCCATCACCAACTCCTGGAGCTTGCTCAAACTCATGTCCATCGACTTGTTGATGCCATCCAACCATTTGATCCTCTGTTGTCTCCTTCTCCTGCCTTCAGTCTTTCCTAGCATCAGGGTCTTTTCCAATGAGTCAGTTTTTCGCATCAGGTGGCCAAAGTATTGGAGTTTCAGACTTGGCATCAGTCCTTCCAATGAATATTCAGAATAGGTTTCCTTCAGGATGGACTGGTTTGATCTCCTTGCAGTCTAAGGGACTCTCAAGAGTCTTCTCCAACACCATAGTTCAAAAACATCAATTCTTCAGTGCTCAGCTTTCTTTATGGTTCAACTCTCACATCCATACATGATTACTGGAAAAACATAGCTTTGACTAGATGGGCTTTGTTGGCAAGTTAATGTCTCTGCTTTTTAATACACTGGTTTGTCATAGGTTTGTCATAGCTTTTCTACCAAAAAGCAAGCGTCTTTTGATTTCATGGCTGCAGTCATCATCTGCAGTGATTTTGGAGCCAAGAAAATAAAGTCTGTCACTGTTTCCATTGTTTCCCCATTTGCCTTAAAGTAATGGGACCAGATGCCATGATCTTTGTTTTTTGAACATTGAGTTTTAAGCCAACTTTTTCACTCTCTTTCACTTTCATCAAGAGGCTGTTTAGTTCTTCTTCAATTTCTGCCATCAGGGTGGTGTCACCTGTATATCTGAGGTTACTGATACTTCTTTTGGCAATCTTGATTCCAGCTTGTGCTTCATCAAGCCCGGCATTTCGCATGATGTACTTTGCATCCAAGTTAAATAAGCAGGGTAACAATATACAGCCTTGACATACTCCTTTCCCAGTTCGGAACCAATCTATTATTCCATATTCGGTTCTAAGTGTTGCTTCTTGACCTGCAAATAAGTTTCTCAGGAGACAGGTAAGGTGGTCTGATATTCCCAACTCTTGAAGAATTTTTCAGTTTATTGTGATCTGCACAGTCAAAGGCTTTGGCATAGTCAATAAAGCAGAAGTAGATGTTTTTCTGGAACTCTGTTGCTTTTTCTATGATCCAGCGAATTTGGCAATCTGATCTCTGGTTCCTCTTCCTTTTCTAAATCCAGCTTGAATATCTGGAAATTCTCAGTTCATGTACTGTTGAAGCCTGGCTTGGAGAATTTTGAGCATTACTTTGCTAGCATATGTCATGAGTACAATTGTGCAGTAGTTTGAACATTCTTTGGCATTTCCCTTCTTTGGAACTGGAATGAAAACTGACTTTTTCCAGTCCTGTGGCCACTGCTGAGTTTTCCAAATTTGCTGGCATATTGAGTGGAGTGCTTTAACAGCATCATAAGTTCATACATACAGCATCATACAGTTGCATATTTGATATCAGTACCCAAGTCTCCTTATGTCTTGTTCAATGTTTTTTTTCTGTTAATATTATTGCTTACAGAAGAGATTGTTGTTTAAAAATTCATTTGTCACTAGGTTTCATGAAATTTGGAAGATCAAATTTCATGGAAACAAAGTCATAAGCTAAGAGTTCTCCTTTGCTCCATTCTATACTTTGTTTCCATGCTAATTTAAGCTTTAAGTCATATTAATGCTAGCTTTAGACTTTCTATTGCACATGTCCATTCCTTTTGATTCTTGTCTTTATCTGGTCATCTCATGCATAGGACATTGCAGTTACCTCCTACATGATCTCACCTCCAAACACTCGTAGCAATTCATTCTGCCCATCTTGTCGGTTTCAACTTCCTAAAGCATGTTATCTTCTTTTTTTTTGTTTTCTAAAATCTATCTATTCTTCAAGGCTAAAATCAAAGATTGTCTCTTTCATTATGATTTCACTTACCATGCTAGGTATAAGTGATGCCTTCATCTAAATTCGTATAGCTCTTAGTTTTTATAGCTATTAAATTCTTATAGCTATCACTCTAGATATAAGTGATGCCTTCATCTAAATTCGTAAAGCTATTAGTTTGTTTTAGCTATTAAATTCTTAAGCTATTAGCATTCAACTTTAATTCATCATATATTTTTGAGTTCCTATTCTATGCTAGGAAATCATGTGGAGTTTACTACTCACAGAGTTTCAGTGCAATAATTTGTGACTATATTTCTTATTTCAGATTATAATATACTTGATAACAGGGACTATGCTTGAAGATTTTGGCACTCTCCATGGCCCCATAGCAAAAAGCCTTTTGTACATAGTTGATGATCTGTAAATATTTGTAGATATATGTTGAGCTAAGAAGGTGCTATCAGGGTGATGAAAGTGGCCTCTGTAAGATCATTACACAAACTGTTAGATATCAGTTATAACTATTTGAAGAGCTTCCCTTAACTCTTAAAGAAGTTTGTTCTTTACATATCATGAAAGTGATAAAATGATCAAGGAAGAAATATCAAGGAAAAGAGGGTATTTCATTCATACTCAGATAAATATTGTCAACAATAGGAAGTGGAAGAACACTGAATCGGATTAAAAATCCTTCAATCTCAGTTTCTACATATATACAAATGGGACAGTGTTTCAAACCCACTTTTGCATATGGAGTAGTTGTTCTGCATTAGTTAATGATGAGAACTGTAAAACTGTGTAACAGTAAGGTGTTTTGTTACTGTAAATCTATGTAACTATAAGGTATTATTATTTAATGGAATTCTGAATTCAAAAAGGAGCTATATCAAAATGTAATAATTTGTAATGTTAAGTATGTCTTAATTGGTGATGATATGCTTTTAGTTTAATCTAATTTTATTTTATGATGGTAGAGTGGTCCTTGTCAGAGATTAAATCAAGGGAGGAATGTAAGGGACTTAATAGAGTTTCAGATACATAATTTTCTTCTTTCCCACTCCTGCCCCTTACCATTACATTGAGAGCATATCCAGATCAAGATTCCTTTGCTCTGACAGTGCTTGATTGTCTTCATCTGCAGCAAGACTAAACCAGATAGGATTACAGAATGATCAACTGGCAAATGAACTCATTTTGTTAGAAACAGCTTGGCTGAGTTCTGCCTATAGAACTGTCAGTATTTCACATTTAATTTAAGCTTCCCTAAACAAAAACAACAGAATAATCTCTGTTCGTTTCCAAGGAAAACCATTCAATATCACAGTTATCCAAGTCTATGCCCCAACCAGTAATTGTCAGGTAAAAGTTATGTCTGATGATAATCTTCCTTTTTGGACTTCAGTCCTATCTTGGGTGAAGGGTGTTTGGTGGAAACTATATAAAGCATTGTTATAGTTGTCTTGATAGTTCTGCTTTGTGGACCCTTTATTTCACAATGTATTATGAACTTTGTAAACCAAAGGTTGATGTTGTTCTCCCAAACTGGAGGTCAGAGAGTCAAGGTGCAATATATCCCTATGAATGATGCTCATACTACGAGTAAAGAGCATCAAAAGAGGGGAATGAACGAGGAAACAGACAGAACAGGCTCCATCTTGAGAGCAGGATTCCATCTTGGGCCAGACTTGGGTGGACTTTGAGCTAGGTGCCCAGTATCTATGGAACGACATACCAACTGGAAAACCAGGTCCCCTGGATGGAGGAGCCCCAGGGCTTGTACCTAGACTCTCTGTTGCCTAAAAGAATACCCTAATTATCTGTGTAACAAAATAGACTCCTACATTCTATTATGCTTATTGGGGTATGACCACAGACCTATTGATAATTGTCCACTGTTAACTACCTAGGCTTAAGGCATATGAATCACGGGTNGAATACCCTAATTATCTGTGTAACAAAATAGACTCCTACATTCTATTATGCTTATTGGGGTATGACCACAGACCTATTGATAATTGTCCACTGTTAACTACCTAGGCTTAAGGCATATGAATCACGGGTTAACTTTGATTTATCTTTCTTTTCCTTTGTTCGGACTAGTTTCAGGGAATTGGGGGAGGTGGATTTGGGCACGTACATCTAGGGTATATAAGGTTTTCAGAAAAACTGGTCAGGGTCCTTAACTAAGAGGAGACTCTGCCTTGGGCCCGCTGGTGTAATAAACTGCACTGCACTATCTGCATTGTCCTTCTGAGTGAGTTTGTTTCCCAGAATGCGTGGCTACAACAGATTCACTGGACACTGTAAGAAAAAAACAGATCATAGGAAACATTCTCTAGGACATATCCTTGATTTACTAAAAATAGAGACAGAAACAAAGAACCCAATTTTATTACAGCTGTTTTTTACTTCACAGAACAAAGAATGCTGGTGTCTACAGTAAAGGCACAGTTGAAGAAACAAAAATAACCCTTAAAAAATTAAATTACTATATCATCCTCAAATCTTTAAAACATAATTAAGGATAAGTTTGAATGAGCCAATGAAACTATTTTTACTTCTAATAAATAACTATACACACACACACATTTACACTCCCACAGACTCTGGCCTTCTATGTTACTTTTAAAATTTTGAAAAGTCAGCATTTTAAAGCTTGTATATACTTTCATTATGTGCACATTAACATAAGAATGATTGTAAACTATTTGCTTTTAATTTTAGGGTTAAAATGTTTTTTCATGGGGTAACAATTTTTAAGCTTATCTACTTTTAGCAGCTTTCAAGTTTTTACTACAATATTTTCAAAATTTTATATTTAAGAAAATTGTTGACTGGTATCTTTAAATATTTCTCCAAGTCCTGTGGGCCAGTTTTCATGGCCTCTCCTGGGTTAACAAGGTTATGTGGTTATCTCTCACTGTAACACACACTCTACCACCAGGGAACAGCTTTAGAGGTAAAATATAAGTCTTATAGGTGTTCTAGTCCAGGGATTATATCGATAACACCTCAAACCAAAATGCCTTAGGAGTTTAGAACATTTTATAAAAAACTTTTAGTGATAAAACACATGTCAAAATTGTAACCGGTTAGTAACAAGAGAATGACTTCACAAGATTTTAGAAACTGGTAACTTAAATTTACATAACCATGGCACATCTACTTGCCAACAAATGTAAACTTTATTTTATTTTATTTTTATCTCAGCCTAGGAGTCTGCAGTCCCTGCTTCCACTGGTGTCAAATGGAGCTGTTCTGTTCATAAAGTGTCTTTTGTATCATCACATGTGGGAACTTAGTAACCTTTTCACCACCACAATTAGAAATAACAAAGAAGCACACATTCATTCAGTATAAATTCTGAGCATTAATAGTTGGCCCAGGACTGGTAGAGTTATTAGACTGGTTCATATCTGGTTCACTGTGTTTCGAACTTGGTAAAATAAGCATTCAGCGAAGGTTCCCATGCTTGAGGCTAGACACCAGTTTATGGGGCAAAAGGCAATGAGACAATTTAACTTTTAGTTCAGTGTTTTTCCATTAATTGGGCCACACATTCTTACAAGCACCATTGCACACAGTTTGGTTCTGAGAAGATTTGCAGGCGTTTTGTGTGTCTTTTGTTAGTTCCAACATACAGTTTATCCTTGATTTAGCAGACTACAGTTACACAAGACTTTTCTTAATTGCTTTTCATGCACAGTTGGGAGAAACAGCAGCCAGCCTCTAAGTGAAAGTTTTGTGGCCATGAAATGGCAGCTTGAAGTGCCTCTTTTCCTGTGTTTATTATTGACAATTCAATTAGCATGCCAGAGCAGCTGCAGGCTGCAGAAGGCAGGGTCAACTGAACTGCACAACTAATTTTATTAACACACAAAACAGAGGGGCAAACCTGGCTGCCATGCATTTTCGTCATGTACTTACTGAAGAACACAACAGACAGGGGCAAGTCTAGCTAGTTTTCCCAAATTTTAATCTTAGGGAAAATCACATATTTAAGCTTATTTTTCCCCACTAATGGCTGATTAAAGTCATCCATTTTCTTACTCTTCAGGCTTTATCAAAAACCATACCGTACTTGGCAACAAGGAGATAAAGACCTCATATTCACTCAGGGTTTTCTTTTAATAAAAAGTGATTTTTTTTTTTAAATCAAAGGCAAACAAAGTAAATATCATATAAGGGCTTCCCAGGTGGCTCAGCCGGAGAAGGCAATGGCACCTCCACTCCAGTCCTCTTGCCTGGAGAATCCCATGGACGGAGGAGCCTGGTGGGCTGCAGTCCATCGGGTCACTAAGAGTCGGACACGACTGAGCAACTTCACTTTCACTTTTCACTTTGATGCATTGGAGAAGGAAATGGCAACCCACTCCAGTGTTCTTGTCTGGAGAATCCCAGGGACGGCAGAGCCTGGTGGGCTGCAGTCCATGGGGTCGCTAAAAGTTGGACATGACTGAGCGACTTCACTTTCACTTTCCACTTTCATGCACTGGAGAAGGAAATGGCAACCCACTCCAGTGTTCTTGCCTGGAGAATCCCAGGGGCCGGGGACCCTGGTGGTCTGCCATCTATGGGGTCGCACAGAGTTGGACATGACTGAAGCGACTTAGCAGCAGCAGCAGCGGCGGCGGCGGCAGCAGCAGCAGGTGGCTCAGTGGTAAGGAATCTGCCTGCAATGCAGGAGAAGTGGGAGACATGGGTTCAATTCCTGGGTAGGGAAGATCTTCTGGATAAGGAAATGGCAACCCATTCCAGTTTTCTTCCTTGTAAAATCCCATGGACAGAGGAGCCTGGGGGACTACAGTCCTTGGGGTCACAATAGAGTCAGATATGGCTTAGCGACAAAACTAGGGTATTTTATGAACAACACATCCAGCGATGATGTTTTGGGGTAGCCAGTCAAAGTGAAAGTCGCTCAGTTGTGTTCTACTCTTTGCAACCTTGTAGACTGTAGCCTGCCAGGCTCCTCTGTCCATGGAATTCTCCAGGCCAGAATACTGGAGTGGGTAGCCATCCCCTTCTCCAAGGGATTTTCCCAAACCAGGGACTGAACCCAGGTCTCCCGCGTTGCAGGTGGATTCTTTATCATCTGAGCCACCAGGGAAGCCCAAGAATACTGGAGTGGGTGGCCTATCCCTTCTCCAGCGGATCTTCCCAACGCAGGGTAGCCAGAAGCATACTGAACTGTTTGGTTGTAGTAGTACTAGTCCAGTGTAACTGGTGAGACAAGCCACACAGTGCCAACAGCTACGTGTAGGCAGGTCAGCTGAGAGTAGTTCAGGGACAGTGGGAGATGCTCCTGGGTGGAATCTGGCTCTGGGAGTGGATCTGGGGCAGTTTCCAGACAGATGCTTCATGTTCTACTGGTGCAGCCACTCTCCAGAAGCCATGTCATACTGGTTCCCCCGGATGCCTGGTAGGGCTCGGAGGTGACAGCTGTATCTCCAGGAGTTGGTGTTGAGATTGGCTCCAGCAGCAGGAATGACCCTCAGGTCCTTCACAGGCCACAGCCAGAAGGTGGGGAGGGTTCCTTTCAGAGTTCACACATGGTGGCATTGGCTTTCCACATACCAACACTCATGGTTTTTAAGCTAACACTTCAGTTATCTTATTCTTCGACTGTGGAGCACAGCTTGTAGAATCTTTGTTCCCCAACCAGGGATTGAACCTGTGCCCCCTGCAATGGAAGTTTGGAGTCCTACCCACGGGACTGCCAGGGAATTCCTGCCAACACTTAATTCTGATGCCTTAGTTTGACTTTGGACATAACTCTTGGGTGATGGCTAACAGAGAGTCTGAGCTGCAGGCAGGGACCTCACAAGGAAACAGCGTAGGTGGCTGTTCTCCTTGCTGTTTACATACCAACAATTCTGCAATGGGCAGATTTTCCGACTGCATTACTTTTCTTTCCAGCACCATCAGCAAGGTCTCCTGAATTGTTCCATTCTAATTCTTGCATCGTTTTGCCTCTTTGCCTACCTTTATCAAAAATGTTTTTATCATCCTACTTTGCCCTTCTTCAGGGTTTAACACTCCAATGTAAGCAATCCCCAAAGTATTAATTTCACCCCTACTGGTCTTAAGTTGACTTTCCGGTCAGGCTCAGTTGTCTTCTGCTACCTTCTCATGCCTACCTTCCGCCCCCACCCCTAACCTACATTAGACTTCTTGTCAAATACATTAGGCTTCAAAATAAGTGTTTCAGAAACTGTGAGTGTGAGGATAGTGAAGGGCAGCAGTCCCATAATGACAAGATATAAAAACTCCTAGATCACCAACTCTCATCAAAAAAATAGAGAAGAATCTAAAGAAAGGGGCTCTGAGATAAGATAGAATCTCATTTATACAAAATCCACTCTTAGAAGATTTCATATAGAGTTGAATGCTAAGTTGACTGTCATTCTTCACGTTACATAGTTAGAGATGTCAGTCCTTAAGAAACTTATTTTGCAGCCTAATGATCTCCTTCCTGAATTCCAAGGTTATTTCAATACCCCTAGTTTCTAAAAGCCTAATTAATGAATATAAGAATAATGATAATTTAAGAATTATATGACTGTTTAAGAATAATATGACCTTCATTGCATTTGCAACTACCAGTTATGTTTATTGCTTTATATTCCCTAAGGAAAGGGTAAGAATTTTCTTAAGGCCAGCATAACAATTACTCTCTCCTTACAGTGTTTTCTCCTCACAGCTCTTTGGAATTGTCTCTCATGCTGTATATACCACACACAAATATGGATTTTTTAGGATCCTAAACCCTCAGATTGTGTTTAATTACAGTTAACCTTAGAACTTTCAGTTATACTTGGAGGAAATTAGAGAACCAGATTAGCCAATACTTCTCTTCACTGCTTTTTTTGCAAAAATGTGTTTCTAACCCTAGGAAAACATCTCCTAATGAAACCTCCTAAAGTCAAGGTCTTAAGCCACAGGCAAACACAATGTTGGCCACATTTCATGTGAGCTCTCAAAGGCTGATCTGTTCGTTGATTGGAATGATTCAGTAGTGGTCATGTAATTGTTTCCCACAGGCCACTAAGAAATGTAAACAAACTGCGATAACAAAGTTAAAGTCTGATTTATGAAGATGGTATACATGTTTCACATACCTAATTCATTCCTGGGCACTTGAGTGGGATTAAGTAACGCAGAATCATGTCTAACTCCATAATCCTGCTCTTACATCACCTTCAAAGAGATGTCAGCTTTGCCATATTCACATATATAAAGCCCTAGCCGTTATATTAATAAGCATTTTCCTAGATATTCCTAACACAATTTGGGATTATTGCCACCTTCTGGCAATATTTCTGCCCCACCTCCAATATCTATTAGGTCATCTTTTCTCTTTTATCTTCACACTCCCTACAATCCAACCCATCAGCTATGAATTCAAAATCTGATATGTATCCTAAATCTTTCCACTTCCCTCCATAACCACTACAATCACCACTCTAATCTAAACCACCATCTCTCACCTGGAATATTGCCACAGTCTCCTTTCTTTAATCATGCTCCCAACCCTGTATCAACTCCGGGAAATCTTTTACAAATATAAATCTGACTGTGTCATTTGCCTGCCCAGAACACTCCAGTGGTTTTCCGTATCACTTTGACATAAACCAGACTCCCTCCTGTGACCCCCGTGACCCTCCAGGGTTTGCCCCTGCTACTTTCTCAGAATTTGCCTCCTCCCTCTCTCTCCATCCTCCATTCTACTCCCTCCACACTTCCTCCAAGTGGTTGGGCAATGTCCAGCTTCAGGATTTTCAAATGGCCCTTCAACCCAACAGAAATACTACCCTCACATCAAGCACGGCAGTCTCCTTACCAAAATGTCTGTTCTTCAGAGAAAACTTCCCTAACCACCAGGCATGAATTCAGATGTTGCAAGCGCTAAAGCTTATGTAACTTGGGAGAAGTTCTTTTAAGGAAAAATTGTAAATCTTAAATTTGTAAATCTTATTAAAAACACATGATCACAGGGCTCCATTGCTGGAACAAGTGAAGGACTCTAAAGCTTAAGATCATTACCTTCACCATGATTCCTGCTCCATGACTACCATTGTGAAGTAGGTCCTCTCCACCCTACCCTCACCTCCAGCCCACAGCCTCTATTAGCGAATCCTCTTTACCCTTCTTACCACTTCTCACAATTTGTCAGCTGTCTTGTCTGCCTCCAGCATCAGACTGCATTCCAGCAGGGCGGGTACCTTGCAAAAATTCCTACAGCAAATGTCGCATCAAGGTGCCATTGAATGAGTGGGTGATGAAATGTCCTTTAACAATTAACAATGCTAGCTAAATGTAGAGAACTAATTTAAATCTCCGCCTGATCAAAGCAGGCTTGTTTTCTGTCCCTCTCTCCCATGATAAGAAGAACCTTATAATATATCATAATTCCTGGTGTGGAGGAAACAATTGCTATGTCCTCTCTATCTACTTCAAGCCTCAAGAATTTTTTTTGGGGGGGTTTAATATTCTTTTTTAACTTATTTTTTATTGAAGGATAATTGTTTTATAGAATTGTGTTGTTTTTTGTCAAACCTCAACATGAATCATCCATAGGTATGTATATATCTCCTCCTTTTGAACCTCCCTCCCATCTTCCACCCCATCCCAACCCTCTAGATTGCCTCAGAGCCCCTGTTTGAGTTTCCTGAGCCATACAGCAAATTCCTGTTGGCTATTTTATATATGGTAATGTAAGTTTCCATGTTACACTTTCCATACATCTCACCCTCTCCTCCTCTCTCACCATGTCCATAAGTCTATTCTCTATGTCTGTTTCTCCATTGCTGACCTGTAAATAAATTCTTCAGTACCATTTTTCTAGATTCCGTACATATGCATTAGAATATGATATTTAGCTTTCTCTTTCTGACTCACTTCACTCTGTATAATAGGTTCTAAGTTCATCCACTTCATCAGAACTGACTTAAACACGTTGCTTTTTATGGCTGAGTAATATTCCACTGTGTATATGTACCACAACTTTATCCATTCATCTGTTAGGTTGCTTCCATGTTCTAGCTGTTATAAATAGTGCTGTAATGAACAATGGGATATATGTGTCTTTTTCAACACTGGTTTCTGCAGATACATGCCTAGGAGTGGTATTACTGGATCATATGGTGGTTTTATTCCTAGTTTTTTAAGAAATTTCCATCTTAAAAAAAATCTTCCATATGGCTGTATCAATTTACATTCCCACAAACAGTGCAAGAACATTCCGTTTCTCCACATCCTCTCCAGCATTTATTGTTTGTGGACTTTTTGATGCTGGCCATTCTGACCAGTGTAAGGTGATAGCTCATTTTAGTTTTGATTTGCATTTTTCTAATAATGAATGATTTTAAGCATCTTTTCATGTGTTTGTTAGCCATCTGTATGTCTTCTTTGGAGAAATGTCTGTTTAGGTCTTTTTCCCATTTTTTAATTGAGTGTTTGTTCTGGTGTTGAGTTGTATGAGCTGTTTATATATTTTGGAAACTAATTCTTTTTCAGTTGTTTCATTTACTATTATTTGCTCCCATTCTGAGGGTTGTCTTTTCACCCTGTGTATAGTTTCCTTTGCTATGCAAAAGTTTTTAAGTTTACTCAGGTCCCACTTGTTTATTTTTGCTTTTATTTCCGTTACTCTACGAGGTGTGTCATAAACGATCTTGCTTTGATTTATGTCACCAAGTGTTCTGCCTATGTTTTCCTCTAAGAATTTTACAGTTTCTGGTCTTACATTTAAGTCTTTAACCCATTTTGAGTTTATTTTTGTGAACAGTGTTAGGAAGTTTCTAATTTCATTCTTTTACTGTCCAGTTTTTCCAGCTGTATATTGTCACCCCGCTTATTTAACTTCTATGCAGAGTACATCATGAGAAACACTTGGCTGGAAGAAGCACAGGCTGGAATCAAGATTGCTGGGAGAAATATCAATAACCTCAGCTATGCAGATGACACCACCCTTATGGGAGAAAGTGAAGAGGAACTAAAAAGCCTCTTGATGAAAGTGAAAGAGGAGAGTGAAAAAGTTGGCTTAAAGCTCAACATTCAGAAAATGAAGATCATGGCATCCGGTCTCATCACTCCATTGCAAATAGGTGGGGAAACAATGAAAAAAGTGAGAGACTTTATTTTTTGGGCTCCAAAATCACTGCAGATGGTGACTGTAGCCATGAAATTAAAAGACGCTCACTCCTTGGAAGGAAAGTTATGACCAACCTAGATAGCATATTCAAAAGCAGAGACATTACTTTGCCAACAAAGGTCCGTCTAGTCAAGGCTATGGTTTTTCCTGTGGTCATGTATGGATGTGAGAGTTGGACTGTGAAGAAAGCTGAGCGCCGAAGAATTGATGCTTTTGAACTGTGGTGTTGGAGAAGTCTCTTGAGAGTCCCTTGGACTGCAAGGAGATCCAACCAGTCCATCCTAAAGGAGATCAGTCCTGGGTGTTCATTGGAAGGACTGATGCTAAAGCTGAAACGCCAATACTCTGGCCACCTCATGCGAAGAGTTGACTCATTGGAAAAGACGCTGATGCTGGGAGGGATTGGGGGCCGGAGGAGAAGGGGACGGTAGAGGATGAAATGGCTGGATGGCATCACTGACTCGATGGACATGAGTTTGAGTAAACTCCGGGAGTTGGTGATGGACAGGGAGGCCTGGCGTGCTGCGATTCATGGGATCGCCAAAGAGTCGGACACGACTGAGCGACTGAACTGAACGAAAGGACACTAGGTGGGGCAGCTCTGCCCGGTAATCTCCGGCGACTCTCTCCCCGCCCCATGAACTTCCGCCCCCAGCTGCTCCTCTGCTCCAACCGGCCGACGGCAGCGAGCTACGCGAGGACGCGCAGGCGTGCGCGGTCCTGGCGGGGCGGAGCCCAGGGGTAGCTGGGAAGCGACGCCGGACGTGCGTACGTGCTCGCTCGCGGTGGCGGCGGCGGATCGGAGAGGCCAGAGCCGGAGACCGAGCTGGGATCGGGCCCCGGGCGGGGGCGGTGCGAGCGGCGCCAAGCGAATCCTGGGGGCGGGGACGGAGCCGGGGCGGGAGGGACTGGAGCGGAGTCCGGGAACTAGGCGGGAGGTCCCAGGGTCTCGGGTTGGGGGGGTGGAGCCGCACTTCGTCGCCGCGGGGGTGCCGGGACTCCGGCCGCAGTGCCGCCGCCATCACGGACTTCCTGTGGGACAAGCGCACGGGCCTCGCCGCCAGGACGGTGAGCGCGCGGGCTGGCGGGCCGCGGGGCCGCGCGGAAAGATGGCGGCGACCGTGGGGCGGGCGGAGAGAAGATTGGATTGGGGGCAAGGGGCCCGGGCGAGATTAGGAGAGGGGCTGAAAAGTCCCATTCTAGAGCCCCATTTCTAGGGGCTGAAACCTGGAAAGTGGCAGAGCTGCAGTGTAGGAAGATGAGGTGGAAGGTCGACCTGCCTTAGATGTATTTTGGGAAGACCAGTAGGGAAGTTGGGAGAGATCAAAGTAGGAGACGGAGTGATGGAGTGCGAATAGGAGTGGTTTCAGAGATGAGAAAGAGCAGAATATCAAAGTTGGACCAGAGAACCGTCGTGTCACTTGGAGGATATGGAGAGAGTTTGACTTCAGGAGTGAGTTCTGGATTTTCTAAGTGAGAAAGGGAAAAAAATAGATAAAGAAGTTGAGAAAGGTTGTAGGCTGGAGATCCCTGGGGGATGGGGAGAAGGAAAGCCTGTGAGGAGCTTTGGTGGCAGTGTGTATGTGGTAAGATGACATTTGTGTGGCTGTGCTAAGCACAGTTGGATTACTTGGGAGAATAGTGTGTTTGCATCTTCTTGGTTGTTTTAAGCACTATTGGGCCAAGAATGAATCGAATGCCACCCGCCTCCTCAATTTGAGAAGTAGCTCAAAATGGGAGCCAGATGTTGCAGTCTCTTAAGCCTTTTCCCCACCTAATGCTGCCACCCCAACCCACCCAACAAGACTTCTTTCCCTGCTATTTTGGATCTGTCTCATTCTGTCCTCCTAGCCTCATCTTCCATGATTGTGACTGATTTCTTTCTGATTCTTTCCTTGAAAGAAAAAAAGTTTGTGCATCATGCCATTTCAATCCAGTCACTGAAAGGTGGCCAACTTAGTTTACTGGTGCTGATTAAATTAAAAATCAGTTATTCTGTACATAGTAAGCACAAAAGAGGGGAGGCTGGATGTGAAGCTGACTGCAGCCTGGAGCCTCGTGTGGGAGATTTGGCCAGTGATGTGAGAAATGATTAAGATAGTTCAAAGGGCCAGACCCAGATTCCTGAAACTTACTTATATTTGGTTTACACAACTATACCTGGAAACCTGGGAAACTGGATTCCCGCTCTCAGGACATGGATGGCCTATTTGGGGAGATAATCTACACTTTGAGTAATTGTAAAACATTTGTGATAATATTGTGTAGTAAATCATTATTCTCTTTGAGTTGTGAGGAACTCAGAATGTCACAGATCTACCCTAGATACCAGCCAAAGATGAATTGTTGCAGTCGTCATGAGTTGCACAGTCTTAGCCTCTAATGAGCTGTGGCCCAGACCTGAGTGTCTTCAGGAGACCCCATGTTTGAGGAAAATCAGAACAGAGCAATGAGCTGAGTAGGAGGAAGATTCCTAAAGTTTTCAAGAGTTAGTATACTTCTCTATCAAGGAGAAATTGTAAGCCCAGAGGAAGACTGAGGAGTTGTGAGTGGTTAAAAAAAAAAAAGTAGGAATTGGAGAGCAGGAAACAGCATTTCTAGGGCAGCCAGTCCTTGGAGGGAAAAACTCAGATCCTGCCCCTACTATTTCTCCTTTCCCTTTCCTTACAGATGCCTCATCCTCGAAGGTACCACTCTTCAGAGAGAGGCAGCAGGGGGAGTTACCATGAGCACTATCGGAGCCGAAAGCATAAGCGACGAAGAAGCCGCTCCTGGTCAAGCAGCAGTGACCGTACGCGGCGGCGCCGACGGGAAGACAGTTACCATGTCCGATCCCGGAGGTGAGGCTTCAGGAAGAAAAACTCAAATTAGACCTACTCACTTATTTGTTTATTCAACAAAGATTTATCAGTTTCAACCTAAGTAGCTAATACTACGTGATGCTCAAAATGGGTAACAAGTTAACCCATTTACACTGTGGTGTTAAGAGTGTTATCATAGAGGAAGTATGTTTGAAAGGGGCTAAGGAAGCCTTCAACAGGTTTGATTGCAGTGGGACAAGATACACAGATCAGGGAAAACTTCCCAGAGAACGTGGCATCTAAGCTTGTCTGAATGACAAGAGAAGTGTTGTAGGCAAAGGGAAAGCAAATGCAAAGGACTAGAAACTTGAGATGGCTTATCAGTTAATAGATAAAACAGAGTTAGGTCTCCATGGTTTTAATTAGTCAGCCGCATGTTCAGTGGAAAGGATGGGTTAAGGATAGTTTGGAGCAAAGCTGCATGTCAGTCAGAAATGGCTTGGGAAAGAAGCAGCTCTTCATACCATTACATCTCTGGAGGGGAGGAGGAGGACCTCGGGAAGTTGTCCTGCAGGTGTCTTTTTAGAGGTTATGGTGATGTGCAGATGTGGGGATCTTCCTCTGTGCTTAGTTACTTCACTGCCCTGGCTCTTGTTTCTCTCAGGGTGGCTGGAGTGTGTGAGAACTACTTTTCTCACATTACTCCTTTTCCTCAGTGAGGGGGGACCTTGTTAAATGGTATGGCAAGGACTGGGACCTGAATAGATGCACCTAACTGGGTGTTTGTTGTCCAACAGCAGCTATGACGATCGTTCATCCGATCGGAGGGCGTATGACCGGCGATACTGTGGCAGCTACAGGCGCAACGACTACAGCCGAGATCGGGGAGAAGCCTACTATGACACAGACTACCGGCATTCCTACGAGTACCACCGGGAGAACAGCAGTTACCGCAGCCAGCGCAGCAGCCGTAGGAAGCACCGACGGCGGAGGCGGCGCAGCCGGACATTCAGCCGCTCGTCTTCGGTGAGTGCTAGCCCAGGCCCTTCCTCTCCCCACTCTGCTTCAGCCCTCTGGGACCCCGGTAAGTGAGAAACATTGGGGCGTGAACACTGAGGTGTTCGCTTGGAAGCTCTCCAGCTCTTGGAGGGCCCTGAATCTGCTTCGGAGGTGAATAGGCACAGAGCATTTGTGAACCCCCATGCCCTCCCTGGCATGCTGGGCTTATTGTGTTGGGAGCAGCTCTTCCACCCCCCCAGAGGCCTCCATTTTCTAATGGGGACCTTGCTTGTGAACAGCCTTTCTCCCCCAAGCCCTGGACTCTGGCCCCCTCAGCAGGTGGGCTTGGGTGGGAGCAAGGGGAGACCTGTGCCTGCCTGGAAGGGCACCGTGTAGAGCATGGGGTTGTGGGTGACATTGGCAACAACACCACTTCTCCGCTCTGCCCGTGCCTCTCCCTGTTCCCATTTTGGGTTTGGGGACTTGGGATTGCGCGCCGCTCTCTCTTCTCACCCCGATCCGCCTTACTGCATCTGACGTGTTCCCTTCCACTGTCCCCCATCATTGTCTGTCCCCCCTGGCTGGGCGCCTGTGACCGGTGACCCCTCCACCACCCACCCCGCCTCCCTCCGGCCCCCGCTCCGATCCCGCCCCCCGACAGCAGCACAGCAGCCGGAGAGCCAAGAGTGTAGAGGACGACGCTGAGGGCCACCTCATCTACCACGTCGGGGACTGGCTACAAGAGCGATGTACAAGCCAAATCGTAACAATCCTATAGCCTGTAATGGTCCCATAGCCATCCTAACGTCCTGAGCCAACCCAAGCCACAGCCTCTTTTGCCTTTTCTCAGTGGTGTTGTTTATCTGGGTGGTTTGAGTTGCTGTTGAGAATTGACCTCTGCTGTCCACTCCCAGCTCTCATGGCCCCTGGGTTAAAGGTGGTGGGAATCACGCAGGGGTTTTCTTCCCCTGTGACCATCTGTATCTGTTCCCCCTTCCTTCATCTCCTCACCCCAGATTGCTGTGCTCTTTTTTCTTCAAACTGAACTCATTCCCTACCCTTTCTCCCCCCCTTCTCCCCCACCCTGCTTTTTTCATTTCAGATGAAATTGTAAGCACCTTGGGAGAGGGGACCTTCGGCCGAGTTGTACAGTGTGTTGACCATCGCAGGTAAATGTCAGCCCGCTCCAGACTCCACACTTGTTAGCCGTAAAAAGGTAGTGAGGGTTATCTGAGGCTTTTTTTGGTTAATGAGCCAAAGATAGGATTTCTTAATCCCCAGCAGCCCTGTTCATTCTGAGATATTCTTGAGATTCCAGCAAGAGCCTTTCCTGCCATCCTGTAGGGGTGGGGCTCGGGTTGCCCTGAAGATCATTAAAAATGTGGAAAAGTACAAGGAAGCAGCTCGACTAGAAATCAATGTGCTGGAGAAAATCAACGAGAAGGACCCTGACAACAAGAAGTAAGCGGTGCTGGAGTATGTGGGGCGTCTGAGAGGCTACACCTCAAGACAGGAAAACCTTCCCAACGTGGACTGGACAGGCAGAGGAGTTGTAGACCGTCTTATTTTCTGTTCATCATCGTAGAGCAGTAGAACATTACTGTTACTGAAAGGAAGGAGGGGTCTGTGACATTCTGTAATCCATTCCCCTTGTTTTGGGGGCAGTTAGATTGCTCTGTAGTTGAGCTCCAACTCAGGATGACCTCTGTAGGAATGTGCCCTGAAAATGGCCCTGAGACTGAGAATCAACATTTTTCATCAAAAAAGTACTTGAGCTTTTAATAGAACTAGAACTACGCTAATGAAGTTGCAGGTGTTTGTGTATAGTTGTTCTGTTCACACACATTGCATAATCAAAATGTAAAATTTAAGAGTATTACTGAAAGACGTACGTAGGTGTAAAGATGGGCCCAGTGATGGCTGATGGTGAGTGAATTTCAAGAGCGGGAGCTGGGATCATGTTGACGGAATGGCAGTTTGACAGTTCAGGGTCCACATTGGAGCCCGACATTCAGCAGCTCCTATATAACTATCTGAAATGTTGCAGGTGAATGGTTTGAAGTTTGGCAAGTAGTAGTACTCTTCCTGGGTCTGCCAGAAAGGCCATTCTGTAGTTGAACTGAATTTTCTTGGTGATAATAGCTGGCGTGTTTTTATCCAAGTATGTGCAATCAGCCGCAGTAGTCCTTCTTTGTTGGAGGGGTGGTGGACAGATGGGAGCTCATCAGACATCCCCCTTCCCATCTCTGTTCCCAGCCTCTGTGTCCAGATGTTTGACTGGTTTGACTACCATGGCCACATGTGTATCTCCTTTGAGCTTCTGGGCCTTAGCACCTTCGATTTCCTCAAAGACAACAACTACCTGCCCTACCCCATCCACCAAGTGCGCCACATGGCCTTCCAGCTGTGCCAGGCCGTCAAGTGTGAGTGGGGCGGGCCAGGGTGGACTCGGGCAGCCCCTTCCTCCACTGGACCTCTTGGGTCTCAGCCCAGCAAAGCCCCTAAACAGGCAGCTCGACAATCTGCAGTTCTGTTCACTGTCGTGTTGGCCTCTCTTCCTCTTCTGACTTAACTCTTTCTCTTTTGTCATCATTGATTATTTCTCCTCTACATTCAACCTAGCAGGAGCTAGAAGAGAAAGCATTTGAAGTCAGAGCTCTTAATTACCTCTTTTTTCCTTCACTCCCCTTGTTTGGGAAAGTAAGTCGGGCACTAAGCACAAAGAGACAAAAAGATTCCTCACACTAGAGGTTTGCACCCGTCTGGAGCTGAGACGCTCTCTGTTTTCAGCGAGCCAGATGGGAGCAGGGAGTAGCCAAGGTGCCAGGTTGAGAATTCAGACTAGTACATACTTCCTCCTCAGTCATCAGAATGGTACAGTTTCAGATAATTAAATTCACAGGAGTCAGATAGACACATGTTAAAGCACAAAAATACAACTCATAGGGACTTCTGTGATAGTCCACTGGTTAAGACTCCACACTCTGTTGCAGGCTTCAGCCCTTGGTTAGGGAAGTAAGATCCCTGCATATCATGAGATGTGACCAGAGGAAGGAAAAAACCATAGCAAACCATGTATGCATTGGTTGAGAAATACATATATAACTTATGTTAATAAGCATAGAGCTTGTTAGACTAGGCATTTCATTTGGAAGTTGAGCAGAAAGCGGCCAAGCGTTCCCAACCTGCCTCCTCACCAGCTTTGAGCTAGGTGATCAAGCTTGGGGTCAGCAGGTAGTAGTTCCAGCCAGCTGGACCAACCCTGACCTGGCCTTCTCCTCTGCAGTCCTCCATGATAACAAGCTGACACATACGGACCTCAAGCCTGAAAATATTCTGTTTGTGAATTCGGACTACGAGCTCACCTACAACCTAGAGAAGGTAAGGTGGACAGGGTCTGTCCCTTGGCCAGTGCGCGCAGGTGGCCATTGCCATTTTGCCTTTTAGCCCTTTTTGTCCCCCGTTTTTTTTCTCCCACACTTTGTGCTCTGGCTCTAAAAAAAATGGAATACCAAAACAGATGGAAAGGGAGAAATTTAAGATTTAGATTCAAAGAGAATTTGGAAGCAGAACCTCAGTTAACTTTCCTGTATAGTGAAAATGCTTACAAGGTTCTTGGTTTGGTTTCTTCTCTTTTCTGTAAGGAAAGCTCAGCTTTGTTGACTAACTGGAGATCATGGGGATCTCAGCTAAGGAAGCTATTCCTCACTTTGCTATCTGCTATACATTATCAAAAAACTGTATACCAGTCACTTAGGTATACTCTTCAGATGCATGCTATTCTATGGTTACTCCTAAATCCTCTTTCTCCCCCATTCCTAAAGTACTCTGATGGATATGGGAGAGGCTGTAAAAGCAGAAGACGTGTGGGAGCGGGCAGGAGGTCAGAGTTGGTTTTTTAAGGCTCAGAAGCACTGTAGAGAATAGCGTAGAATCTTGGTCTGGTTTTTCTCAGTCTCGGTGCAGAGGTTCATGTTTTTCCTGCTTTGCCTCCTAGAAGCGGGATGAGCGCAGTGTGAAGAGCACAGCTGTGCGGGTAGTAGACTTTGGCAGCGCCACCTTCGACCATGAGCACCATAGTACCATTGTCTCCACCCGCCATTATCGGGCGCCAGAGGTCATTCTTGGTAAGAGGGGGAAGGACAAGATTGTCCCAAGTATGTGAGGTGGTATGGTGGTGAGGGGGCCCCCCGAGCCTCATAATACCTTTCCTTCCCATCCCTACCTAGAGTTGGGCTGGTCTCAGCCTTGTGATGTGTGGAGTATAGGCTGTATCATCTTCGAATACTATGTTGGCTTCACCCTCTTCCAAGTAAGTGGTTGGGTGTCTTATGAGACCACTAGGCATTCTTCTACCTGATTTCCTTCTCTGCTGAGAAACTGCCTGCTCATTCCTCCACATTGCTTAGCTTCCTAGCAGCTAGACCCCAGCATCCCTTCTCAGTCCCTTGCTCAGTTCTGTCTTTGTTTCCCAGACGCATGACAACAGAGAGCATCTAGCCATGATGGAAAGGATCCTGGGTCCCATCCCCTCCCGGATGATCCGAAAGACAAGGTGAACCTGGAGTGGGAGGAATGTATCCCTTCTTTTCTCCACAAAATCGGTCTCTATCACATTTTCTTTTCTCTTCAACACCTGCCTTCCCCTCAGCTACTTTCAGATGGGAGAATAAGGGAAATTAATCCCATAACAAGAGGAACCTCCTGATTCCTCAACTTCCCCCTTCCCCTCTAGGAAGCAGAAATATTTTTATCGGGGTCGCCTGGATTGGGATGAGAACACATCAGCTGGGCGCTACGTTCGTGAAAACTGCAAACCACTTCGGGTGAGCCGGACTGGGAGTGAATAGTGCCCACCACCCAGAGGTCCCTTCCTTAAGGTGTTTTGTCCCCGGAATGCCTTTCACAAGCAAAGAGTTAGGAAACAAGGGGAGGAAAACGGAAAGAAGACATCTTTTGTTGATAGGAGAGAAAGGGAGTGGTTTTATGGAAGGAATGAGGTTAGACAACCATTTATTTCTTGAGCCAACCAGAGAAAATAAACTGCCTTGAAGAGCTTACATTTTATTGAGCTAAAGAAGATTCATGAAGTTGTCAAGGATAAAAATAAGTAGAACTTTCAGAGAGTGTGAAGGAATAATTGTGCTAGTGGGAAGGCAGGTTGAGCTGTAACATCAGAAATGGCCCTGGTGTGGTCCTAGTCAAGTAGCATCATATGTTCACGAGCAGAGCCTTGGTCCTTCAGGATTGAAAGCTAGGGCCTTGAAGAAGGCAGGGCTTATAAGGCATCGTGCCTCACCTTTTTCCTGCCCTCCACCACCAGCGGTATTTGACCTCAGAGGCAGAGGACCACCACCAGCTCTTCGATCTGATTGAAAGCATGCTAGAGTATGAACCTGCCAAGCGGCTGACCTTGGGCGAAGCCCTTCAACACCCTTTCTTCGCCCGCCTTCGGGCTGAGCCACCTAACGCCAAGTTGTGGGACTCGAGTCGAGATATCAGTCGGTGACGATCTGTCCCTGGGCACCCCTCTGTCTCCTAACAGCAGTGGGTGTCCAGTCCAGGACACTGGTGCTTTTTTATACAAGAGAACAGAGCCGGAGCTCGCTCCTTCCTCCTGGCTCCCTGTGTACCTGTGAATATGTGAAATAGTGTAAATATGAAAGAACTTGTCCCACCGCTTCAACCCCTGCCTTGTACATAATGCTATTTCGTCTCACACTTCCTACCCTCACCTGCCCCTTCAACAGCTGAGTTGGATCTGGGCAGAATGAGGTAACCAGAAGGGATCTACACCATGTTTTATAAGGAATTTTGTACAGTCTTTGTGAAATAAAATGATGTGCTTCACCCGACCCCCATCCCTGGAGTTTGAGGTTTGGACATGCTGGGGTGGTGGGATGATCAGATTGACAATGAAGGGAGTCCCATCTTACCCTTCAAAATTAACCTCAGGCTACCACTTTATCTGAGCGATGGGTGGGGTAACATTTGACTGTAAGAAAGGGTTATAAAGTTAGCACATATTTGATCTGGAATAATGAGGTTTGGGAAAGAGGTTCGGTTAGTATAGCTGTTAGGCCGGGCCCCAGGGTAGGGTCAGAAATCCAGATAAAAAACTTCCTGAACTGGGCTCCCGGGATACCGCCACCTCCGGTCGGAGGACTCCCATCATACTTCTCTTTCGAAGGCTAGGGCGGATCGGGATTCTAACGCGAGGCCTGCTGGGAGATGTAGTTCGTTAGTTGAAGGAAGTCACGTGGGTAAGGGGCGGCACTTGGCTACTGAGACCGAGTTAGAGGCGTCACGTGGGGGCACTTCCTTCTTTTCCTTTATCCGAGACGCAGGCGCAACTCGCTGCTGCTGCGGGGATCCTTGTGACCCTTCCGGTCGGCATAGCCAATCCGTGCACAGGGAAGCGGGGCGGACCGAGAAGAGCGGAGCGGAGGGAGCTCTGAGAGCCGCTGCCGCCGCCACTGCCACGGCAGGGGCGTGGAGGGCAGGGGGCGGCCCAAGCCGAAGTTGCAAACATGGCTCAAAGCAGAGACGGTGGAAACCCCTTCGCCGAGCGCGGCGAGCTTGACAACCCTTTTCAGGTGACTTGCGCCGGCCTCGTTTAGGCTGCTGGGGTGGTTTCTCGGTTCTAGAGGGTCGGGCTAACTTGTATTCCTGTTCGTGACATTTGA
Organism: Oreotragus oreotragus; assembly: GCA_006410675.1. Lineage (NCBI taxonomy): Eukaryota > Metazoa > Chordata > Mammalia > Artiodactyla > Bovidae > Oreotragus > Oreotragus oreotragus. Next base: position 182,638 of record SJYX01022196.1, read on the forward strand.
TCCGAGGAAGGGCCGCCACGTGGGTGTGACGACGACTCCAAACCAGTGAGCATCCTTGGTGGGCGGGCCCTGCCCCTAAAGGCGCTGGTACTGGTAGTGTGGGGTGAAAGGTTGGGGGCAGATATATTGGCCAACAGCCTGGCCCAAAGCCGCAGTTCTTGGAGCCACAGCAATTGAGAAGAGGCCCCTATGAGTTCCCGCAGAGGCACCAGGTGCCAACTGAGCCGCAGCTCTCTGCCCACAGGACCCAGCTGTGATCCAGCATCGACCCAGCACGCACTATGCTACTCTTGACGTCTACAACCCTTTTGAGACCCGGGAGGTGAGATTCTGGAGAGCATAGGAAGGCCGGGCAGGGCAGGGTATGCCAACAGGCCCACTGTGTTGAGGTCTGGGGGACTTTTCTGCACGCAAAAGAAGGAAGAAGCACGGTGATCTTGGTTCCCCGGAAGAGGCCAGTCTGCCATGGGATGCCTAACCCATCTAAAGACATCAAGGCCAGAGATCTGTCAGTTTGAGCTCTAAATGTCAGTCTTGGGATTACCTGGATTCCATCAGGGCCTGATGAAGACCCTGTCTGGGGAGGCTTTTTTAAAGATGAAAAGGGATGGGCTTGGTTGGAGTTGAGAAAATAAAGTATGCTTAGGTACACAATTAGAAAGCAAGGGATGAAGAAGACTAGACCTGGTTGTCTCGCTGGAATAAAAAAATGTAAGAGTTTAAGGAGGTAGATTTAGCAGATGAGTGCTTTGAATCTTGGCTAAGGAACTTGATGTCAGGGTAGCTGCAAGTTGTTAGTTCTGTGTTATAAACACAATGACTAGCTTTCTAATAACTGAGGGAGGGGCTGCCACTTTAGGTAATAAGTTTTAGGTCTAAAGGTATTCAAGTAGACTCTAGCCTCCTGTGTTATGGGGGACTAGATGATGCTTAAGGTCTTTTCCAAACTCAACAGCCACCACCAAGCTATGAGCCTCCTGCCCCTGTTCCGATAGCTCCACCCTCAGCTCCACCCTTGCAGTCCTCAAGAAAACTCAGCCCCACAGAACCCAAGAACTATGGCTCCTACAGCACCCAGGTAGGGGGGTGTATAGGTAGGGGTATGGGGAGGGGGCATCCCTGTGGTTCAGGACTCAAATCTCCGTCTGCTCTAACTGGGCAGGCTTCAACTGCAGCAGCCACAGCTGAGCTACTGAAGAAGCAGGAGGAGCTCAACCGAAAGGCAGAGGAGTTGGATCGAAGGGAGCGAGAGCTCCAGCATGCTGCCCTGGGCAGCACAGCTAGTAAGTGGGCCCTTGATAGGGCTGCGGACGGCATCCGACAGCTTCCAGGTCTCAAGAAAGGGGCTCAGAGCACGGGCACTGGAACCAGGCTGCAGAGTGTGAGTTTGGGCGCAGTGCCTTATTCAGGATGAGCTCTTAGGCCCTGGGCAGCACAGCTAGTAAGTGGACCCTCGATAGGGCTGCGGAGGGCATCCGACAGCTTTCAGGTCTCAAAAAAGGAGCTCAGAGCATGGGCACTGGAACCAGGTTGCAGAGTGTGAATTTGGGTGCAGTGGCTTATTCAGGATGAGCTCTTAGGCAAGTTACTTAATCTTGAGTGCTTCAGTTTCCTTACTTGTAAAATGAGAATAATGTTTGTACCTGTTTAACAGGATTGTTGTGAGGTTAAACAAAGTTATATAGATAACTATATAGTTATAGAGATGCCCAAATCCTGGCATAGTGGTTAGAAGTTATAAGCCATAGTAAACAAAAGTCATAATAAACACTACTAATATAATTTTTCCTGTTTGCCCTTGTCTTCTTGAACTCTCGAATTGGAAATAGAGAATCCAGGGGTAAAAGGAAGGGGGAATGATTTGTTGGTCTCTGTCTCACTTGTGGGACCCTCCTGCTTTATTTGTGCCTTACAGCTCGACAGAACAATTGGCCTCCTCTACCTTCTTTTTGCCCAGTTCAGCCCTGCTTTTTCCAGGACATCTCCATGGAGATCCCCCAAGAATTTCAGAAAACAGTATCCACCATGTACTACCTCTGGATGTGTGAGTAGTCAGAAACCTTTTTGAAGGAAAAGTATAGGTAGTAAGTTGTACATCATTCCTTTTCCTGGAGCTCACTCGCCCAGAACTAGACACTTTGAATGAAGTATCATTGAAGGCTCATTTCTCTGGCATTTTCCAGATTACTCTTTTTACAGTACTCAGAACTTATTCTCCAGTCTTCTAGCAAATGTATGTTCCTGCTCTCTTCCCCCTTTTCCTTGTCCATATGCATAAATGTATTCTGGATCCTTTTAAAAGTCTTTGCAAAGGGGATGACGCATAGTTGAGATTTGACACATAGTTGAGATCCCCTGTTGAGGATCCTGTGAGGGTGGAAGCTGCCTTCCTTTCCTTACTCTGCCGCATTCGGTGAGGGTTGTGGGTGGGTTTCTCAGGAAAGGAGCTCTCACTGACCCACCATCCCGTCCCTCTGGCCCTCAGGCAGCACTCTGGCTCTTCTCTTGAATTTTCTTGCCTGCCTGGCCAGCTTCTGCGTGGAGACCAGCAATGGCTCCGGCTTTGGGCTCTCTATCCTCTGGATCCTTCTCTTCACTCCCTGCTCCTTCGTCTGCTGGTATCGCCCCATGTACAAGGCTTTCCGGTAAGAAGGGACAGTGGGGATGCGGGCAGGGAAGGGACTCGGAGGGTCCCCTTTGTGCTCCTACAACCCTGATTCTTTGCTTACACTTCCCATTTTTTTCTCTTTGCAGGAGTGACAGTTCATTCAATTTCTTCGTTTTCTTCTTCATTTTCTTCGTCCAGGATGTTCTGTTTGTCCTCCAGGCCATTGGCATCCCAGGTTGGGGGTTCAGGTCTGTGAGACTGCCATTTACACTCACCCCTTCCTCCCACTCCTTTTGATCAAGTCAGCATTGGGTACTGGAGTTGTTCAGAAAAAGGAGCTGTGGTTTTAATCCCCGGGAGATGCTGATTTAATAGGGTTACAGGACACCCTCCATGGTAGAGAGCTCAGACAGTACTGTCAACAGACAGATTAAGGGAAAGCTGGTTGGACATGCTTAGTCTAAGGAGGCTTCCTGGAGGAGGCATGTGTAATGTTGAAGAGGAAGCATCCTCAGCAGAAAGGTCTGTTTGGAGTGAGGATGTCTGGAAGAGCTTGGAGAGCTAGGATGGTTCAGAAGCTGAGATTAAACTAGTTTGGGACTGCAGTGCATGGCAAGTTGCCAGACCCACAGGGAAACGGCCCCTGGTTTGAAGACAGGACCAGTGGAGAAGCTGGAAGGACTGGGACCTAAGCTGTGAGCAATTCTCCTCACTTCCGTGTATTTTCTCCTCCTTACAGTGGCTGGATCTCTGCCCTGGTGGTGCTGAAGGTCAACACAGCTGTAGCTGTACTCATGTTGCTGGTTGCCCTGTTCTTCACTGGCATCGCTGTGCTGGGAATTGTTATGCTGAAGCGGGTGAGGGGCTATAGGTGGGGCCTGAAGAGTGATATCATGTGTCCCTGGGGGCTTGACTAGAACATTCAGGAGCAACTGGGGAGGGCCAGGCAGATGGAAGGATTCTCAGCTAATGGACCTGAGTGGTGGGGGCGGTTGTAGGGGTAGGTGTGCGGGTGTGTTGGTAGGTAGCCAAGAAGGAAAAGCTAGAGCTACAGGCTGGTGAGTGGTCGTGATGGTATTAGATTGGAGTGGGATTAACAGTGGCTGGAACATGCTGTAAAGTCTGTGTCTTCTACTTGCAGATCCACTCTTTGTATCGCCGCACAGGTGCCAGCTTTCAGAAGGCCCAGCAAGAGTTTGCAGCTGGTGTCTTCTCCAACCCTGCGGTGCGAACCGCAGCTGCCAATGCAGCCGCTGGGGCTGCAGAAAATGCCTTCCGGGCCCCGTGACCCCTAACTGGGATGCCCTGGCCCTTCCACTTGAGGGAGGCGACTAGCCCCCATCCCTGAGGTCTCTGGGACTTTGAGACATCACTGTTTGATGTCTCCACTATAGTACCCCCAATGATAACAGCCATGACTGCTGAACCTGACTTAAGGGTGTGGGGAGCCCAGCGTGACCCAGTCACTGCTTCCCTCTCACCCCTCCATCAGGCCACACTGCTGCCACAACACACCTGACCCGCTTCCCTCTGCTGTGCCAAGGCTGTTGCTTCGGTTATTTAAATAAAAAGAAAATGGAACTGGAACACAAATCCCCGTTTCTGGAATTTTAATGGGAACTAGGCCTTACAGAGTCCGGCACGACTGAGCGACTTCACTTTCACTTTTCACTTTAATGCATTGGAGAAGGAAAGGGCAACCCACTCCAGTACTCTTGCCCGGAGACTCCCAGGGACAGAGGAGCCTAGTGGGCTGCTGTCTATGGGGTCGCAGAGAGTCGGGCACGACTGAAGCGACTTCGCAGCAGCAGCAGGTCTTAACAGAAGATAAAGTGGAGGCGACTGGAGTGGAAGCTGAATTGTGGACTCTGGAGGGAAGGTCGGACCTGGCCTTAGTGTAAACGGAGAGCTGTGGCGGCGGGACAGCAGAGCCCACTGGCTGGCTCAGGAAGTGGGAGGGAAGTCCGCGGTTGGGCGTGGAATCGCGGAGCTGCCAGGGAACTCAGCCCTCCACCCCGCTCCTTTAATGACTTTCTCCTTTAAGAAAGAGCCGCTACCTCTACTGGGAACGCAGCGGCCTAGGGGCATGAGAGGCTGGGCGGGGCCCAAGTAGGCGCCGAAAGCTTTAGCTCGGGCACTGCTGGGCCCGAGCTCCTCTCCAGACCAGCGAGGGCGGCCAGTTCGCCCGGCCGTCCGCCCCCTCCCTTCCCGTCCCTCCCCTTTCCTCTCCCCAGACCTCTCTCCCAGGGTCTCCGACTGGGACTACAACTCCCGGGGTGCAGCGCGCTGGCCCTCGTACCACGCCCCTCCTCCCGCACTATCTCATCCCCCATCCCCCGTCTCCAGTCCCGGACCTGCTGCAGCCTGAGCTAGGGGAGCAAGAGCGTGGTGGGGAGGGGAGTGGGGCTGGCGACCCTGGAGACGGCGGCGCCGCAGCCTCTCCCCACCAGGCGGCCTCGGATCCAACTGGACACTGAAGGCACACCGACCGCGCCTCTAGAGTCACCCCACGCCGACCCGAACCTCTTCTCTAGACTTCTTTCCCATCCTTCTCGCCTTTTACCCCTCCCACCCCCGGTTCTGGAACGCCTCCCTCTCTTCACTCCCGGACCGGCCCTTTTCGGCGCCTCTCTTCCCTAGGGAGATGCGATGAGCCGGTGCCCCCGCGTCCTCATCGCCGTAACGGGCACGGTGCCCGTCCAGTACCCGTGGTGGGGAGGGAGCACTCCGCGGCCCTTCCGTGAGGCCTTCCCCTCGGACTCCCCCCCAGCTGGAGTCCCTGGGCCATGCCTCAGGGGACCCAGCCAGGGGGTGGGCTCTAGAGGGAGGGGGGTGGAGAGGAGGAAGGACGGGGCCTTGGGCGCCTCTGAGATGCTCCCAAGCGCCTGGGGGTGCCGAGCAAGGCTCAGGCAACCGGGCGGCAGGCATGATGCCCTCGCCTGACCTCTCTCCCAGGGTCTCCGACTGGGACTACAACTCCCGGGGTGCAGCGCGCTGGCCCTCGTACCACGCCCCTCCTCCCGCACTATCTCATCCCCCATCCCCCGTCTCCAGTCCCGGACCTGCTGCAGCCTGAGCTAGGGGAGCAAGAGCGTGGTGGGGAGGGGAGTGGGGCTGGCGACCCTGGAGACGGCGGCGCCGCAGCCTCTCCCCACCAGGCGGCCTCGGATCCAACTGGACACTGAAGGCACACCGACCGCGCCTCTAGAGTCACCCCACGCCGACCCGAACCTCTTCTCTAGACTTCTTTCCCATCCTTCTCGCCTTTTACCCCTCCCACCCCCGGTTCTGGAACGCCTCCCTCTCTTCACTCCCGGACCGGCCCTTTTCGGCGCCTCTCTTCCCTAGGGAGATGCGATGAGCCGGTGCCCCCGCGTCCTCATCGCCGTAACGGGCACGGTGCCCGTCCAGTACCCGTGGTGGGGAGGGAGCACTCCGCGGCCCTTCCGTGAGGCCTTCCCCTCGGACTCCCCCCCAGCTGGAGTCCCTGGGCCATGCCTCAGGGGACCCAGCCAGGGGGTGGGCTCTAGAGGGAGGGGGGTGGAGAGGAGGAAGGACGGGGCCTTGGGCGCCTCTGAGATGCTCCCAAGCGCCTGGGGGTGCCGAGCAAGGCTCAGGCAACCGGGCGGCAGGCATGATGCCCTCGCCTAGCGATTCCAGCCGCTCGCTGACTAGCCGGCCCAGCACCCGAGGCCTTACACACCTCCGCCTCCACCGACCCTGGCTACAGGCCCTGCTCACGCTGGGGCTGGGTCAGGTGCTCCTGGGCATCCTGGTGGTCACCTTCAGCATGGTGGCCTCCTCCATCACCACCACCGAGAGCGTCAAGAGATCCTGCCCGTCTTGGGCTGGGTTCTCGGTGAGTTGGGTGCACAGTTGTTGGGTGGGGGAGGCTTCTTGGGCCCCACTCCTCAACACCAGCTGCCAGTCCAGATCCTGGCCTCTCCTGGTCCTCTTACTCCTTACAGAGCTGGGTACACCCTGTGGTGCGGGGCTCACCCAGGTGCCTCCCCTTCATGCTGAGCCTGTGCCCGCTTTATCCCCAGCTGGCGTTTTCCGGGGTTGTTGGCATCGTGTCTTGGAAGCGGCCATTCACTCTAGTGGTAGGTGCCAGGGTCTGATGCCCACTGGGAGGCGGGTGCCTAGCACCTGAGGGGATGCCCATTTATGCCCCCAAGAAGGGAACTGACTCTTCCACTCATGTTGACCAGGCTTGAATGCCTGTGCACGAGGGTGGCTCCATTTGCAGTAGAGGATATTCTGGGGGTCTCAGCCCTGAGTCTATGCCCTCTTTTCCCCAGATCTCCTTCTTCTCCTTGCTTTCGGTGCTCTGTGTCATGCTCAGCATGGCCGGCTCTGTTCTCTCCTGTAAAAACGCTCAGCTGGCCCGAGACTTCCAAGAATGCGACTTGGTGAGATCTGAGGAGGGTGAGCCTGAGTGCAGTGGTTGGGGGAGGTGTGTGGAACAGCTCAGCTTGTCCGGGTTCGGGCCGCCTCACTCTCCACTCCCACTCAGGACGGAAAGGTCTGCGTGTGCTGCCCCTCTGCTCGTCTTCTCAGGCCCTGTCCAGAGTCGGGGCAGGAGCTGAAAATTGCTCCTAACTCCACCTGTGATGAAGCCCGAGGGGCCCTCAAGGTGAGCGTGCACCCCCATCTCCACCATTCCTTTCCCTCCCACCATCTTCCTGGCTCACACTCTTGTGTCTCCTCCTGAGTCCTCACAGGCCCTGAATATGTGGGACTTGCCGCCGCACCCTCGGCTCCTCTCACATTCCTCTCTCTCGCCTTCCCCAGAACTTACTCTTCAGCGTCTGTGGGCTCACCGTCTGTGCCGCCATAATCTGTACCCTCTCTGCCATTGTCTGCTGCATCCAGATCTTCTCCCTGGACCTTGTGCACACGGTGAGTGGGAAGCTGGGGTCAAAGCCAAGAAGGTAGGCTGGGGGCAGGGGTGTGTGTGCTGGGACTGGTCTTGGGGGGAGGGAATGGCTGCAGTGCTGGCTTTTGAGCACCAGGGGCTGTGGCTCACCTAATAGGCATGTTGACTGTAGGAATATTTAAGCGGGAGGGTGAGGAGGGGAATCACTGGAAATAACAGAAGTGTGTGATGTCAGCCCCAGGGCACTGGAGAATGGGACTAAAAGTTGGGCGGAGTCCAGAAGGTCTTAGATGGGGGCAGGGATAACGGGCTGATGTTCTGGTGGGGACAGAACAGAGAATGTGCAGAAGAGTCCATAGAGAGGAGGAATTTCTAGATGGGCAGGGTAAGAGGTGAAGGTCCTCAGCTGGGGCAGTTAGAAGAGGAACCTGTTCTGGCAAAGGAAGGGGCCAGAACTGAGCTTCTTGGAGGGGGCGGGGTCAGAAAATGTAGAGGAGAGAGGAATGTGGGAATCAAGGAGCTGTATTCCCAGAATCCAAGCGTGCTGACCTGCTTGCTCCCCAGCAGTTGGCCCCTGAACGCTCAGTCTCAGGCCCTTTGGGGCCTCTGGGCTGTACCTCCTCGCCCCCAGACCCTCTCCTGCACACCATGCTGGACCTGGAGGAATTTGTACCACCTGTGCCCCCGCCACCGTACTACCCCCCAGAGTATACCTGCAGCTCGGAAACAGATGCGCAGAGGTGAGGCCAGGCAGAGTCCTATTGGGGGAACTAAGGAAGGAGACTGGGGCTGGGACCAGATTGGTGGGGAGGGATCTTTTCAGAATAGTTCTTTTCCAGGCTTTGACCCTTTCCCTCCTTCTGCCAGCATCACCTACAATGGCTCCATGGACAGCCCAGTGCCCTTGTACCCTACTGATTGCCCCCCTTCTTATGAGGCCGTCATGGGGCTACGAGGAGACAGTCAGGTGAGAGCAGGGCTTGGTGCAAGCTGGGGAGTCTAAGACAGAGCCTAAAAATCTGAGTGAGCTGCTGGTACTGGATAAAGATAATACTAGTTCTCGTGATCTAAAGCACTAGCACATCCACTGTCTCTTTGATCTGCCTGAGAAGGTAGTGAGGTGGGTGGGGTAAGAACTATTATTTCCATTTTACAGACGTGGAAACTGAGGCCCACATAACGTGACTTGGACAAAGCGACAGAGCTGGACTGGAATCTAGGTCTCCAGAGCTCTGTCAAGCCTGTGGGGTGGCCGTATCGGTGTGCAGGGCTGGATGCTTGACCCTTGTGTCTTCTGCAGGCCACTCTGTTTGATCCTCAGCTGCATGATGGCTCCTGCATCTGTGAGCGAGTGGCCTCCATTGTAGACGGTGAGCAGAAAGTGGGGAGGGTGGACAAAGACTGGGACGCCTGGGGGAGCGGAGCTGGTGGGGGGCAGGGCAGGGATTAGACTGAGTTGGTGGGTGAGTGACAGGCGAGAGCTGGGTTTTCCCGGAATCCTGGACTTCGTGGTTTCCTCTGAGATAACACTGGAGGCAGGCTGGCCCCAAGGGGCTTGCCCTGAGGAAAGAGGCACTGCCTAGCCCTGGCCAGGCTGATGCTACCCAGCCGCCCCTGCTGCCCACAGTGTCCATGGACAGCGGGTCTCTGGTGCTGTCAGCCATCGGCGACCTCCCGGGGGGCTCCAGCCCATCGGAGGACTCGTGCCTGCTGGAGTTGCAGGGCTCCGTGCGCTCCGTTGACTACGTGCTCTTCCGTTCTATTCAGCGCAGCCGCGCCGGCTACTGCCTCAGCCTGGACTGTGGCCTTCGGGGCCCCTTCGAGGACAGCCCCCTTCCCCGGCGCCCCCCAAGGGCAGCCCGCTCCTATTCCTGCTCTGCCCCCGAAGCCCCACCCCCACTGGGTGCCCCCACAGCGGCCCGCAGCTGCCACCGCCTGGAGGGCTGGCCGCCTTGGGTGGGACCCTGCTTCCCCGAGCTGAGGCGGCGGGTCCCCCGGGGAGGCAGCCGCCCAGCTGCGGCCCCTTCCCCCCGAGCCCCGGCTCGCCGCTTCAGCGATAGCTCAGGTTCCCTCACCCCGCCGGGGCACCGGCCTCCTCACCCGGCTCCCCCGCCACCGCTGCTGCTGCCACGGTCCCACAGTGACCCGGGCATCACCACCTCCAGCAACACTGGTGAGCCCCCACAAGGTTCGGGAGGGGGTAGGCACTGGGAGTGAGAGGGCCAGTGATGCCTGCCGGGATTTGGGACATTACTGGGGTTTCTGAGGAGGCAGAAATTCTGATTCGCACCTGCATCAGACACTTACTTCACCTGTGAAAAACACCAGTCAGTAGCTTAGTGGTTCAAAAAAGAGGATTTGATTGTTGGAATCCAGTCTCACAGGCCCCCAGCTTGGGTTAGTTACCTACTCTTTCCAAGCCTTGGTTTCTCACCTGTAAAATGGGTATAATAACAATACCTCACTGTACATACTGTGGCATTACTGAGAAGAGATGCAGGTCAAATGCTTCCGCCCTGGCACAGAACAGGCTTGTCATTACCATTATGTGCCAGGGACTGGGGAGGATGCAGCAGAGGGTGATGGCGCCTTAGTCCCTGATTTGGTGGATCGTTCCATCTAGTTGCTGGCAGACATGGGCAGCGACAGTATCCCCTTGGTTGGAAGTGGGCTGTAGGAGCTGGGCTTGTGTTCTCAGGAGGGCGGTGAGATGGGTGGGGGTGTCTACAGCGCACTCCCAACTCAGTCCGTGTTTCTCTCCCCTCCTCTTCAGCTGAATTCAGGGACCTCTATACCAAAGTGCTTGAGGAAGAAGCTGCTTCCGTTTCCTCTGCAGATACAGGTTAGGCACATTGGTGGTGCCCAGGGGGCGGGGGATAGGGCAGTGCTGCCTGGCCTTTTCTGCACCTCCCATTCCACCCACTCTCCTTCTCTCTCTCCCCAGGGCTCTGCTCTGAAGCCTGCCTCTTCCGTCTAGCCCATTGCCCTTCCCCCAAGTTGCTCCGTGCCCACTCAGCAGAGAAGCGGCGCCCTGTGCCCACCTTCCAGAAGGTCCCCCTGCCCTCGGGCCCTGCACCAGCCCACTCCCTGGGGGACCTGAAGGGCAGCTGGCCAGGCCGGGGCCTGGTCACCCGTTTCCTCCAGATGTCCAGGAAGGCCCCAGATCCCAATGGGAATGGAGCCCATGGGCATAAACAGGTAGAGTCGGGGGAGCCAAGGAAGATACCCAGGAAAACCTGGAGCTTCCGAGTTAGGGGCCATACTGATGCTCTCTCCTGTGGCCCCATCTAGGTGCCCCGGAGCCCCTGGGGCCGGCCAGGCCGAGAGAGCCTCCACCTTCGCAGCTGCGGCGACCTAAGCTCCGGCTCCTCCCTGAGGCGTCTCCTGTCTGGCCGCAGGCTGGAGCGTGCTACCCGTCCCCACAGCCTCAGCCTCAATGGGGGCAGCCGGGAGACTGGGCTCTGACCTGGGCATCCCCCAACACTGAACAGATCCAGGTGAATGCTGGGGCCACAGCAGCCCCCAGCACCTTCTTGCACTGGCTGACACACAGGAAAACCTGCTGAACAGTCCCAGAAGCATCCGTTTCCCGCCTACCTCTAGGGGCTCCTGCTGCTTGCCTCTGCCGTCTGGCCTGGGAGAGCTCCTGTCCTGTGCTGCATGGGTGTTCCGGCTCTGGGGGGACATGCCTGTGCTTCCGGTGCTGGAGGAGGAAAATAAAGTCTAGTTCTTCTGGCGTGACAGTAACTCTGATTCACCAGGACTTGTGGCCAGGGCACAGGCATGTCCCGGCTGTTTAAGCATAGGGGGTTGTATGCCTGTGCAATGGGGTGGTGGGGTATGAAGGGTCAGAAAAATCAGGCTGGCCTCTCAGCTCTACCACCTCTAACTGCATGACCTTGGGCAAGTTATTTAACCTCAACTGTCTGATCCATAGAACATTGTGAGGACGAAAGTTTGTAAAGCTCTTAACACACTAAGTAAGCCTTCAATAAATTTCAGTTTTTCCCTTCTCTTCTGGATCATTCTTTATCACCATTGAGATTTCTACTAGCATCTCTCTTAATTATGAAAACTCTCAAGACACCGATATCTACTTCCAGCTACCACACAGTATCTCTGCCCCTTTTCATAGCCAAACATTTTTTCTCTTCCTTCTTTCTACTCAAACATCCATTCTCACCTCACCCATTCCCATCAGGCTCCTTCCCCTCCCTCTCCCCAGGCACTGCACTTGAAACAAATTTTTCAGTAACCATAAGAAGTATCGACCCAGTGGCCGTTTCTCTGCTTGCATGCATTTCACTTCACCTCTAAGAAGCATTTAACCCACATAATCAGCATCTTTTCTCTTGAATTTTCCCCTTTCTTGTCTTTAAAGACATCACGTTGTTGTTGTTTAGTTACTAAGCTGTATTTGACTCTTTTGAGGCCCCCATGGACTGTAGCCCACCAGGGTCCTCTGTCCATGGGACTTCACAGGCAAGAATACTGGAGTGGGTTGCCATTTCCTTCTCCAGGGGATCTTCCCAAACCAGGGATGGAACCCGAGTCTCCTGCACTGGCAGGCAGATTCTTTACCACTGAGCCACCAGGGAAGCCCAGAGACATCACACTCTTCTATATTTCCTCCTACTTTGCTGTCATAGTGGGCTTCCCTGGTGGCTCAGACGGTAAAGCGTCTGCCCTCAATGTGGGAGACCTGGGTTCGATTCCTGGGTCAGGAAGTTCCCCTGGAGAAGGAAATGGCAATCCACTCCAGCACTCTTGGCTGGGAAATTCCATGGATGGAGGAGCTTGATAGGCTACAGTCCATGGGATCACAGAGTCGGACACGACTGAGCGACTTCACTTGCTGTCATGGTATCATTTGTCAGCATTCACACCTCTGCCTAGCTGATTTACACTGGAGAACCCCAGGGCTCTCCCCTTGGCCCTCTTTTTTCTATCTCCAGTTTGTCTGTAGGTAACCCTATAAGATCCATGGCTTTCACTGCCATCTATGTGTTCATGGATAATTCTCTCCTTCACCTCTCCACGAGCTCCAACCTCCAGTGTGACATCTCTCCTTGGATATTTCGTGGGTGTTTCAGACTCAACATGGCCACAATGGAACACTTGATTCCCAGCCCTTATGCCTGTTCCTCTCCGAACATTCTTTTGATACATGACACCGCCACTCACCTCACTGCACTTTCCATAAGCATAGGAATTACCCTCATTTCTTTTTTCTCATCTGGCATGTCCAGTCTTACCCTGAACTCTTCCATGTCTCACCAGTTACCTAGCCCTAGTCAACACCCTCTCTCCTTGCCTCTTAGTTGATCTATTTCCATTCTTCCCACAATCAATTCTCCAGTCAGCAAAGTGGTAAGAAATCATGTCATATTAAAGTTCTGCCTAAATGTAATGGGTTCCCATTGTATTTAGGATAATCTCCAAACTCCTTATGAAACTATGGTCAGGTACAACCTGGTCCACTCAAACTGCCATTGTGCAAGAGACTTTGCACCAGCCAGCTCTTTACGGAGAAGGTGATGGCACCCCACTCCAGTACTCTTGCCTGGAAAATCCCATGGACGGAGGAGCCTGGTGGGCTGCAGTCCATGGGGTCGCAGAGTCGGACACGACTGAGTGGACTTCACTTTCATGCATTGGAGGAGGAAATGGCAACCCACTCCAGTGTTCTTGCCTGGAGAATCCCAGGGACAGGGGAGCCTGGTGGGCTGCTGTCTATGGGGTCGCACAGAGTCGGACACGACTGAAGTGACTTAGCAGCAGCAGCAGCAGCTCTTCACCAACACGAAACTCTGCCCTATAGCTGGTTGCTTTCACCTAATTCGAGAGTCTTAGTTCAATATTCATCTTCTCATTGAGCACTTCGCGTTCTATTACACCGCCCTGTTGTTTTGAATACTTAATTGCTATCTCAAATTATGCTGTTTGTGTCGTCCCATAGAATGCAACTCCTATGAGCAGGGGTTTGCTCATTGCACTTGGTCTAACACTAGGTCCTCAACAAACTCATTAAGTTACTAAAAGCGTGAGGTCTTGTAAACAGCTTCGGGACCCTATGACTTTGGGGATAGTAGTGGGGCCCTCAGGAGAGAGGGGGTAGGGAGGGGGCACTACCCATAGATGGCGTCAGGCTGCAAGGCTTCTTGAATAATTCACCATCATAACAACCCAGCTTCAGGGAAAGAGGGTTAGGGCGCGGCCAGAACGACAAAATGAGATAGGAGGGAGTGGAGATTGGGGTTCCCAACGGGGCAATTTCTGGGCACTAAATGTTCCCTATCCCGAGACTCCCAAAGGAGGAAACTCAAGAGTACAGCTCAGCTTCCAGTGACCCGGACTCACTGAAGAAAAGCAACCTCCCCCATCCATTAGGGTGTGCTGGCGAGTATATACGGAGGCGCATGCGCGCTTCTTGTTTCCCGCGCCCTCTTTCCAAATCGACCGCCGAATACGCTTGCGCCGTACTTGGGCTACGGCTGGTCAGCGGAAACAGTCCGTCCCCAGCACTACCAATAAGACGTGCGGAAAGTGCCTGCGTCCCGCCTCCTGACGATTACGGGTCTCCCTTCCGAGCGAGGCCCCGGTCCCGCCCAACCGGCCCTGCGCGACTTGCGGCTGCGCGTGGTGAGGTGCGCCCTGTCTCCGCTGAGCCCTGTTCTCCAGCCCCGCCTACCAGCTTTACAGGCTGCTTTGGGATTTCCTTTCGCCTCCGGTTGGGGCTGCTGTTTCGCTTCACCGACGGTAGGCGTAATGGATTTTGCATTGCTTAGATCTTACCTCTCCCTTCCCGCATCTGCAGCTCACCCTTTTATCAGCACTGTTATCATTAGTTGTAGGGATGGTCGTGTTTTACTAATGAGGAAGAGGAGGGAAATCTTCAAATTCTCTTCTATCCACTTGCATTTTTGAGGGCTGGAATGGGGAAAAGTTCTGTATAATTTATCCATTCTTCAGTCATCCGACAAATGTTCAGTAAGCACAGCACTAGCGCTGGGTGCTGTGCTACTGGCGATACACATTGATCCTGCTCTATTAGGCTTTGGCAAGGACGGATCAACAGACAAAAGAGTTAGGCCACTGGGTGCTATAATTGACCTTAAGTCATTTTTACAGTTAACTGCAACTAGCAAGAGCTACAGAGGAGATGAGAGATTTGTGAGCTTGTGTTACAGGAGGGGTGTGTGTGTGAGAAAGAATTTCTCAGACATAATGACAGGAGCTGAGATCTGAAAGAAAGATGAATAGGCATTAACTAGGCCTGGAGGTGAAGATTGGTGCCAACTGAAGAAGAGCCTTTGTGAGGATTCTGAGGAGAAAGAGCGAACAAGGGGGCCAGTCCACGGCAGGCTGTAATTAGAGATTGGTCCCCGTGCCTTGGCACTTAGCCCTTAGAGTCTGATTTCTACACAGCAGCCAAAGTGCTCTTTTAAAAATACAGACCTGATGGTGGCGCTTCCCTGCACCAAACTGTCTAGTGCATTTCCACCTTGGAATAAAATGCAGACTCCTCACAGTGGCCACGAAGGCCTTACAGAATCTGACCCCCAACCTTTTTCCCCAAATTCACTGCCTACCACTCTCCCCTTACTCCCTCCCTACCCCTTTATTTTGTTTCATAGTGCTCATGGCCATCTGAAGTTCTGTGTTGTCTACCATCCCCGGCAGAACATAACGGACTTTATCATCTTATTCATTACTGTATCTAGAACAGTGCCTGGCCCACAGTAGATGCCCAATTATTATTTGTCAAATATGTGCATTGGGGAGCACATAGCAGGGGTGCCCTGCCAATTTAGGGGTGTCAGGAAAATGGTACTGATGGTAGAGACATTAAGGCTGCGGACTTACTGATGAAAAAGAGTATTTATTGTTTTTTTGGTTTTGTTTTTTTTTAAGAGAGAAGAAAATAGCTCAGAGCAGAGGCAAGATGGAATGTGGCCTATTAGGTGAAATGTGATTGGAGCATATAGTCCACATGGAGAGATGAGAAATGAAGCTGGAACAAAGATGCCAGGGCCCATAAGCCCTCTTAAAAAGCAGTATGGAGCCATTGAAGGATTTTAGGAGGGAGAGTGGTAGATTCAGTGTTTGTATTTGAGTAACACCATTGAATGCTTCTTGAAGAATGGATTGGAGGAGAAAAGTAGAGTGTAGGAGGTCAAATGAGAGGTGTTTCAGTAGTTAACAAGAGAAATGATAGGAAGAAGGATTCGAGGAGAGGACGGAGTCAGGCACAAGCCCCAGGTTCTTCAAGGAAGAGGTTCTGTTCATGGTGATAGAGAACACAGGAGAAGAGTGGGTTTGGCTGGAGGAGACGATGCCCTCATGATGGTGCTGCTGAAGTGTCTGTGAGACTCCAGCAGGAAAGGTCTGGAGGGTAGAATCATCACAGAGTCCATCTCAAGAGGAGGATTGGGATTGAAAGTGCAGATTTTGGAACCAAAATCAACTAGAAGATAAAGCCATGGGTTATCTCTGGAGAGAGCATGACGTATGAGAAGAGAAGGTCTAGGACAAAACCCTAAGGAACAGACAGAGGAGGTGAAGCCTTCAGAGGAGAAGGAACAGCCAAAGAAGGGAGAGGACCTCCAGAGCAGAAGAGCGCGAAGAACAAAAGAGAATGCTTCTTGAACAGAGGGGCCTGGGTCAACTGAGGTAAAACGTACAGTTAGAGAAGTGCTGTGTACTTAGTTGCTCAGTTGTGTCTGACTTTGTACTGTAGCCCGCCAGGCTCCTCTGTCCATCGGGATTCTCCAGGCAAGAATACTGGAGTGGGTTGCTCCGCCCTCCTCCAGGAGATCTTCCTAACCCATGGATCAAAACCAGGTCTCCCGCATTGCAGGCGGATTCTTTACCCTCAGAAGCACCAGGAAATCCCTGGGCTGGGCATTATTCACTAGACTTAGCAACAGAGGGATCATCAGTGACCTTGGCAAGAGCAGTTTTGGGGAGCCAAGAGGACCAGCTTCAGCCCATGCAACATAAGAAATGGAGAGAAGACTCACCAAGTGTAGCAACTCATCCCAGAGGTTTGGCTGTGAGTAATATTACACGCATTGTTGCATGAGGTTCTCATAACAACCCATGAGGCAAGAGATTTGAAGGAGGAAACTGAAGCTCCAAGAAGTCAAGTAACTTCCCAGTATCTCAGTTCTAGTAAGGAATGAAGCAAGGGTTTTAATCCTGTATAATCACTAGGGTGTCCATGTCAAAACACCCTTCCCCTTCCTTATTGCCTTCTCCTGAGGGAGAGAATTGGTGGCAGCCGGAGGGAGCAGGGGTGGGGGTAAAGGCCTGGGACCGAAGACTCCTTCCGCTGTACCTGGAGGGAAAAAACAAAGGCTAGATAACAGTAGCAATAATAATTCCAGCCATCCATATGGAGCTTTACAGTTCACAAGGACCACCTTCTCATACCTTTTTATCTGCAGTGAGACTCATGACAGCCGCGTGGGAGGCTCAGGACAGTAAGGAATGTGTGAGCAGGCTCACCAGTTGTTCAGCATTTGAATCATACTTCCTGTTGCCTCAACCAAATCCCCTCAATTAAGTCTCACTCTGGCTCTAATAGTCCTCTTCAGAGTTAGCTTCATTCTTCTGGAAGTTCACCACTCTTTTGCTTCATATCACACCAAAGACATTCCCTGAAACACTGACAAGCAGGGCCTTCAACAGCGAATGTGGTTAGTAACTTAACTCGTTCATTCATTCAGTAAACCTGAGCCCCAATTCTGTGCTTGTCTCTTGAGGAAGAGTTTTAGGTTTCAGAGAAATAGGAACTGTGAAATTTGTCCTGTGGCCGTTTAGAAACTTACAGAAGGGACTTCCCTGGTGAGACAGTGGATGGGAGTCTGCCTGCCAATACAGGGGACACAGGTTTGATTCCTGGTCTGGGAAGATGCCACATGCCATGGAGCAGCTGAAGTCCATGCGCCGGCTATTGAAGCCTGCAAGCTCTAGGGTCTGCGAGCTGCAAGTGCGGAGCCCATGTGCTGCGACTCCTGAATACCGCACACCTAGAGCCCATGCCTTCCAGCAAGAGAAGCCACCGCAGTAAGGAGCCTGTGCAACCGCAGCGGAGTAGCCCCCACTCACCACAGCTAGAGGAAGCCCATGTCAGCAGCGAAGACCCAGTGCCACCGTAAATAGACAAATACTTGTTTAAACAAGAAAGAAAAGGAAACTTACTGAAGACTAAAAATATACTACTGAAATGTCGGGGAGACTGTATGACATGATGACTAAGAGCTGCTTGGGCTTCAGAGTAGGAAAGAGCTGAATTTAGGCTTGACTCTGCCACTTACTTAACCTCTCTGAGTCAGTTTTCCCCGTAACATGGGGTTGTCAGGCTAATGCATGTGGTAACCACCCATGAAAGATTAGCTATTGGTATCTTGAGAAAAATCATAGGAAAGCATATGAGGTACAAACACTTTCCCTTTGCACTGGACTTTACAGGTNCCCTACCCCTTTATTTTGTTTCATAGTGCTCATGGCCATCTGAAGTTCTGTGTTGTCTACCATCCCCGGCAGAACATAACGGACTTTATCATCTTATTCATTACTGTATCTAGAACAGTGCCTGGCCCACAGTAGATGCCCAATTATTATTTGTCAAATATGTGCATTGGGGAGCACATAGCAGGGGTGCCCTGCCAATTTAGGGGTGTCAGGAAAATGGTACTGATGGTAGAGACATTAAGGCTGCGGACTTACTGATGAAAAAGAGTATTTATTGTTTTTTTGGTTTTGTTTTTTTTTAAGAGAGAAGAAAATAGCTCAGAGCAGAGGCAAGATGGAATGTGGCCTATTAGGTGAAATGTGATTGGAGCATATAGTCCACATGGAGAGATGAGAAATGAAGCTGGAACAAAGATGCCAGGTCCCATAAGCCCTCTTAAAAAGCAGTATGGAGCCATTGAAGGATTTTAGGAGGGAGAGTGGTAGATTCAGTGTTTGTATTTGAGTAACACCATTGAATGCTTCTTGAAGAATGGATTGGAGGAGAAAAGTAGAGTGTAGGAGGTCAAATGAGAGGTGTTTCAGTAGTTAACAAGAGAAATGATAGGAAGAAGGATTCGAGGAGAGGACGGAGTCAGGCACAAGCCCCAGGTTCTTCAAGGAAGAGGTTCTGTTCATGGTGATAGAGAACACAGGAGAAGAGTGGGTTTGGCTGGAGGAGACGATGCCCTCATGATGGTGCTGCTGAAGTGTCTGTGAGACTCCAGCAGGAAAGGTCTGGAGGGTAGAATCATCACAGAGTCCATCTCAAGAGGAGGATTGGGATTGAAAGTGCAGATTTTGGAACCAAAATCAACTAGAAGATAAAGCCATGGGTTATCTCTGGAGAGAGCATGACGTATGAGAAGAGAAGGTCTAGGACAAAACCCTAAGGAACAGACAGAGGAGGTGAAGCCTTCAGAGGAGAAGGAACAGCCAAAGAAGGGAGAGGACCTCCAGAGCAGAAGAGCGCGAAGAACAAAAGAGAATGCTTCTTGAACAGAGGGGCCTGGGTCAACTGAGGTAAAACGTACAGTTAGAGAAGTGCTGTGTACTCAGTTGCTCAGTTGTGTCTGACTTTGTACTGTAGCCCGCCAGGCTCCTCTGTCCATCGGGATTCTCCAGGCAAGAATACTGGAGTGGGTTGCTCCGCCCTCCTCCAGGACATCTTCCTAACCCATGGATCAAAACCAGGTCTCCCGCATTGCAGGCGGATTCTTTACCCTCAGAAGCACCAGGAAATCCCTGGGCTGGGCATTATTCACTAGACTTAGCAACAGAGGGATCATCAGTGACCTTGGCAAGAGCAGTTTTGGGGAGCCAAGAGGACCAGCTTCAGCCCATGCAACATAAGAAATGGAGAGAAGACTCACCAAGTGTAGCAACTCATCCCAGAGGTTTGGCTGTGAGTAATATTACACGCATTGTTGCATGAGGTTCTCATAACAACCCATGAGGCAAGAGATTTGAAGGAGGAAACTGAAGCTCCAAGAAGTCAAGTAACTTCCCAGTATCTCAGTTCTAGTAAGGAATGAAGCAAGGGTTTTAATCCTGTATAATCACTAGGGTGTCCATGTCAAAACACCCTTCCCCTTCCTTATTGCCTTCTCCTGAGGGAGAGAATTGGTGGCAGCCGGAGGGAGCAGGGGTGGGGGTAAAGGCCTGGGACCGAAGACTCCTTCCGCTGTACCTGGAGGGAAAAAACAAAGGCTAGATAACAGTAGCAATAATAATTCCAGCCATCCATATGGAGCTTTACAGTTCACAAGGACCACCTTCTCATACCTTTTTATCTGCAGTGAGACTCATGACAGCCGCGTGGGAGGCTCAGGACAGTAAGGAATGTGTGAGCAGGCTCACCAGTTGTTCAGCATTTGAATCATACTTCCTGTTGCCTCAACCAAATCCCCTCAATTAAGTCTCACTCTGGCTCTAATAGTCCTCTTCAGAGTTAGCTTCATTCTTCTGGAAGTTCACCACTCTTTTGCTTCATATCACACCAAAGACATTCCCTGAAACACTGACAAGCAGGGCCTTCAACAGCGAATGTGGTTAGTAACTTAACTCGTTCATTCATTCAGTAAACCTGAGCCCCAATTCTGTGCTTGTCTCTTGAGGAAGAGTTTTAGGTTTCAGAGAAATAGGAACTGTGAAATTTGTCCTGTGGCCGTTTAGAAACTTACAGAAGGGACTTCCCTGGTGAGACAGTGGATGGGAGTCTGCCTGCCAATACAGGGGACACAGGTTTGATTCCTGGTCTGGGAAGATGCCACATGCCATGGAGCAGCTGAAGTCCATGCGCCGGCTATTGAAGCCTGCAAGCTCTAGGGTCTGCGAGCTGCAAGTGCGGAGCCCATGTGCTGCGACTCCTGAATACCGCACACCTAGAGCCCATGCCTTCCAGCAAGAGAAGCCACCGCAGTAAGGAGCCTGTGCAACCGCAGCGGAGTAGCCCCCACTCACCACAGCTAGAGGAAGCCCATGTCAGCAGCAAAGACCCAGTGCCACCGTAAATAGACAAATACTTGTTTAAACAAGAAAGAAAAGGAAACTTACTGAAGACTAAAAATATACTACTGAAATGTCGGGGAGACTGTATGACATGATGACTAAGAGCTGCTTGGGCTTCAGAGTAGGAAAGAGCTGAATTTAGGCTTGACTCTGCCACTTACTTAACCTCTCTGAGTCAGTTTTCCCCGTAACATGGGGTTGTCAGGCTAATGCATGTGGTAACCACCCATGAAAGATTAGCTATTGGTATCTTGAGAAAAATCATAGGAAAGCATATGAGGTACAAACACTTTCCCTTTGCACTGGACTTTACAGGTATGCTATGGTTATTGTTTAAGAGTTGGTTAATTAAACCAACTATTGCCATAATCATTCAGCAACATGTCAATTTATGTATCAGATCATCAGTTGTACACATTAAACTTACACAATATTACATCTCAGTGGCGGTCGCAGTTTAGTCGCTAAGTCGTTTCAGACTCTTACTACCCCATAGACTGTAGCCCACCAGGCTCCTCTGTGCATGGGGTTCTCCAGGCAAGAATATTGGAGTGGGTTGCCATTTCCTTCTCCAGGAAATCTTCCCGACCCAGGAATCAAACCCAGGTCTCCTCCATTGCAGGGAGATTCTTTAATGACTGAGCTAGAGACGTAAAAAATTTTCTCTCTATAGAGCTGAAAAAAAAGTTTGTTGATCAGATGAATCCAGAGATGAAGCTACAACCTAGTAATTAAGGGGCAGAAGGGTCTCACTGGAAGAAGAAATCATTTGGTGTCAGTAATCAGTAAGAGTGGTGTTTCTTCAGATCAGAAACCAGAGCTAAAAAGGACAGTTTAAAGGTTGACTGGTAAGGTTATCCATTCACTTATCTCTTAAGTATTTTTTTTTGAGTCCTCCTCTGCCATACATGACATGAGCGTGTCTCTCTTTGACCATGGAGGTGACAGTGGGACCAGGAGGAGGCACCCTCCTTGGGGAGTTGACTTGAGACCTACAGAGTAAGGAGCCTGTGACATGGTGCTTGCCAGGCTCCAAGGCTGGAGCTTGCTGTCTGAGCCAAGGGTTGGCTGAAGTGAGATCAGAACTTCTGTGCTGGGTCAGCCAAACTATTTTTGTGCTTCAGCTTCTCACTTATATATATTTCCCAGTTGCCCTCCCTTGGTGTTTAGCTAAGTCTTTTTAAAGTGCTGTGCAAAGGGAAACGAAGAATGCATTTGTGGCCACCTTGTACGTACTCTTGCCTGGAAAATCCCATGGACGGAGGAGCCTGGTAGGCTGCAGTCCATGGGGTCGCGAAGAGTCGGACACGACTGAGTGACTTCACTTTCACTTTTCACTTTCATGCATTGGAGAAGGCAATGGCAACCCACTCCAGTACTCTTGCCTGGAGAATCCCAGGGACGAGGGAGCCTGGTAGGCTGCCATCTATGGGGTCGCACAGAGTCGGACACAACTGAAGCGACTTAGCAGCAGCAGCAGTACATCCATAGTGACTACTGCAGCCTGGGCATTTGAGGTGACTCCCCTAGGGAGGTGGGTCTCAGTTGTCCCCTAGAGGGCATTTTGGAAACGTCTTAAGTGGAGACCATGATTAGGAGCAATTGGCTTTTCTAGTAGTCGTGTACGGATGTGAGAGTTGGACCAAAACAGAGGCTGAACGCCGAAGAATTGATGCTTTCAAATTGTGGTGCTAAAGAAGACTCTTGAGAGTCCCTTGGACTGCAACGAGATCAAACCAGTCAATCCTAAAAGAAATCAGTCCTGAATATTCATTGGAAGGACTGATGCTGAAGGTGAAGCTCCAATACTTTGGCCACCTTATGTGAAGAACTGACTCATTGGAAAAGACCCTGGTGTTGGGAAAGATTGAGGGCAGGAGGAGAAGGGCATGACAGAGGATGAGATGGTTGGATGGCATCACCAACTCGATGGACATGAGTTTGAGCAAGATCCAGGCGTTGGTGATGGACAGTGAAGCCCGGCGTGCTGCAGTCCATGGAATCACAGAGTCGGACACAACTAAGCAACTGAACAACAACAACGATTAGGAGCACTTTGAGAATTTAGTGGGAGGAGGACAGGAAAGAGAGACTATAACGTGCGCGACAGTCCTGCACAAAGAAGTATCTCATTCTACTTACTTTGGAATGTTCTGTTCAACAGTATATGCAAATATAAGATCAAATATAAATTAGCAAGACTTTATAATAATGTAGAAAAGTTTTAGAAGTTTTGTTGTTTGAAAGCCCAATAACTTAGGAGAAGATCATTATGGAGGAAGAAGTTAAATACATTGTCTTGAAATTATTGCATCTGTCTACTAGGTGACTGCAGCCATGAAATTAAAAGATGTTTACTTCTTGGAAGGAAAGTTATGACCAACCTGGACAGCATATTCAAAAGCAGAGACATTACTTTGCCAACAAAGGTCCGTCTAGTCAAGGCTATGGCTTTTCCAGTGGTCATGTATGGATGTGAGAGTTGGACTGTGAAGAAGGCTGAGCGCCAAAGAATTGATGCTTTTGAACTGTGGTGTTGGAGAAGACTCTTGAGAGTCCCTTGGACTGCAAGGAGATCCAACCAGTCCATTCTAAAGGAGATCAGTCCTGGGTGTTCTTTGGAAGGACTGATGCTAAAGCTGAAACTCCAATACTTTGGCCACCTCATGTGAAGAGTTGACTCATTGGAAAAGACTCTGATGCTGGGAGGGCTTGGGGGCAGAAGGTGAAGGGGACAATAGAGGATGAGATGGCTGGATGGCATCACCTACTCGATGGACATGAGTCTGAGTGAACTCCGGGAGTTGATGATGGACAGGGAGGCCTGGCGTGCTGCGGTTCATGGGGTCGCAAAGAGTCGGAGAAGACTGAACTGAACTGACTCAGCATATTAGAGCACTTCCAACTATGTAATATATTTAGTTGTAAAGAGTTTCAGTGTGGTGGTAGTGCTGCCAAAACAATGAACCAACTGCAAATATGTAATGAATTTTTTTTTACTGACTTCATTGAGATTTAATTTATATACTATAAAAGTTTCTCCTTTTAGGTGTACAGTTCAATGATTTTGAGTAAATTAATAGAATTTTGCGATTTTTTTTCTCCAGCCACAGGCAAGCGCTAATCTATTTTCTGTCTCTCTAGATTTGGCTGTTCTAGAATTTCCAGAATCATGGAATGGAATCATGTAATGTGTGGTCTTCTGTCTGGCTTCTTTGACTTACCATGATGTTTGGCTGTGTTCATGTCATAGCATGTATTGGTATTTTGTTCCTTTTTATTGTTGAATACTATTCCATTTAATGAGATACCACAGTTTGTGTATTATTCACCAGCTGATAGACATTTGGTTTGTTTCCATAAATAACGCTGCTATAAATATTCATGTGCAAGTCTTTGTGTGGATAAATGTTTTCTTTTCAGTAGCTACCGAGAAGTGGAATTGCTGGGTCAAATGGTAACTCTGTTTAACATTTTGAGAAAATGCCAAGCTGTTTTCCAAAGTGGCTGCACCATTTTACATTCCCAAATTCTAATTTCTCCACATCCTTGCCAACACTTGTCATTGTCTGTCTTTTTGATCATAGCCATCCTAATGTATATGATGTGGTATTTCATAGTGGTTTTGATTTGCATTTCCTTAATGATAAATGTTGTCAAGCATCTATTTGTGTTCATGTTGGACATTTGTACATTATCTTTGGATAAGTGTCTCTTCAAGTCCTTTGCCTATTTTTAATTGGGTTATCTTCTTATTATTGAGTTATAAGAGTTCTCTGTATATTTTGGATACGAGGCCCTTATCAGAGATGTGATTTGAAAATATTTTGTCCCATTCTGTGGGTTTTCTTTTCACTTTCTTGATGGCATCCTTTCAAACACAAACATTTTTCATTTTGATGAAGTCCAATTTATCTTTTTCTTCTATCATTTGTATTTGGGAATCATAAATAAGAAACCATTATCTAATGAGACTTTGAACTTAAGCTATAATGAGATGAGAATTTGGGGGACCTTGAGAGGAAGTAAGAGTGTTTACCTGTGGGAGAGACATGCCTTATTGGGGCACAGAGGGCGGACTATGGTAGATTGCCTCCTAGATGGCCCCCAAAAGATCCCCACCACTTGGTGTGCATACCTTTATTTAGCCTCTCTGTCCCACACACATCTCTATGGAAGACCTGTATAGGGACTTTGCTGGTGGTCCAGTGGTTAAGACTGTGTGCTCCTGACAGAGGGGCCTCAGTATCGTTCCCTGGTCAGGGAGCTAAGATCCCGCATGCCACACAGGTGTGACAAAAAAATAAAACAACTATCCTTCACTTGGGCTTCCACTGTGGCTCAGCTGGTAAAGAATCCACCTGCAATGCGGGAGGCCTGGGTTCAATCCCTGGGTTGGGAAGATCCCCTGGATAAGGGAAAGGCTACCCACTCCAGTATTCTGGCCTGGAGAATTCCATGGAGTGTATAGTCCATGGGGTCACGAACAGTTGGACACGACTGAGGAACTTTCACTTGATCCTTCAATTAAAAAAAAATTAAAATATATATATATTAATAAAAAGAAGATGACTGTTATCCAATAGGATCTTGTAAAAATGATAATGTGTGGCCCCTGAGGCTAGGACATTGTGGCTTCTGCCTTAATCTCTCTTAGACCACTCACTGGGGAGGAATCTAGCTGCCATGATGTGAGGACACTAAGCAGCCCTATGAATTATTCCACGTGGTGGGAAACAGGCCTTCTGCCAAAGGCCAGCCCCAGTTTATCACTTATGTTAGGTGGTGAACCTATGTTAGGCTTCCCAGGTGACGCAGACAGTTTACTGCCTGCAATGTGGGAGACCTGGGTTCGATCCCTGGGTCGGGAAGATCCCCTGGAGAACGGAATGGCAACTCACTCAATATTCTTACCTGGAGAATCCAATGGACAGAGGAGCCTTGTGGGCTACAATCCATGGGATTGCAAAGACTCCACATGACTGAGTGACTAACACTTTCACTTTCACTTAACTTGGAAGCAGAGCCTCAGCCCAGTCAAGCCCACTGCCGATGACAGCAGCTCTGACCGATGTCTTGGCAATAATCTTTTTAGAAAGTGCAAGTGTGAACCATCCAGATAAGCCACTCCTGCATTCCTTTCCCACAGAAAATGTGAGATAACAAATGTTTATTGTTGCCTAAAACAAAGAAAAAGAAACCACTGGCTAATCTTCCTTATTCCAGAAATGTTATAGTTTGAGCTCTTATATTTAAGACTGTGATTCATTTTGCTTTGATTTTTGATTGTGGAGTGGGCTAAGGGTCTAAGTTTATCTTTTTTGCACATGATATCCAGTCATCTCAGCGCCATTTGTTGAAAAGAAATTCCTTACTGAATTGCTAAGGCTTAGAATCAAATAGTAAATTTGTTAAGACTTGTGGAATGCATTGAATCTTATTCATAAAGACTGACTTTTAAGCATTTTTATTTATCATGTATTTTATATTTTTACAGCATCATAATAATTACATTTTGTAAAAATTACATGAAAATTACACACTAAGATGATTAATTCATGGGCTGTTTTTCCTTCTGTTAAATCCTAATTTATTCCATTTAGGTTAGTACATATCTGACTATTCTATAATATCTTATAGATAATCCTTCCTAAGCATTTATTTATTGAAAACATATTTTCCTATAAATAAAAGTCCCATTATCTTTCTTTTATATTC